>CM040448.1:3140480-3740480 GCA_022749755.1 Azadirachta indica | reverse complement strand
AATGTGATCGTTAAAAAACACTTGAAATTCTAGTGCTGAAGGGTTTTGGTGGCACTTTAGCTCTACAGATTCTATGATGTTTTGCACCACAATGAAGGTATTTGGTCCAACTGAGCAGCCCAAATCTGCTAGTCGAAATGTGTTAATATTGGAAGTATCAAATCCCAAGCTTTTCAAGTCAAGTTTATCAGCTATGGCTTCACTGATCATTTCCTTTGTAACATCCAACACTGCCCTCTGCATGTAGCCACAAGTCTTGAGTTGATTTGCGTATGCATTAATATGGCAGTGAAATTTAAGACTTAATTATTGTATTCCTATTCTTCATGGAATGCAAACTCTACTACTTGATTTTTTCTAATGGACAGAGAGAAAGTTTTGGGTCTACTGATAATCTGACAATAAAAATAATAATAGTAAAAAGAGAAAAATTTTAATATATTAATTTGATTTAATTGGATGATTCCGTTAGAAGAACCGTCCGTCTAAAACTTAGTACGAACAAATCTTGATTAAATATTATAGGCTTGGGTTGGCTTCTCTTTTTAAAATTAATCCAAAGCACATATTCAAACATAAATAAGACAACCTTTATTAATTTCCACTCATAGTTAATGCCAAATTGTGTTTATGCAGTGAAAGTATATTCAAAGAGTTTATGAACTCTTATATAAATCAAGATTAGTTGATGTAAATCCTACTCTTAGCTAATACCAAAGTGTTGTATACAATAAAAAGAAATTATATTACAAGTAGGAGTTTACCGAGACAATAGTATACAAAAAATATCCAAAAAATTTATAGTTCAAAGCAGACTTAACGTGGATAAGCTCAGAAATATCTTATTCATGAACAATATTGCAAATCCCAAATATTTTAAAAAATAGCCCGAATACATATTATCGATAAAAGATATTGCAACTTCTGAAAAAAATTCAATTCCCATGCCAAGAGGAAAGTTTACCAAATCAAAGAAATTCAAGCAAGGAGATAACGAGGCAAATCAAACTCTTATCAAACAGTAATTAATTAAATAGTAGAAATTTATATGTGACCTGATAGGAAGAATTTTTTGCATAGCTGTGATCTCCATCTCCGCCAACCATGGGGTATGATTCTGCTGGCAAAACGTTGGCAGCCTCGTCGGCCATCTTTTCTGTTCTCCCTCTGAGATTGAAAACAAATATACTTTTAAGTTTGTATTTCTCCTTCAATCCAAAAATAATATTGATTTCTATAATATCCTTGTTAGAGCATAAAACGTTCATATATATTTAATTAACATATAGCTATTAGTTTTTGGCTTCTTACTTTTATTTTTTATGTTTCAAATATAGAAAATTGAAGCCTTAAATTAATAAAAGCATCGTTGAATATTATAAAACTATAAAAGAAACATGATAGCAACATTTAATTTTTCCTGAATTTTTAACCGTCCGGGCTTTGGATATACCGCCTGCCAGTCTATAATAATACATATATGTATTTTTTTGGTGCATATTTTTGTCCCTATCTGAGTAGGAGCACAAACAAGTAGATGTACACAATAGCTAAAATGAACTCCTGAAGCTCTCCACTTTACAAGTGAAAGGCTTCTTTAGGATCCTGAATGATTGATCAGTCAAAGAAAGAAACCTAATGGAGGAGGATGAGGGTGCAGTGGCGTAGACATTCAAGGGCTTGAGGGGGCCATGGGCCCCCAGGACTTCACAGAACAGAATTTCTCAATAAAATGTTAGGATGATGGGAATTTTGTTTAAAATATCCGTTTCGGTCCTCCCCACTCCTTTCAAAGATTTTATACTTTTGAATTAAAATGTCATTGACAATTAAATGGTCCCACTATTATATTTTGATTTAAATAGGGAGTGTTATTTTTTATATTTTTAATTATTTACTTTTAAATTATATAATAATAAATTAATCAAAGATGCCTTTTTTTTTTAAACTTATTTATTAATACTTTACTAATAAAGTAATTTTTTTCTTGTAAAGAACTTCTTATTTAATTTTGTGCTTAATATAATTGAAATATAATTGAATTTTTTTTAGAAAAATTATATAATTGAAAATCTTTTTCTGGTAGAAAAACTATATATTTAGAATTTTTTTCTTGTGTGTGTATCAATAGACTTCTATAAAATAATAAAAAAATACTAACTTTTTCATTTTTCTTTGTTTTCTCTCTTCAACTCAAGGTAAAAAGAAAAAGTTATCAAAAACTCTTAAAAGAGAAAAAGTTAGTATCTTCAAAATATTTTTATGTGAGTCTTTTAAAATTCATATACTATTTAAATTTTTTAAAAATGGAATTATATAAATATAATTATAAATTAAAATAATTATGTATATAATGTTATTTTTCTATGATAAAATAACACAAGAAATGTATTTAATTTTTTTTTTAAAATTTTACATATAGAAAGACATTTACAATTGATCAACTTTTTAGACGAAAAAGTACCAAAAATTTAGAAGTTGTTGATACTGAAATTTACAGTTTTGATATCTCATAATAAATATTGAACTTTTCTCGCTTCTTTACTAGAAAGGAAAATCTTCTTTATTGCTTATTTTAGAAAAATTATCAATAACTTTACATGAATAGAATGTGGTATATGTATAAGTCCTGATCTCCTTATCCTAATAGCATTAGGAGTGTCGCCCATCAAAATTTCAATACATCTCGAATTAAGATTTCGAATTCAATTAATTTCCTATCCTCATAAAGATTCTAATGAACAATGGTTTCATAATGGTGGTTAAATCTCCCCTAATCAGTCAATAATAAGCTTCTTATCCATTCGGTGTTTGCCAAAACTATGATTTGCCTATATCTTATCCTAATAGATATCCTTACGTGACATCTGACTAACCATGACCTGACCAGAACTTGTCATCGGCCGAATTGAACAGACCCCCATATAGACTAAACCTATATTTAGGCTTACCAACATAAGGCCCATTAACTCTATGGGTGCTAAGCTATTTCCCAAACATCAAGCCCCTTTAGTTTTTTAGTCACATTAGCACTTCCACTAGAAACTTCATTTGAGGATGATCTACTAGACTTGAATTCTCCAACTTTGTAGTATCATGTCCTGAACATAACCCCCTTTGAATAATTTCCCTGCCTTAAATGAAAAACATTAAACTGACCACAACATCGATTTAAACATGGTCAACAGTATCTTTTCGAGATGAACATATCATCACCAACTATTTCCCAAATAGATATCCCAGCTATTTCCATGTCTAAACACCACTAAGTCCCTGGGCCCCAATCAAAATTGGCTCCCATAAAAACAAAAGCTGAACATAATGGTAACTTTTGGTGTTTTAGCGAAACTTCAATGGCGCGTGATGTGATTGCTCAATTTTTTGAATTTCACATCAATAATTAATGCGTATAAATGGGAAAATGATGATTGCACTTGAATTTTTCACTGCCTTACCACCTGCCTTCATGTCACTAGCCTGTTGCATCTTTTTTTCAACTCAAGATTGCCACATCAGCAGGTAATGTTATGGTGTCATCAGGACCATTAATCTTTATTGTAACAAAGATTAAAGATAGCCAAGAAATGGGTATAAGGTTGTGGTTTATGCCTTCACCATTTTACCTTTTTATGTATTCTGCAAAACTTAAACTTTCTTAAGCTTTATGTTCTTTAAAAGCTTTCTTCTCTACCTACAAGCAAGTTCTGTTGTATATACGGCGTCCGCCCTCGCCCATTAACGAACTCTTCAAACAAGTAAACTATTTTTTTTCCCAAGTCCATTGTCATATGCTTTTTTCCAATCACTGAGACGGGATTTTGCTATGTTGTTTGACAGAAATGCTATGTTCTACCTTGGTTTGTTTTTTGTGGTTTTCCTATAATTCCAACTTATTTTCATGTCTTAAAATGTTAGAATCAACCTTGAAAAATAAGTAAAATCGACAAAAAGTGTATTGGAACCAAATTCTGGTGTTTGGGTTTCTTTTATCTAAATAAGGATTTGGTTGAGTTCAAACTTTAACCTAAAAGCTCCTTAGAAACCTATAGAGATATGTTTACAACTAGAAGAAAATATTTCCTTGACCTCATGCACCAAGGTTTGCCCTTTTTAGGTAAATAAGAGTTCTATCTAAACGAAACTAACTTATTTTAGTTATATTGTGGGGAAAATTCTAAACTGACCAACCCATGTTGATATTTTTTTAGGTTAATCATGACAAGACTAGAGAGACTTAATGTGAGAGATATTTGTAGTGACCCAGTGAGCGAATTTCATACTTCCTCAACAAGCTCTTCTGAGATCGATTACAAAGCCTTGAACCAACTTCCTCATAGAATTATAGTTGAACTTATTAGAGAGCAGAGAACCATTTCTTTAAGAAGAGCCCAACCCTTAGCCATATTAGACCTCACCGTTGAAACTCCTTTAATCATCTTAGACCCCAAATCAAATACCCTCCAATATTTTCAACTAGAACCTGAGGTGGTAATTTTATCTGATAGTTTTTCTGACTTCGTAGAGAAAAGGATGGACTCTAAACAAACTGATATAAGAGATCAATAAGTTCTTTAAAATCTTTAAAATCTTGTAAATAGGGTTACCCAAGGATCTGACCACTCTACTTCATCAAACCAAACTCTCAAACCTCATAGCCTTAAGTTAGAGCCAATGAATTTTGTGCTTGAAACATTTCCCACAAAGTAAAGAAAGTACTAAGTACGAGAGCATTGGTGAAGAAGGGTGAAGAAAATTCTAAGGATGAGCAGGATGAAGCTAATCAAGCCTTATTATCCATCAATACCCCCTTTTGATTTGACTAGAGAAACAGTCCTTTTAATGCTGACAGATTTCCTTCCACCATCACTAAAGCTAACCTTAGGGTTTTTATGAGACTTTACCAAATCCCAAATTCTATCACTCTTAAAGTTCCTAAAGCTAATAAGTTTTTCAATCGTCCTAGGGGTGATGAAGTAGCTTTTAATGAGGAGTTATTTCTCTTCAAGTTAGATTGCCTCTCCAACCATACTTTGCTGCCCTATTCCATGGTTTTGGAATTCCTCCCTACCAACTGCACTAAAATGGTTGAAGGACCATTTCCAAATTACACGTAATCTGGGCTAGGGAAAACAATCCTCCTCGACCATTGAAGAGATTAAATATTTATTTTTGTTCAAAAAAGGAGAAAAAGAAATACCCTAAATTTTACTATCTCCAAACCCGCACCAACACCCCTAAGTTAGTCATGGGTAATCCTCCATGTAATAAGGATTGGAAAGATAGGTGGTTTTATACGGCTATGATTGGTATCAGTCTTCTTTGGCTAAGATAAATATATGCGACCCTATGCTTTATGTGTATAAGCCTGTTCTCTATAAGCACATTGAATCAAATAATGAGTATCTTGATTTTTCTACTAATAAAAAATATCTAATAAAATTCAACTTGTGCAGCTATCTGAGGACCAAGACCTGATCTAGCCACTCCAATTCTCGCAAAGATTGATGGTGGGTGTGCGAAGCCAGTAAGCCAAAAAGAACTCATTCTTCATCAACTTATCAACTCAGGTTTTGTCGAGGTCGTTCTCACTCGCGAAGAGTTAGAAGCTGCTTTAAGAGTAGAAAGGGACTCCACTCCAAAGATTAAACAAGTAAGTGTTTCATGGTTTCTTTATGATTTTCATCTGATTTCATGAATTCTTACTTCTTTTTCTTTTCCATATGTTTGTAAAGAAAATGGCTCTGAAGAGAGATAAAGGTAAGTTACTAGGCTCACTTAGTTCGATTTTGTATGAACTGGAAACCCAGCTTGAGGATGCATCTAAGAAAGCCCCAAACCTACCCAAAAGATCTGATCAAAGCAAGAGTGGCCCCCTAAAGAGAAAACTGCTAAACCCAAGGCCACTAAGAAGAAGACCGAGGCGGATCCTAAAATAATCGATAGCAAAAGCTATGATCTTCCTTTTTGTTATAGTGGCTAGCAACTCTGTTTTTACCCATTTCGTAAAATAATCAATAACAACTATCTTATACTTTATTTAAGTGTATCCGATAGGTAATTAACCAATCAAATCTAGTCCTCACTGAACGAAAAGTCATAGACTGAACAGGATAGTGAGCTGTTCAGGAGATCGTCTAGGAATGTCACCTTGAAACTAACATCTTGGGCAAGATTGTACTATCTTCATCGCGTCTTCGTGTAATGCCGGCCAATAATATCCCTAACGAAAGATGTGATACACCAATGATCTAGCCCCTTCATAATCACTACAACTACTTATGTAAACATCCTTGAGCATGTAATTCGCATCTTTTTCATCAATGGACCATAATTATGGTAACCCAAATCCTCAATGTACAACACTCCATCAATTACTGAATAACGTGAAGATTTGTTCTTAACTTTTCTGACTTCTTTTCTATCTTCTGGCAACTTACCCTCAAGGATGTATTCTCATATCAGATCCATCCAAGTTAAAACATGGTATGTTGTGCTAATCTGATTAGGTTCCATTGTCGATTGCCCTACACTTTTTTGGTATAATGTCTTTATAGGAATTATTGCAAGGAACTTTCCCTACAAAGTTAAGGCTAATTTTGCCAAAGCGTTTACCTTAGCATTCTCTGATCATAGGATTTGCATTATCACCACCTTCTTGAAAGGTTTTATTAGCTCCATAACCCTATTCAGGTAGGCGTGTATATTATTACCTTTTGCTTGAAATCGTCGTAACACTTAATTCACCACTAGTTATAAATCTCCTCTTACTTCAAGATAATTTGTTCTAATAAAAAATGGTAAACCAAGTCCGGCTAATAAAGCCTCGTACTTTGCTTCGTTGTTTATCACCTTAAAGTCGAAGTATAGAGCATAGGCTAACTCTAAGTTTTCTGGTCCAACCAAAATTATTTCGATTCTACCACCTTGCATGTTTAATGCTCTACTTATGTACAGATGCTAAAGTCTAGCCCTTTTTTGTTCTTCCTCTAGGTTTGTTTAGTCATGCCTTTTAGGGACTAAATATTATTGTTTGCCGATCTCGCCATATTATTTTGAATAGATACCTTTTTGTATTTCCATGTTCTTAACTTCCTAGTTTGTCATTGGCTTGATTGCTTCTCGCACCATCATCCTTTTCGATATTAACCTATCTACAATAAAATTAGCTAAAGCCTAAGCCTTAATAGTTTTGCGTGGTTGATATTCTATGTCAAATTCACTAAGCTTGATTGTCCATTTAACCAATCTTTCAAAGAGGTCTAGTCCGTATAATATCTGTCGTAGAGGCTGATTAATGATAACTAGTATAGAGTGAGCCTAGAAATAGGGGCGTAATTTTCTCATACAATGACCAGCATAATAGCCAATTTCTCCAAAGGTGACTTCGTATCCAATAGTGATTTACTAGTGTAATATATTGGCTGATGAATTTTCTCGTCTTTTTTTACTAATACTAAGCTTACTACGTGATCAATTACTGTCAAATACAGATATAATGTGTTCCCTATTACTGGACTTACAAGATGAGGCGAATTTGCTAAATAGGCTTTCAATTCTTGAAAGTTGGCTGTATATTCTTTCGTTTATTTCATATTTTTTTCCTTTCTTTATAACCTAAAAAAATTGAAGAGACCTATCAGTAACCTTAGATACGAATTTATTTAGTACAGCCAACCTCCCTATTAAGCTTTGTACTTCTTTTTATGTTGTTGGAGACTTCATGTTTAGTATGACTTGAACCTTTTGGGAATTGGTCTTTATTACTTGTTCACTAACAAAGAATCCTATAAGCTTCCTAAGCTAACTCTGAATACACATTTTTCAGGGTTTAACTTCATATAATATCTTTTGAGCAGGGAAAAAGTTTCTCCCAAATGCTAAATATGATCTTCTTTTTTTTAATGACTTAGTAATAATATCATCTATGTACACTTCCATTCTTCTCCCAATTAGGGGCCGGAAGACTTTGTTGACCAATTTTGAAATGTTGCTCTTGCATTCTTCAGATCAAAAGGTATCACTTTGTAACAATATAATCCCTTATCTGTCATGAATATTGTTTCCTCTGGCCAACTTCGTGTATCTTAATTTGGTTGTACCCTGAGAATGCATCCATGAAGCTCAACAACTTGTGCTTAGTTGTTACATCTACCAACTGGTATATTCGTGGAAGTAAGAAGCTATTATTTGGGCAAGCCTTATTCAAATCAGTGAAGTCAACGCACATTCTCCATTTCCCATTCGTCTTCTTGACTGTTTCCACATTGGCTACCCAATCTGGATAATACATATCTCTTATAAATCCCTTTATAATCAGCTTACCAACCTCCACCTTAATAGCCTCTCTTCTTTCCTAATTAAATGCCCTTTGCTTCTGTTTAATAAACTTGAATGTTGGATTAACCACCAACTAATGTAAAATCACCTTAAGATCAATTCTTGGCATGTCCTTATGAGTTTAGGTGAACACATCTACATGTTCCCTCAAAAAATCGATCAAACTCCTTTTCTCTTTTTCAGACAACTAGAAGCCAATTTTCGTAACCCTTTCTAGTCTTAATGGGTTAAAGGATATTAATCCAATTTTTCTATCATCTCTATTATTGGCCTTATTCCTTCTTGTCCCATTTTCTTTTCCATTTTTTCCATCATCCTCAATTGTTCAACGTCTTCCTTTTTTGCCTCTTCATCATGCCGCATTATTACATAATAAGACCTTTTTAAAGAGATTACAAAGCAAGTTCGAGCTACTCTCTAATCACTTTGCACTACGCTAATTCCTTCATCAACTATAAATTTAAGTTTCAGATAATATATGTTTTCCATTGCCTTTATCTTTCTCAAGAAAGATTTTTCCAAAATCATAGTGTATTAAATTTTTAAATCTACAACATAAAACTCTATTATCGTGGTCTTTTGACATGATTTATCTTAATGGCAGCTGAACTGAGCCTAACAAGAGAATATACAAATTAGCAAATTTGTACAAAGTTATGTCTGTAGGTATTATCTTCAAATTCTCGATTTTTACGAATCCAAACTTTCTTTAAATATTATGTTAGCTGAACTCCTTATATCTGCTAAAACCCTATTGACCTTAGTTGAGCCGATCTCCAACGTTACCACCAAAGCATTGTCATAGGGGTAATTAACTCTTGCTTCATCCTCATCCGTAAACATAATTGAGATTGGGGTCAATCTTGGTTCCTTTTCAGCTATAACATCTATTACATGTTGGGTTATAAAAGTATTTCACAATGAGTATTTTCACAATGAGTTCCTGCTAGTGTTAGTTTTCCTGAAATCACTATACTCCTATGGACTGTATCTTTCAACACAGCTTTTCTATGCTTGGAACCTTTTCCCGTCTCATGTGTCGTTGCCTTATATCCGTCCAAATAATTATTCCGTACAAAGATCTCTAATTTCTCCCTCAAGTCCGAACAATGATCAATTGTATACCCATGGTCTTGGTGGAATACACATTTTTTTTCCTTATCACGAACACTCAATGTTGACCTTAAAGGGCGTGGGCCGAGTAATAGACTTAAAACTTTAATCTCCTCATAGATCATCGATAAGGGCATGTTGAGCTCAGTAAACTTTCTTCTATCTTACATCGAAGCAACTCTTTTAACCTCTTCCCTAAGTAGGGAAAAGAACTCTTTTTGCTGTTCTACTCTTCTTTCATATCTTGGGGGCTAGAATCCGTAGTTTGGCCTCTGTTCAAATCTATCATCGTATCGTGAGCATTGAAAATCCCCTGCCCTTATCTCGGATTCTTCTAACCTTTCCTCTTTCTTTTTTAACAATATTCGATTTTTGATCTCAATTTCTTAAAGGATCTCCTTTCAAGCCTACTCATATATGGTCATGGTTGCTTATGTACCGCGAACCATCCTTTATCCATTTATAGTCCTCTTTTTAATCCTTTTAATGCTAAGGGATGAGTGAATATCCCTACTTCTACGACCTCTTTGTGATATCTTTTTATAAGGTTCTTTAAAGTTTCATATCCTCCTTGTTTTAATAATAGCAATAAACATGGATTTTTTACTGTATTCACCGCTCCTCTAAACATAGTAATAATTGCTCGCAAAACAGATCAAAATGTTTCACACTTCTTAGCCTCAGATTCTTATACCATTACCTTAACCTTCCAAGGTCAAGGAAAAGGGACAACACATTTGTAATTCTATCAAGCCTTGGATTGCCATCATCTCCTTGAAAAAATTGATGTGTAACATTGGGTTTATTTTCCCCATATATGGTAGGATTTGAGCCATTTTAAATTTTTGTGATAAGATTAGATCTTGAATTTCCTTAGAAAATGACAATTTCAACAAAAACATCAATCCGTTTGATTGATTTTCATTTGGTTGTCAGTTTTTCCCTCTAAGCCTACAATTCTTCAATAACTTTCTAAATCCTCTTTTCCATTTCTTTCTTGTTCACTACCTGATCAGCCTCGAGCTCAATATGTTCGAAATTTTTTCTGTGGTAGGCTTTTCTTTGTCTCTTTTACATTTCTGGTCTAAGTAGGTTCTCATATCCAGCGAACTCAAGCCATGTTTAGATATTCTTTTGTTTCGATTAAGATCACGCTAAACATTGGTTGGTCTGTGTTTTAGTTCTTTGTGAATCTGTATGAATGTTCTTTTATTCTGACATTCGTGTACCTGTTTCTCATCTTGAGCCCTTTCTTTTAAGGCAGATGCGTGTTTTTGCTTTTGGCTATTATTATGTTCTCAATATCTACTTTCTAATCTTCTCACTGGGGATAACTCTTCGTATGGTACCCTCTGTGAGGTAATGCTTTCTTTATTTTCTAGCAGCCCCGAATTTTTCAGAATTTGTCTACCTGCTAAGCCTTCTCGAATCATCTTTTTAAGACTTTCGATTTTCTTTTCCATTGTCTGTGTCTTACCTTCCAAGGCCTTAACCTATTTGTCCTTCTCCAAGTATTTATGGTGCTTTCCTGCAACCTATGCATAATTTAAGTTATGTCCATATCTCTGACGGTGACCGTCATTTGTCCCTGAGATTGCCATAATGGAAGCGATTGAGTATTGGAATATAATGAGTCTTCTTCCTTAATCCATATGGTTGGGTGCCTTCTAATGACTTGCTACTCCTTAATTACTACCATAGCTACCTGATTCCCACAAATAATGCTAACTATTGATATTAAAATTTGTAGTTTTGATATCTTGTAGTAAAAATTGAATTCTTCGCGCTTCTTCCTTAGAAAGGAAATTTTTCTTTATTACTTATTTTAGAAAAATTATCAGTGAATTTACATGAATAGAATATGGTATAGATATAAGTGCTAATCTCCTTATCCTAATACCATTAGGAGCGTCCCTCATTAGAATTTTAATATGTATTGAATTAGGATTTCGATTCAATTTGGTTTCCTATCCTCATAAGGATCCTAATGAATAATAGTTTCCATTATGGTTAAATCTCCCCTAATCAGTCAATAACAGGCTTCTATCCATTCGGTGTTCGCCAAAACTATGATTCACCTATATCTAATTCCAATAGATTTCCTTGCACAACATCTGACTAACCATGACTTGTCCTCAGCTAAACTGAACAGACCCCCATCTAGATTGAACTTATATTTGCGCTCGTCGGCATGAGGCCTATTAAAAGAAAAAGTACCAAAAATTTAAAAGTCAATTCATTATTACCGTTAATATCTAATATCAGTTCTCTAAATTTTGAAAAATAACCTTTCAAATCTCTAAAGATTTTTATTTATCTATATTTTTAATGTTGAATAATAAAATTATTTTTAATATTTATTTATTGATTTTTTAAATTGAAAAATTTATGTTATCATGCGATCCGACTTTAGATTCTGGCTCCGCCCCTATTGAGAGGCATTACCCAGAGTGTGCTCCCTGAAACCTAAGTCAGTAAGTTAAGTAATAGAAATAAAAGCTCAAGATTTGCTTGATAGAGAGAAGAAATATAGAATAGACAACAATTTGTTTTAGTGGAGAGAGAGTTGAATAGTCTAAAATAACATGCCTCTTTTTTTCTTACCTCCTATCTTTATTATATTTTCTGCTGTGCTGCCTCTTATCGTTGCTTTACTTAGCTATCATTTTGCTTATCGGAAAAGTTTGTGCATGGTATAATTATGATGTTATGTGAGCTTACTCATCGTTTAGGGTAAAAGGAGATTTATTCTGTACCAATATGGAAGTTGTTATAAGTAGGTTTCCAATTTCCCTTGTCCTTCCTCAGTAGCATATAAGTATTATTCTTTCATTAGAGATTTTATTTTGGTAGGGCCCTCTTGGAGCCTTTATAACCTTGTAGAATGTCACTATTGGCTATTGCCAATTGACCTCCTGCAATATAAAGCCCTCAGGTTGATCTTTATTTTCATTCTCCATTCATTAATTTGTTAACATAGGTCCCTTGCTTATACCAAACTCATTTTATTGCTTCCCTCGTATTCTCAAAAAATGAGTCCATAGTTAACCTTGATGATCAGAACACACTCCCTTAAAAGGGAGTGTGTTCAATTCCTACCAGTTATACTGGTAGAAATTTCTCGATAATATAGGGCTTTCACAAAGATTTCTAGGTATAATACTCCTTCTACAATTAAAGCAATCTTCTGCATGTCAGGTGTACTACAACTGTAGGTTATCTTTCCAATAGAATTCCAATAAATCTCTGTTTATATAAACCAGTAGATATCTAGTTACATATTAGTAGATTTATAATATATAATCTTTAAAAAAAAAAAGTGTCTATTAATGCTGTTATAAGTTTTTACCTGTTAATCCCAACCTTACCTTTTAGGCTTTCTCTCAGTATTCTTAGACTCTTTTTAGCAAGGCTTAGTCATTTGAGGCCTTTAAGATAAATAACCATGCATATATGTTTTTTTCTATCTTTATGAAGTAAACAGTAAAAGGGTGGCAATCGCACACAAAAGATCACTCTGATTATGATGTATTAAGGGTATGTTTGGTATTATCATTGGCCATTTAGCTTTGACAATAAATTTACATTAACTTTGCGTGAAATCTACATAATTTTTTTGTAATATTTGATATTTAGAATTTTTGTTTCACTGTAACTATAGTTGTACAGTTACAACACCTCAATTTAAATACATATACTCTGCAACTGTAAAAAAAATTTGGGCATACCTTATTATAAAAGTATTGTAAATTAAATTCGTAGGTTTGCTTTTTATTTTATATTTATTTATTTATTGTGAATAATGTATTTTTTTTTACTCTAAATATTATATTTTGCCACATTAATGTAGTCTTTAAATAAGATGATATACATAATTTTAATGTGCATTACTCTTGGTAGAAATTAGAAACATATTTGTAAAAGAAATAATTTGCAAAAGGGAAAAAGTGCTATATTAATAACGATAAATTCTACATATATAGTTAAGCAAGAAAGAAACACAAGCAACATATTATTCGTTAATTAATCTGTATGATCAGATGATGATGCACTTGAGTAGGACGAAGAAATTGACATTGCTGTGTTTGTTGAGAAACAACCCCCCAAGCAGTCCAAATTACAATCAAAGTCCAGTCATAGAAGCTTCGTGTGGTTCGTAAAATGCTAAATATTTAAGTATTATTTGAGTCGGAAATTTAGGTATATGTTGGACATTTTGAACGGCTATGACCGATTTGCATTTTAATATTTGAATGGTGATGATTGAATCTTGGAGGCTATAAATACCTCCTTCTAGAGTCTTGCATTCAAGTCTAAGAATCAAAAATTGTTTAAGAAAATAAGGCAACAAGCCTTTGAAGTGTTGTGTGTTCTTAGTGAGGAAGAATGTGAATATTGTGAATTTTTTTTTGGATCAATTATTTAGAGGTGTGTACTCTAATTAGAAATTATTGTCAACAATGTTGTTTGATAGCCTTTTTAAAGACGAAGAAATTCTCAGCAAACTTTGTGGTGAAATAATTGAATATACATTCTTATCTATCCTAATCTAGAAATGTGATACAATCATCGCCATTGATACTGTTGCTTCTTTCCAACAGACGGGGTGAAGCTGATCAACATAATGCTTGTGCCTACATTTTGTTTGTATTAATTGCTATTCTGTCATTTTCTAAAAAGGTAGAAGGACTTGAGTCATGGATCTGAGCAACCTGTACATGCATTTGCTTTGGGCCCTCACATTTAATTGAGACTGCAGGCCCAATATCTTTGACTAGAATAAAATTTGATTATATCCTAAGGAAGATAAAAACATAAATTAACGACATTTAAGTCTGTATGATCAGTTGATGATGCGCTTGAGTAGGACGAATAAATTGACCTTGTTATGTTCTTTGATCTCTTGAAATTCGAAGAAGAAATTCTCAGCAAACTTTGTGGTCAAATAGTTGAATATCATATCTATAAGTTCACTTCCGAAATGTTCTTTTATAACTCCCTCGAAGACAGACCTCATTTGTGTGACAATTGTTTGAGGAGAGAATTTCATGTGCTGCGTAGGAGGATTACTCAATATGTCCATTCTCTTAATGATGAAACATCCGTTTCTCTCTATAATGTCCTGCAATTCCTTTGAGGTCGGGAAGTATAAAGGGAGGTTGAAGGAGTCCACTTTCTCTTCATTAAGTAAGCCCTGCATGCGCAAGCAATAACTAAGCACATATAGGTGTAACAACTAAAATGAAGTTTATACATTAATTCAACTGAAATTACGTAGTCATTGCCGATTGAATCTGATTTTTCAATCAACAAAAGCTTGAACAAGTGTTCTAATTAAGCAGTTAAAATTTTGTTCATGTTATGAATAGGAGAAGCTATTTTATTCTTACCATCTTGGCCATATCAATGAGGCAAGATCCCAGAAAATCATAAAATTTGCCCTCAGTAGTCTCAGACATACGAATTCCGTTTGGCAGACCAGACAATACAATTGTCATCAATCCTCCAGGTACAAGTTCTTGTGCCCTGGCATTTAGAAAGGACTCCATGTCATTCTTAAACTGGGTTGAATATTCTTCAGCAACTTCTTTCACAAATCCTGTGCATTGAATACTGCCTTTATTCCACGCCGGAGATTTCCTATCCACAATTTCTTTGGGAATCTTTGAGAGCCAGTGAACTGCATAGGAGGAATGTACAAAATGTAAAGTGGACTTGGGAAACAATCGGCCATGAAAAGAACCTGGTACTCCGGACGCAAAGTAGCTTCCGGAGGGAGGGAGGGTGCTAAAGAGAGTGTTGAAGTCATTGTCAATGTGATCGTTAAAGAACACTTGAAATTCTAGTGCTGAGTGGTTTTCGTGGCATTTTAGCTGTACAGCTTCTATGATGTTTTGCACCACAACGAAGGTATTAGGTCCAACTGAGCAGCCCAAATCTGCTAGTTGAAATGTGTTGATATTGGAAGTATTAATTCCCAAGCTTTTCAAGTCAAGTTTATCGTTTATGGCTTCATTGATCATATCCTTCGCAATATCCGCCACTGCCCTCTGTAGCCATAAGTCTAGAGTCAATTTGTATGCATTCATATGATAATGAACTTAAGCTCGAATTGATTATTGTATTCCTATTCTTCGTGGAATATGCTATAACTCTTGCTACTTGATTTTTCAATGAATAAAAAGATAGAGTTGGGTGGACGAGTATGTTATGTTTATATTTATTCCACTTTCAAAGATGCTTTTAATTTGAATCTTATCAATCATAAATATTAAGACTAGTTTTTAAATACTATTATTAAATTCTTATCTAATACGTTATATTCTTTGGATCTAACAGTAATAATGATAAAATGAGAAAAGCTTAATATATACATATGATTTGATTTGATGTTGGATGGTTTCATGAGGACCATCTATCTAAAACTTTCTCATCAACAAATCTCGATCAACCATAACTTGCCAACTCCTTAAAAATGTCAGGGACAGAAAGAAATTCAATTAATGAGATGCTAAAACAAATCAGACTTATCAAACAATATTAACAATTAGAAATATGTGAAATAATTATGTGTAATAATATATACCTGGTAGGAAGAGTTTTTTGCATAGCTATAATGGTCATCTCCACCAACCATGGGGTACGATTCCGGCAAAATATTGGCAGCCTCGTCAGCCATCTTTGTTTCCTCTCAACTGAGATCGAAAAACAAATATTCTTTTAATTTAAGGCTGCATTTCGAACACCACTATCAATTTATATAATATTGCTGTTGGAGTTACAGCGCAAGGTGCAATTATTTACTTTATCTATTGCTGTTATTGTTTGACTTGTAACTCTTATTTTTTAATTACTTGAAGCAATGATGAGATCTTAATTTAATGAAAGCATCATTGAATACTATAAAACTAAAAGGAGACGCTATAACAACAGCGAATTTATCATGAATTTTTAATACACTCACCAATACAACTATTGCGACGGCAACAATGAAATAATATAATACTTTTTTTTTCCAATTTCAATGGGATTTGGTGGATTCTTCAAATCTCGACGAGAAAATGATGATCGAAAAAAATAAAATTGTTGGCAAGCTGCTACTTTCCGATGTCGCTTTCATTTTTGGAGAATCTTCTATATTACACCAAACTTTTAAATTAAAATAATAAAGATTTTCTTAGAAAAAAATTACTTAAATAATATTTAAGTGATATCATCCATTAGTTATGGCATTTTTTCTTTCTCTTTTCATTTAGAAACCATTAAATAATATATAAGTTTCAGATTAGAGCTGAGACACACCATCAACTTTAGATTATAATATATATTATTTAAATTATAACACCCCATTCCGATGTAAGTCGTTGGATTAATTATATCTCAAATTTATAGAGTTATTCAAGATCAACTTTAGCTGTTAAATTAGCCAGCTCTCTATCTTTACAATTACGTTAATAATTATCCACCATCAAAGCAATCAGCAGTGATTTTAAGTTTATAATGTCTCCCTTGTATCATATATATTAATGATTTAATTTGATATTAATAGTAAAGTTACATTATTTAATATCTCAACGATTTTCATGGAGTCTGTCATTATATATATATATATATATAATCAATTTTTGTTCACTCGATATCAATTACTAAATTTATAATTTTATAGAAAAAAATTTTTATCATAAGTCTTAGTTTTTTCTTTTATAGTTGCATCCTATTGAGAGTTTCTTCAAATGATTTAGCTGAAATAAAGTTTATGAGCTTAGACTTTTTATGTTTTGCTGGGACTTGATTCCTTATTTAAATGGACTTTCAAAATTATATATCACTGTCCTTTTTCGTACTTAAATTTTATTAACTTCATGAGTACTTTTTATGTTGAAGTTTTTGGGCGTAGATTTTTTGGATTTATTGTGTAACAGTCTCAACCAGGTCTTGTTGAGCCCGAACTTGTGAACTGCAGTTAAGGGCCTATGTTATTTGAGCTCGAGGACCCACGGACCATACATCACTCATAAGATTTAAATCAAGTATATTATAGCACATAATACACAAGGTTATACTATATGTAAGATTTTAATTAAATTTAATAATATAAATTAAATTGAATGGATTTTGTTCAATGATAGTATATTAAAAATTCATCTTTTTTTTACTCAGGGTAATTTATCTTACTTGTTTCAATTCCGTTAATACTAATGAAAAAAATTTGTAAATACCGTATAGTTAATTTTTAAGCGCATTAATGTAAGTAGAAACTTATTTATAAAAGAAATTAATCACATCATCCCAACGGCCGAAATAAGTGCTGTAATAAGAATAAAATCTGCATACACAGAAAATAAAGATCGGAACATACAAACAATGCTACTCGTTAAGTCTATATTATCAGTTGATGTTATGATGCGCTTGAGTAGGATGAAGAAATTGATCTCTTTAAAGACGAAGAAATTCTCAGTAAGCTTTGTGGTGAAATAGTTTAACATCTGATGTACGACCTCACTTCTGAAATATTATCTAATAACCTGATCCCTCGACGGCAGCCCTTATCTGTCGAGAGGCTCCTTGAGCAGAGAATTTCATGATCTACAAAGGATTCTCTGGGACAAGTTCTTGTGCTCTAGCATTCAGAAAATACTTCATGTCTTTCTTAAATTGAGTTGAATATGCTTCAACAACTTCTTGCACAGATCCTGTGCATATGATACTGACATTATTCCATGCAGGGGATTTACGATCCGCAATCTCTTTAAGAATCCTGGAGGGCCAGTGGACTGTATTGTCGGAGTGTACGAAATGTAGTGTGGACATGGGGAACAATCGGCCATTAAAAGAACCAGGCATCCTGCAGCAAAGTACTTTCTTGAAGCAGGAAGAGATTTAAAGAGAATGTTGAAGTCATTATCACTGTGATCATAAAAAACACTTGAAATTCTAGTGCTAAAGGGTTTTCGTATGAATGTTTATTGATTTATTGATTAATAAGTCTTGAGAAAAGAAAAAAAAATTTATTAAACAAATGAAAGAAAAAGCGATTATTCTCTTAATTTCTCTAGTTGCATCTAAACCGTCCTTAACTCATTAAAAAAATTAAAAAGAAGAATGCAAAATGCTAACATGAATGATCAAAATTAAATGACAAAATTAATTTTTTAAAGTATAAAAAAAAAAATCAAATTCTCGAAAATATGCAAAAAAATCTTGATTGACATCTTTGATTTGAAATTTTTACAATTTAAGATTAAATAACAAAATTGATTTTTTAAAACTTAGCTATATAATAACAAATCTTGATTTATTTTTTGACTTAAAATCTTCTAAATTTTAAGAAATCATGCAACTTTTTTTGACAAAAGAAACCCTTTCTTTTTTACTTTCTTATGTTATAGTCAATTATTCTATTATATCTACCTTATAATGTTAATAACAGATTTGAAGAAATTTTGAATTGTGTATTTTTACCAGCCTCTCCCTGAGCTTCTTTAGACAAAAATTGTTTAATTGCACTTTAGCATATTTTATGAAAGTTCTTGCTAGATTGTTTTAAATTACTCAAATAATTGGCCCGATGGTGGTTCCTACAAAAGCATAATGTTTGAAAAATATTTTAAATACTAATTAAGTATATAATAAAATATGAAACAAAAAGTAAGGCAACTTCAGTAAATTTGTTTGCAGAACTTACCAAATCGATTCCCTAATGATTGAAATTCTCTTTGATCAACTAATGGTTTGTCTAGATCCTTATTCATGATATAAGCTTCAAATCTGAACCTAGCATAAAAACTAACTACAACTTGTAAGCTAGAATTTTAGAAGGAAAAATTTAGAGTGGAAATCTCCTTTTGTAATACTTTTCTTTAGCCATCAATAAAATCTCATTTAATATTTTCAAAAATAAATAGTGTCTTCAAGTGCATGCAATTTCTAATTTTGTGCAATTCAATTTTAATTTTACTTTTCAAATTATTCAAATTATTATATTTCTTGGGCTATCTTGGTATCAGAGCCAAGTGATTTCGAGGTTGTTAAAGTTTTAATAAAATAATTGTTAGATAAATAATTTAGAAAACAGAACATCCTAGGTATAGAGAGGGAGTAGTGTAAAGCTGTTTGTAGGTTTGGCAAGTCAGGTCGCGAGTGGCAGTAAGATCCTACATGAAGATGAGGTTGTAAGTCCAGTGTTCGACCTAAAGGTGTTCCCCTATTTCTCTTTATATTTAGAATTTATGTGTTTTGAATTATTTATTTGCAATAGTTTTAATTATGCCTTCTTCAATTAGAAAAGCATTTGGCTCTAAATCTAAAGAACTCACAAAAACCATTAGTTTTAGAGAAATTATGAGTAAGATTAGTGATATTAGTCAATATTTATTCAAAGACCAGTTACCCATTATTCCACCTAATATTATTTATGATATAAGAAAATTTGATTTTAGGATTACTTTTTCTATCAAAGAACATGAAGAAATTTTATTTTTACAAAATGAATTTGAAGAAATTAGGTTACTCAACTCTACTGCACTCAATAAAAACAAGGAATAAGGTTTTAACTTTATTCATTTTAAACTTATTCAAATAACAATCAAACATTTAGTTAGAAAAGGTTTAAATTCTCCAATTTTAATTCTTCTTAAGGATAAAACATTACTAAAATTGAAGATTCTCTTTTAAGCGTAGTTAAATCAAATCTTTGTAATGGAGCCATTTATTTCAATTGCGCACCTAATTTCCAGGTTAGTCTACATGATCCAACTATCTTACATACTCTTGTACTCAATATTCAAATTTCAGAAATTAAATTTCAACCACATAGATAAGAATACATGTTACTTTATAAAATTTATTTTAAACAAATTACTTCCCAATTCAAGCCTCGGTGCTTATTACAAGACAATAGGGGAGAAATATCTATTCTTAATATTCAAACAGAAGATGAAAATATTTCAATAGATTCTTTTACTCCAAAATTACTCAAATGGGATGAAATTAGCATTCTAGAAAACTGAAAAATAGATCCGCCACAAGTTCCTAGAAATTTAGCTCAAAAATAAATTCCTCAAGTAGTAGAGACTAATGATGAGAAAATTCTTCTTAAATTCAAGTCTTTTAGACAACCTAAACCATCAACTAGTTATTTAGATTTTCAAGCTACTAGATTATCACTTTCTATTCCTAACACTTCTAGAGTCCAAACTATTAAGATAGAGGATTTAGATACTCAAAGTTCTGTTTAGTATATTACTCTAATAGTCGAACCAGTACATAAGCCAGAATCTCCAATTTTTTCTGATTTTCAAACTATTAATACAATAGTTAATGAAAATTAGGAAATAGATAAAAATTTCCTTAAATAAGATTTTAATTCACTAATAAACAAGAAAAAGAAAATGTGGTTTTTGGCTAATTTTGACTTAAATCAACGAGTTATTATTAGGACAGTTTAGTATGATGAAATGAATAGGATAAAAACAAATATTCTATTTTTCACGTGGTTTGAAATGTAATCCTTTAATAATAAAATAATATATCCTTTTAAAAAATTAAATTTAGGCGTCAATACTAGTCATCTTAGAAAATGGGAAAACAAAAATCATGGCATTATTCAATTAGTACATCTACCCCTAAAATCTCTCCAACTTAATATTTTAGGAAATCGTATTCCATTATCGCCATTCAAATTAGCTAATGATAGATCAAATACTAAGCCTTCCACTTTAAGAGATATCAAAAAGCTTTATAAATAAAATAATTATCAAAGTCAAATATTGTACACCATTTCTAAACAAATTAGTCATATCGAAGATAAATTAGACCAAACTAACCATAATCCTAAATTTCCCTCTAGTGTGACCCCACCTTTATTCAAACCCCAACCATTACCGCAAAAAGATAAAAAAATTACTTTTTTTTCCCAAAATTTAACTTTTAGATGAAATTAATAAAAAATTATCGTCTTCACCAGAACCTTCCAATATTAATACTATAGATGAAATTTTAAAAAGTCAAACCCAAAATTAAGATGAAGATACTAAGCCCTTAGAAATTAATAGATTACAAAGAAAAACTAGATAACCCAATAGTTAGAAAAACACGTTAATTAGAAATTATTATTCTAGACCTCCTCCATTGAATATTCAATACGAAAAATGATTTAAGTATATTACTACTCAATACACTAGAGAAATTATCTATAAATGAAACATAGATGGTAGATTCGAATATGAAACATGAATGTACTTGAAGAAATAGGAATGGCTGCAATAGCCTATAAAGCCGTAAAAAATACAAATCATCAAGCTGTTAGACTTATCGTAGCAGAGTTTACAGGATCCTTTAGATATTGGTGGGACAATAGTTTTAGTGCATCTACTCAACAAAGCATACTCAATCATGTAGAATGACTCATAATAAAAGATGATCAAGGATTTCAAGAAGTCAAAGAAACACAAAATGCCATAAAAGTACTTATTCACACTATCACTATGCACTTTATAACCAATCCTCATGAAGAACTTCAAAGTTCAAAATTAGTACTCACAAATTTTAGATGCCCAACTTTAGGTGATTTTAGATGGTATAAAAATGTTTTCATTACACACATATTCCAATGACAAGACTGTAATGGCTCTTTTTGGAAAAAAAAGGTTTATTGCAAGATTATCCAAATTCTTTTCTAATAGAGTACTCAAAAAATTAGTAGAAATTACCGAAAGAAGTTCAATTCCTTGGAACACTATTACGTATGGTCAACTTTTTACATTTGTCAAAAAAAAAAAAAAAAAAGGCTTAGCCTTATGTCAAGAACCAAAAAACAAGAAAAATAGTAAAAAAAAATAGTAAAAAAATTCCTTTAAACAAATCATAGGCAATTTTTGTGCCCAATATAAATATGACAATCTCACGACCCCAAGTTGTAGGAAAACCATAAGCCCAAAACTATTACTTATCCCACAAAACATAAAAGAACCCAATGTAATGAACCTTATTACAAAAAGAATAGAAAACGTAATAAGCTCAAACATAATAAAAAGCTCATAGTTTGTTGGACCTGTAAAAAACCAGGCTATACTTTCACCAACAGTAGAACAAAAAATAGGATTAATGAAATATTCAAGGATAATGAAAATCTTAAATAAAAAATTTAGTTAACTTCTCCTTAGCGAACAATCTAGTGATCAATCAGATTTCTCTGAAACTATTCGAGAAATAGATAATTCTAATGACACAAATAGTATTCAAGATTATAGTTGTAGTGAAGAGATATGTAACTGCCAATCACTTAACAAGATAACAAGTAGGAAACAGGATAAGCAATTTCTTTTAGACATTATAATTCGAGTAGAAGAACTCGAAGTCAAAAGAGAATACTTGCTTAAATTTAAAGATATCCTTACTCAAGAATAACACCTTAGTATTGCAAAATCATTTAGTTTTAATAAAATTTTTTATAAATATTCTACTCAAAGTCTTTTTAAATAGGTTACTATAGGAGAATTACAACAAGAGGTTAAAATGCTTCAAAAATAACTTAAAGAATTAGAACAAAAAGTTTAAGAACAAAAATTACAATAATTACAGAATAATGTTAGAATGGAGTTATTAGAAAATTCCACTAGAAAACAAAATGAAATACTTCAACCCAATAATTTTATATAATTAGATTTTATTAATAACCCTAAGATACATTTATTCAACTTGTTAGTAAAATTAATTTTAAAAAATGGACTCCAGCACCGATCAAAATTGTATTAGGGAAGGAATAATACCAACTCAATTTTATGAAAAAACTAGTGAAAAATTACATGGTGCAAATGGTTCTAGTCTCAATGTTAGATACAAATTATCAAATGCCAAAATTTGTAATGATAATTATTGCTTTAGGAATAATTTCACTTTAGTCAGAAATCTTAACAAAAATATTATTTCAGGTACTCCATTTTTGACACAAATATATCTTTTTACTGTTGATGATAAGGGAATCCATACTCACGTATCAGGCAAACAAATTACTTTTCATTTCTTATCTCCCATTGTAAAAAATAAATCAATTTACTCCAAGAAAATTCCATTACCCAATAACTCAACATCATATCCAACAAAAGGAATTATATCTAAGCCTTACTAAAAGAAATCCAATATGACAAAGTGGAAAAACAACTAGAGAATCTTATTGTTAAAGCAGGAGTAAAAAAGCTTCAATTATTTCTACAAAAAAAATATGCTCGAACCTATCTAATACTTTCTATAAAAGGTAAAAGCATATAGTCGAACTTCTCTATGAAAAAAATTTTAATGGAAAACAAGTACCTGCAAGAGCCCATTCTAATCAAATAAATCATGACGTTCTAGAACACTGTAAGAAAGAAATCAATAATTTACTCAATAAAAGAGTAATTAGGAAATCCAAGTCTCCTTGGAGTTATTCAACCTTTTACGTCAATAAAAATTTCAAAATAGAGAGAGGAGTTCAAAGATTAGTTATTAATTACAAACCCTTAAACAAAGTTATTTAATGGATTAGGTACCCAACTCCTAATAAAAAAGATTTACTTAAAAGATTGTACAATAGTGTAGTATTTTCCAAATTTGATATGAAAAGTGGATTTTGGCAAGTTCAAATAGATGAAAAAGATAGATACAAGACAGCCTTTATAATACCATTTGGCCATTATGAATGAAACGTAATGCCATTTGAACTTAAAAATACCCCTTCAAAATTTCAAAATATTATGAATGACATATTCAACCCTTATACACATTTTTCTATTGTATATATAGATGACATCCTTATTTTTTCCAATTCTATAGAACAACATTTCAAACATTTAAACATATTGCTCCATGTAGTCAAAAAGAGTGTCGGCCACCAAAATGAAATTATTCAAAATAAAGTTAAATTTTTAGGGTATGAGATTTATAAGAATACTATTCAACCAATTAATAGGTTAATAAAATCTACTTCAAAATTTCCCGATGAAATTAGAGAAAAAACTCAATTACAGAGATTTTTAGGATTCTTAAATTATGTAGCACATTTTTTTCCAAACCTTAGACAACTATATGAGCCATTATACCAACAGTTAAGAAAAAGTCTTCCTAATTGGACTGAGGAACATATTAAGGTAATCAAGCTTTTTAAACAAAAAATTAAAGTTTTACCTTATTTATCTATTCTAGATCTTAGTGCAACCCTTATAATTAAAACAGACGCTTCAGATATAAATTATGGTGGAATACTCAAACAAAAAATTGATAGATGTGACAAGGAATTAATAGTTAGATTCCATTCAGGTGTTTAGATTGGTGCTCAAAAGAATTATTCAACAATTAAAAAAGAAGTTTTATCAATTATTTTATGCATCATGAAATTTTAAGATGATTTATTCAATAAAAGTTTTTTGTTTTAGAAAAACATGTCAAAAATCTGGTTTCCAAGTAAATTTTTGCAAGATAACAGGTAATTTTGTCCAATTTTTATTTTCAAATTTCTTATATAAAGGGACAATATAATTCTTTATCGGACTATTTTACAAAAGAGTTCTTACATAGAAAAATATAAAGTGAGATTCAAACACAGAAAGAAATCCCAAAATGTTTAGTAAAAGCATGAAACCTTCAGACTATGCAATAACTACTTAAATTTCAATTCTTGATTATGGGAATATTTCAGTTGCTTAAACTACAGTATGATTCCTTCAACTCAAGAATATCCTCCTTTATTTTATACTCAAGTAATAAAATCTGGGTCACTTACCCAACTTACATCTTCTACTCAGAAAAATACTGTGTCTTTAACACAGTTTCCTACTCAAAAATCCTAATATAAAATCAAATCACAAGCACAACATATTCAAGTTACTCCTTATGATAAACCTATTCAGTTAAAAGACCTTTATAGCCTTACCAACAGATTATTCCACCCTAATTTTTAATTTATTATTGATACTCCACTCAAAAATAGACGATTCTACAAATTAATCTTGATAGACACAAAATCTACAGAAATTAATCACCACCATAACCCAAAAGATTTTAACCAAATAGTCTACTTCACATGTAAGATTAAAAAGATCCTTTCACCTAGACAATTTACTGGAACCTCCATATATTCCACTGTATCTTTTTCAATATCATTTAAGCCGAAAGGATATAATTATATATTGATTATCAAAAAGCATGGTTCAATATGTTTTTTCTTAGATCATTTGACCATTCCTAGTTTATCCAATTTGACCATACTTGTCCAAATATTATGCCCTCTTGGTTTCAAGAATGGTGATTCTTTTTAGGATCAGAACCATTAATTTACCAACAATAAGTTATTCAAGAATCCTTTTCCCTGGTACAAGAAAAATATTCCTAAAACTAATCAACTATTTTTTTGTAAGATTAATTTTTATATTAAATTTTCAATACCGTGGATTCTTTCGTGGAATTTTACGCTAGATAAATACTATCCAGATTGTAATTTGTCCCTCTTAAGAGAATTCAAAATTAAATGGTGGGACAAATATGACTTAAACAAAATTACTCTATCAGTAATTACTCAATGGATAAATTCAAAAAAGGCAATTGTTGAGCTAGTCAAAGAAGTCTCTTCCCTACCTCCGAAAAGGACTTCTACTCCTCTTGATAAGGCCAACTCTAGTACTCCTCAAAAAAAAAAAAACAAAATTATGTCAAAATGTTTGACGAACTAATCAAGAAAATGAAAGAGAAAAAAAAAACCAGCACTCAAAAATCTTCAACAAGATCTGCTCAACCACCGACAGACAACCCATATGGTGGACTCTTCTCACAAAACCCTTTTGATTTGTAAAAATTATTCAAGTCTAGACAAAGTTGTTCAATTATCTAAATATTCGAGACAAGGCATATTTATTATATGATCGACAACAAGCATCTTCAAGGACAATTATTCAAGGCAAAGGCATATCTTCCACGTGACCGACAACAAGCATCTTCAAGGATAATTATTGAAGACAATGTAACTTTCGATGGGTTTAGTCATTTTGGCATAATATTGTCTTTTATTCTTTTGAGAAGTGCTAGAGCTGGCTTTGTCAAGAGGAGTATAAGTCCTTTTTAGAGGCGGGGAAGAGACTTCTTTGACTACCTCAACAATGTAACTGATCCTAAAAAGAACTACCATTCTTGAAACCAAAAAGGCGTGATATTTGGACAAGTATGGTCAAATTGGATAAATTAGGAATGGTCAAATAATCTAAAAAAGAAACCTATTGAACCATGCTTTTTGATAATCAATATATAATTATATTCTTTCGGCTTAAATGGTACTGAAAAACATGCAGTGAAATATATGGAGGTTCCAACAAATTGTTTAAGTGAAAAGATCTTTTTAATTTTACATGTGAAGTAGACTATTTGGTTAAAATCTTTTGGGTTATGGTGATAATTAATTTCTACAAATTTTGTGTCTACCAGGATTAATTCGTAGAATTGTCTATTTTTGAGTGGAATGTCAATAATAAATTGAGAATCAGGGTGGAATAATCTGTTGGTAAAGATATAGAAGTCCTTTAACTGAATAAGTTTATCATAAGGAGTAACTTGAATATGTTGTGCTTGTGATTTGATTTTGTATTAGGATTTTTGAGTAGAAAACTGTGTTAAAGATATAGTGTTTTTCTGAGTAAAAGATGCAGGTTGGGTAAGTGATTCAGATTTTATTACTTGAGTACAAAATAAAGAAGGATATTCTTGAGTTGAAGGAATCATACTTGTAGTTTAAGCAACTGAAATATTCCCATAATCAGGAATTGAAATTTGAGTAGTCAATGCATAATTTGAAGGTTTCATGCTTTTATTAGATATTTTGGGATTTCTCTCAGTGTTTGAATGTCACTTTACATTTTCTTTTGTAAAAACTCTCTTGTAAGATAGTCTGATAAAGAATTATATTGTCCCTTTATATAAGAAATTTCAAAATCAAAATTGGACAAAATTACCTGCTATCTTGCAAAAATTTGCTAAGAAATCAGATTTTTGACATTTTTTTCTAAAACAAAAAACTTTTATTGAGTAAATCATCTTGAAATTTCATGATGCATAAAATAATTGATAAATTTTGTTTTTTAATTGTTGAATAATTTTTTTGAGCACCAATCCAAACACCTGAATAGAATCTAACTATTAATTTCTTGTCACATTTATCAGTTTTTTGTTTGAATATTCTACCATAACCTACGTCTGAAGTGTCCGTTTTAATTATAAGGGTTACATTAAGATCTGAAATAGATAAGTAAGGTAAAACTTTAACCTTTTGTTTAAGAAACCTGATTACCTTAATATGTTTCTCAGTTCAATTAAGAGGACTCTTTCTTAATCGTTGGTATAGTGGCTCACATAGTTGTCTAAGGTTTGGAAAAAAATTTGCTACATAGTTTAATAATCTTAAAAATCTCTATAATTGAATTTTTTCTCTAATTTCATCGGAAAATTTTAAAATAGATTTTATTGACCTATTAATTAGTTGAATAGTACCCATATAAATCTCATGACCTAAAAATCTAACTTTGGTTTGAAATAATTTCATTTTGGTGGCTAACACTACAAGTCCACTCTTTTTGACTACATGGAGGATTATGTTTAAATGTTTGAAATGTTGTTCTATAGAATTGGAAAAATAAGGACGTCATCTATATATATAATAGAAAAATGTGTATAAGGGTTGAATATATCATTCATAATGTTTTGAAATTCCGAAGGGGCATTTTTAAGTTCAAATTGCATTACGTTCCATTCATAATGGCGAAATGGTATTATTAAGACTGTCTTGTATCTATTTTTTTCATCTATTTGAACTTGCCAAATTTTACTTTTCATATCAAATTTGGAAAATAGTATACTATTGTACAATCTTTTAAGTAAATATTTTTTATTAATAGTTGGGTACCTAATCCATTGAAGAACTTTGTTTAAGGGTTTATAATTAATAACTAATCTTTGAACTACTCTCTCTATTTCGAAACTTTTATTGACATAAAAGACTAAACAACTCCAAGGAGACTTGGATTTCCTAATTACTCTTTTATTAATTAAATTATTGATTTCTTTCTTACAATGTTCTAGAAGGTCATGATTCATTTGATTCGAATGGGCTCTTTGTAAGTACTTGTTTTTCATTAAAATGTTTTTCATAGAGAAGTTCGACTATATGCTTTTTCCTTTCCCAGAAAGCATTAGGTAGGTTTGAGCATATTTCTTTCTTTATAAATAATTGAAGCTTTTTCACTCCTGCTTTAACAGTAAGATTCTCTAATTATTTTTCCACTTTGTCATATTGGACTTCTTTTAGTAAGGCTTGGATATGATTCCTTTTGTTGGATATAATATTGAGTTGTCGGGTAATGGAATTTTCTTGGAGTAAATTGATTTCTTTTGTACTAATGGGAGACAAGAAATGAGAAGTAATTTGTTTGCTTGACACGTGAGTATAGATTCCCTTATCATCAATAGTAAAAAGATATATTTGTGTCAAAAATGGAGTACCTAAAATAATATTTTTGCTAAGATTTCTGACTAAAGTGAAATTATTCCTAAAGCAATAATTATCATTACAAATTTTGGCATTTGATAATTTGTACCTAACATTGGGACTAGAACCGTTTACACTATATAATTTTTCACTAGTTTTTTCATAAAATTAAGTTGCTATTATTCCTTCCCTAATATAATTTTGATCGGCGCAAGAGTCAACTAAGACAGTGGTTTTTAAGTAAAAACTATTTCCTATATGAAGTGATATGTAAATACACCATTTTCGAAAATTAATTTTACTAACAAGTTGAATAAATGTATCATTAGGGTTATTAATAAAATCTAATTATATAGAATTATTGGGTTGAATTATTTCATTTTGTTTTCTAGTGGAATTTTCTAATAACTCTATTCTCACATTATTCTGTAATTTTTGTTCTTGCACTTTTTGTTTTAATTCTTTAAGTTATTTTTTAAGCATTTTAACCTCTTATTGTAATTTTCCTATCGTAACCTATTTAAAAAGACTTTGAGTAGAATATTTATAAAAAATTTTATTAAAACTAAATGATTCTGTAGTACTAAGGTATTATTCTTGAGTAAGGATATCTTTCACTATTTTTCTTGTCTTTTTGTTCTTGACATAAGGTTAAGTCTTTTTTTTTGACAAATGCAAAGAGTTGACCATAGATAATAGTGTCCCAAAGGATTGAACTTCTTCCACTAATTTCTACTAATTTTTTGAAAATTCTATTAGAAAAGAATTTGGGTAATCTTGCAAGAAACTTTTCTTTCCAAAAAGAGGCATTACAATCTTGTCATTAGAATATATGTATAGTGAAAACATCTTTATACCATCTAAAGTCACCTAAAATTGGGCATCTAAAATTTGTGAGTATTAATTTTGAACTTTAAAGTTCTTCACGAGAATTGCTTATAAAATGCATAGTTATAATATGAATAAGTACTTTTACGGCATTTTGTGTTTCTTTGACTTTTTAAAATCCTTGACCATATTTTATTATGAGTTGTTCTACATGATTGAGTACACTTTGTTAAGTAGATGCACTAAAACTATTGTCCCACTAATATTTAAGAGATCCTGTAAACCCTGCTATGATAAGTCTAGTGGCTTGATGATATGTGTTTTTTACGACTTTATAGGTTATTGTAGCCATTCCTATTTCTTGAAGTATATTCATAGTTTCATATTCGGACCTACCATCTATGTTCCATTCATAGATAGCTTCTCCGGTGTATTGAGTAGTAATATAATTAAATCGTTCTTCGTATTGGATATCTGGTGGAGTAGGTCTAGAATAATAATTTCTAGTTAACGTGTTTTTCCAACTATTGGATTGTCTAATTTTTCTTTATAATCTATTAATTTCTAAGGGCTCAATATCTTCATCTTAACTTTGAGTTTGACTTTCTAAAACTTCATGTATAGTATTAACATTGAAAGGTCCTGATGAAGGCAATAATTTTTTATTAATTTGATCTAAAAGTTTAATTTTGGGAAAACAAATAATTTCTTTACCCTTTTGCGGTAATGGTTGGAATTTGAATAAATGTGGGGTCACACTAGAGAGAAAGTTAGGATTAGGGTTAGTTTGGTTTAATTTATCTTCGATATGACTAATTTGTTTGGAAATTGTGTACAATATTTGACTTTGATAATTATTTTGTTCATAAAGTTTTTTGATATCTCCTAAAGTGGAAGGCTCAGTATTTGATCTATCATCAGCTAATTTGAATGGTGATACTGGAATACGACTTCCTAAAATAATAAGTTGGAGAGATTCTAGTGATGGAAGTATTGATTGAATAATGCCATCATTTTTTGTTTCTCATTTTCTAAGATGACTAGTATGGAAGCCTAAATTTGATTTTTTAAAAGGATATTTTATTTTATTATTAAAAGAATACATTTCAAACCACATGAAAAATGTAATATTTGTTTTTATTCTATTTATTTCATCATACCAAATTGTCCTAATAATGGCTTGTTGATTTAAGTCAAAATTGGCTAAAAACTATATTTTCTTTTCCTTGTTTATTAGTGAATTAAAATTTTGTCGAAGGAAATTTTTGTCTATTTTCCAATTTTCATTAACTATTGTGTTAATAGTTTGAAAATCATAAAAAGTTAGAGATTCTGGCCTATGTACTGGTTCAACTACTAGAGTAATATACTGAACAAAACTTTGAATATCTAAATCCTCTATCTTATTACTTTGGACTCTAGAAGTGTTAGGAATAGAAAATGATAATCTAGCAACTTGAAAATTTGATAATTAGTTGACGGTTTAGATTGTCTAAAAGAATTGAATTTAAGAAGAATTTTCTCATCATTAGTCTCTACTACTTGAGGAATTTCTTTTTGGGTTAAATTTCTAGGGACTTGTGGCTAATCTACTTTCCAGTTTCTTGAATGCTAATTTCATCTCATTTAAATAATTTTGGAGTAAAGGAATCTATTACAGTATCTTCGTCTTATGTTTGAATATTAAGAATAGGTATTTCTCCCCTATTGTCTTATAATAAACACCGAAGGTTAAATTGGGAAGTAATTTGTTTAAAATAAATTCTATAAAGTAACATATATCCTTGCTTATGTGGTTGAAATTTAATTTCTGGAATATGAATATTAAGTACAAGAGTATCTAAAATAGTTGGATCATGTAAATTAACCTGGAAATTAGGTGCGCAATTGAAATAAATAACTCTATTACAAAAATTTGATTTAATTACATTTAAAAGAGAATTTTGAAATTTGAGTAATGTTTTATCCCTAAGGAGAATTAAAATTGAAAAATCTAAACCTTTTCTAGCTAAATGTTTGATTGCTATTTGAATAAGTTCAAAATGAATATAATTAAAACCTTATTCCTTGTATTTATTGAGTGCAATAAAGTTGAGTAACCTAATTTCTTCAAATTCATTTTGTTAAAAATAAAATTTCTTCATGTTCTTTGAAAGAAAAAGCAGTCCTAAAATCAAATTTTTTTATATCATAAATAATATTAGGTGAAATAGTGGGTAACCGGTTTTCGTATAAATATTGACTAACATCAGTAATCTTACTCATAATTTCTTTAGAACTAATGGTTTTCGTAGGTTCTTTAAATTTAGAGCCAAATATTTTTCTAATTGAAGAAAGCATAATTAAAACTATTGCAAATAAATAATTCAAAACACATAAATTCTAAAAATAAAGAGAGTTAGAGGAATACCTTCTGATCGAACGCTGGACTTACAACCTCACCTTCACGTAAGATCTTACTGCCACTTGCCAAACGTACAAACAACTTTACATTGCTCCCTCTCTATACCTAGAATGTTCTGTATTTTAAACTGTTTACGTAACAATTATTTTATTAAAACTTCAACAACATCGAAATCACTTGAATATTATAATTATGTGTAATAATATATACCTGGTAGGAAGAGTTTTTGGCATAGCTATAATGGTCATCTCCGCCAACCATGGGGTACGATTCCGGCAAAATATTGGCAGCCTCGTCATCATCTTTGTTTCCTCTCAACTGAGATCGAAAAACAAATATCCTTTTAATTTAAGGCTGTCTTTCGAACACCAATATCAATTTATATAATATTGCTGTTGGAGTTACAGCGCAAGGTGCAATTATTTACTTTATCTATTGCCGTTATTGTTTGACTTGTAAGTCTTATTTTTTAATTACTTGAAGCAACGATGAGATCTTAATTAATGAAAGCATCATTGAATACTGTAAAACTAAAAGGAGACACTATAACAACAGCTAATTTATCATGAATTTTTAACACACTCACCAATATAACTAATGCGACGGCAACAATGCGATAATATAATAATTTTTTTTTCCAATTTTAATGGGATTTGGTGGATTCTTCAAATCTCGACGAGAAAATGATGATTGAAAAAAATAAAATTGTTGGCAAGCTGCTACTTTCGGATGTCGCTTTCATTTTTGGAGAATCTTCTATATTACACCAAACTTTTAAATTAAAATAATAAAGCTTTTCTTAGAAAAAAATTACTTAAATTGGAAATGAAGAATCCGAAAGTAGGATTTTTAATTTAAAAATGAAAAGCTTGCCAAAAATGAAATTATTATTAAGTTAAAGAAAAGCTTTATAATTAAGTTAATAATTAAGTTAATAATTATCCACCATCAATGCAATCAGCAGTGATTTTAAGTTCATGATGTCTCCCTTGTATCATATATATTAATAATTTCTTTTGATACTAATAGTAAAGTTACATTATTTAATATCTCAATGATTTTCATGTCATTTTATATATATATAGTATCAATTTTTGGTCACCCGATATCAATTACTAAATTTATAATTTTGTAGAAAAAAATTTTTATTGTAAGTTTTAGTTTTTTCTTTTATAGTTGCATCCTATTGAGAGTTTCTTCAAATGATTTAGCTGAAATAAAGTGTATGAGCTTAGACCTTTTATGTTATGCTGGGACTTGATTCCTTATTTAAATGGACTTTCAAAATTATATATCGCTCTCCTTTTTGGTACTTAAATTACTTTATGAGTACTTTTTATGTTGAAGTTTTTGGGCGTAGATTTTTTAGATTTATTGTCTAACAGTTTCAACCAGGTCTTGTTGGGCCCGAACTTGTGAACTATATAGTTAAGGGCCAATGTTATTGAGCTCGAGGACCCAGGGACCATACATAACTCATAAGATTTAAATCAAGTATATTATAGCACATAATACACAAGGTTATACTATATGTAAGATTTTAACTAAATTTAATAGTATAAATTAAATTGATTGGATTTTGTTTAATGATAGTACATTAAAAATTCATCCTTTTCTTTACTCAGGATAATTTATCTTATTTGTTTTAATTCCGTTAATACTAATGAAAAAAATTTGTAAATACCGTATAGTAAATTTTTAAGCGCATTACTGTAAGTAGAAACTTATTTATAAAAGAAATAATTCGCATCATCCCACACGGCCGAAATAAGTGCTGTAATAAGAATAAAATCTGCATACACAGAAAATAAAGATCGGAACAGACAAACAATGCTACTCGTTAAGTCTACATTATCAGTTGATGTTGTGATGCGCTTGAGTAGGACGAAGAAATTGATCTATTGTCTGATCTTTTTAAAGAAGAAGAAATTCTCAGTAAGCTTTGTGGTGAAATAATTGAACATCTGATCTACGACCTCACTTCTGAAATATTATCTGATAACTTGATCCCTCGATGGCAGCCCTTATCTGTCGAGAAGCTCCTTGAGCAGAGAATTTCATGATCTGCAAAGGATTCCTCATTATGTCCATTTTCTCAATGGTGAACATCCATTTATATATCTCTATAATGGCCTGCAATTCTTTTGAGGTTGGATTGTATAAAGGAAGGTTGAAGGAGTCCACTTTTCCCCGTTAAGTAATCCCTGCAACCGCAAGCAGTAGGAGATAACATTTCAGTGTAACAGTAAATGAAGTGTATACACCCAAGTGAAATTTTGAACAAGGTGTTCCGATTAGGCAGTTAAAATTTTGTTCATGTTATGAATAAGGGAAGTAATTATCATTTATTCTTACCATCTTGGCCATGTCAGTGAGGCAAGATCCCAGAAAATCATATAATCTGCACTCAATAGTCTCAACCATAGGTATTTCATTTGGTAGAGCACATAATACAATTGCCATCAATCCTCCTGGGACAAGTTCTTGTGCTCTAGCATTCAGAAAATACTCGATGTCTTTCTTAAATTGAGTTGAATATGCTTCAACAACTTCTTTCACAGATCCTGTGCATATGATACTGCCATTATTCCGTGCGGGGGATTTACGATCCACAATCTCTTTAAGAATCCTGGAGGGCCAGTTGACTGCATTGTCGGAGTGTACGAAATGTAGTGTGGACTTGGGGAACAATCGGCCATTAAAAGAACCAGCCATGCTGCAGCAAAGTACTTTCTTGAAGCAGGAAGAGATTTAAAGAGAATGTTGAAGTCATTATCACTGTGATCATAAAAAACACTTGAAATTCTAGTGCTAAAGGGTTTTCGTATGAATGTTTATCGATTTATTGATTAAAAAGTCTTGAGAAAAGAGGAAAAATTTTATAAAACAAATGAAAGAAAAAAGCGATTATTCTCCTAATTTTAATAAACCTTCTAATTGCATCTAAACCGTCCTTAGCTCATTAAAAAAATTAAAAAGAAGAATCCAAGATACTAACATGGGTGGTCACGATTAGATGACAAAATTTATTTTTTTAAGTACGACAAAAAAAAAATCAAATTCTCGAAAATATACAAATAAATCTTGATTAATATCTTTGATTTGAAATTTTTACAATTTAAGATTAAATGACATAATTGATTTTTTAAAACTTAGCTATATAATAATAAATTTTAATTGACTTTTTGACTTAAAATCTTCAAAATTTCAAGAAATCCTGCAACTTTTTTAACAAAGAAACTCTTTTTTTTACTTTCTTATGTTATAGTCAATTATTCTATTATATCTACCTTAAAATGTTAATAATAGATTTGAAGAAATTCTGAATTGTGTGTTTTTACCGGCCTCTCCCTGAGCTTCTTTGGACAAAAATTATTTAATTGTACTTCAGCATATTCTATGAAAATTCTTGCTAGAATGTTTTGAATTACCCCAATAATTAGTGGTGGTTACTACAAAAGCTTAATGTTTGAAAAATGTTTTAAATACTAATTAAGTATATAATAAAATATGAAACAAAAAAGTAAGGCACTTACAGCCAGCTAATTAAATTAGAGATGGACACAATAATTTTTTATTTGCTACTGAAAGAAACATTTATTTTATTTAAACTCGCACATAAAACTTACATACTCCCGCAGCAGTATTTCATGCCCCCTCGGGCTTTATTCCGTAATGACCCAAACTTACTTAGCTTTACTAATTCTTGATTACATACAGAATTACATTTTTACTCCCTCAGTGCCGTAGACCCTGGACTAAAAACTGTCAACTCCTGCCTGTTGTACTTCAACCTCCGAGCATCCTCCCTGGAAACTTGAAATGAGTTCACGATCACGTCCTCCGGCAGCCCTCTGAACAATGAATTCCTTCCTACGAGCTGGCTGGTCATAGCAGAGCCGCTAGTCTTGAATGATATCCACTCCAATCCCTGGCTGCTTGCCCTCTTTATCACCGCGAAGTTCTGTGGAACAACAACCAGCTGACCCTCCTGGACCTGGTCGTTAAATACGGTGTCCCCACTCTCCGATACTATTTGAATTCTGCCCCTGCCCCTTGTGATGTAAACTATGCTGTGTGCATTCAAGTTCCAGTGTGGTGCCAAGATCGCGTTCTGCATGCATTTAATTTATACATGCAAATGAATACTTTTAATATTAATTAGTTGAGTTTTATGTACATTTTTTTATACGGATTGTATCTATTTTTTCTTATATCTATTTTTTGTTACCTTGTAGAGGACTCCCTTCTCGGCAGTAAGTTCGAGGTATTGAAGGATGGGGAGGTCGAAGCCGTTGACCGAGGTGACGCTTCCACCTCGTGGGTTGTACACGTCAGCCAATGATGGGTCGTCGATATTCTGCCTTAGCTTCAACGAACACAGAGTTTCCTCCAAGCCATTGTCCCTGCTGCCCCGTCGCTCCCTTTCTTGGTATTCTTGTTCTTCTTCTTGTCTTTGTGGCGATAGTACTTGAAGATCTTCCTGGACTCTAACAATAACGCCTCTCTCTCTCTCTTGCCTCTGAATTCTTCTGATTAGTTCTGGGTTAACGTTGAAAGCCTCAGCCAAAAGCCGCTCGTCAAAGCCGCTTAGGATATTGCCGCCACGGCTCTGTCTCTCTCTTTGCCTTTGGCTTCGGCTTTCACTGCTACCTTGGAATTCTTGTTGAGGGCTTCCGGCAAGGAAGAATTTCTAGCAACAGACACACCGAATGAATAATGACAACACGAAAGGTTTTAATATTAACCAACACTATTTGCCAGAAACAGAATGTTTTCTTACCCTGAAGTTCCGGTCAAGCTGGTTTGCGGAGTTGCCAACATCGATCAGTGCAACCAAAACAAGCTCGGACTGGCCATTGTTGTAAAACCAGTGAGATACGCCGGTAGGCAATGCAATGACGTCACCCTCCCGGACTTGCCTTACCTTTTGGTGTTGATCTTGAGATCTCCTTTCTGGTCTTGATTGCTGTGACTGTGATTGTTCTGATTGGAATGTCTCAGCACAACCCGAGAACACAGTTCCGTGAATGCCTCTTCCTTCATTGATTCATAGCAAAATGACACTCGGAAGTTGTTAGTAATGAACATGAAAAGAAACGAAAGATTATTGATCAATTTAACCTAGTGCTTGCCTTGAACAACGTAGACAAGCTCGGGACCGTTGGTGTATGAAGGCACAAGCAACCCTCTTTGTTGGATTCTGTGGCGAAGCACAGCTACATTAGCACATTGCAATTCTTCCTCGTTCTGGTCCCACAACTCGGTGATGCCAGCCTCTGATTCGATCAGTTGTTGTGGCTCAAGGGCGTTGAGGTTCTGAATTTGGCACTCATTTTGGGAGCGTTGCTGCTGCTGTCGTTGCTGCCTCTGACCTGTCGCTTGCATTACCTGCTCTATCTGAGCAAAGCAGCAGTGGAAGAGAAGGAGAAAGCCAAGAATGAAAGAAAGCAAGGAAGAGTAATTCGCCATGGTTATTAGAGTGTAGAAAAGAGGAGGCTATTCAAATTCTGCCGTGATGAAACAGAGGCTAGAGTGCACTGGTATTTATAGGTGAAAAAGGTAAATCGCTGTTAGGACGTGGCGAATGGTTTGGTTTTTTTGCATGTGAAAATGGCATTAAGTGTAGCATGCATGGCTGCAAACATGTGCACTGTTTACACATACCCCGATCCTTTTGCGTACGTGTTGGCGATCGACTAAGAAGAAAACATGCATGCACGCAGTTTGGTGTTCATAGGTGTTTCGATGTGCAGTGGTGCATCAATCGTCCTACACTTCCAGTGGATTCTCCATATAATGATAAGTTTGATGGTATGATCAGACGGTTCTTGATGTAAATGTAGAAGGACTAGCAGCTGTATTCTCTGATATAGAGCTCATTTTTGTGGGCAAGTTTTCGCGTCTTGTCTGCATTTGCTTGTTGCTTGGTTGCAAACTCTATGCATTTGACACATAGACTGATTGTTCATATCTGGATCAGAGTTATGTGGCGGTGAGCAGCTGAGGAGAGTTCAATTTGGGTTGGCGTATTGGTGTTCCTATCTTGTTTTAATGTCTCCCAGATCGATGAATGCATGTATACTCGATTGCGAGTGAATTCATAATCTCATAATTTTGCTTGGAGATGTCTTTCGTTTTTGTCTTTTAAACATCAATTTATTTATGCCTATGGATATTTTCAGTGGTCCATTGGTCCTTGCAATATATTGACGATTTTTTTTTCTAATTCGTGGTTAAATTGGATACATGCATAGTTATAATTAAGAAATGTTATTTCTTAATCTTTAACATTTTCTTCTTTTGGGAGTAAATGATTTTGTATTCATCAGATCTCTTTAATTTATACTTAGATATTTACACAAAAGTAATTTAGTGTGAATTATAGGATAATTTATACATGGATCTTCTTTAAGGTTGGAATTGACAAAATACAGGAAGTATATAGTGGCAGTGGATTTTTTTTAATTATAATTATTGTTTCTAATTACAAAGAAAATTTCTAACAAATTCTAGATCAATATATTTCATGAAACTCTTTACAAAGAAGATTTATATATATATATATATATATATATTACAAGATTTATTATTGCATGAACTAATCCAGGTTTCCATAAGCTCTGATATTTCAAATTTTTGATCAATATTTATTTTTTTTATCCTATTCATTTTATCATATCAAGCTGTCATAATAATGGCTTGTTGATTTAAGTCAAAATTGGCTAAAAATCACATTTTTTTTTTTTATTTATTAGTGAATTAAAATCTTGTCTAAAAAAATTTTTGTTTATTTCCCAATTTTTATTAACTATTGTGTTAATAGTTTGAAAATCAGAAAAAGTTGGAAATTTTAACCTATATACTAGTTTGCCTACTGAAATAGTATATTGAACAGAACTTTGAGTATTTAAATCTTTTATATTAGTAGTTTGGACTCTAGAAGTGTTAGGAATAGAAAATGATAATTTAACAGCTTGAAAATCTGAATAATTAGTTGATGGTATAAATCATCTAAAAGAATTGAATCTAAGAAGAATTTTCCCATCATTAGTTTCTACGATTTAAGAAATTTCTTTTTGGACTAACTTGTGGCTGATTTATTTTTCAGTTTTTTAGAATTCTAATTTTATCCCATTTGAGTAATTTTGGAGTAAAGAAATTTATTAGAATATTTTTGTCTTCTGTTTGAATATTAAGAATAGATGTTTCTCTCCTATTATCTTGTAATAAGCACCGAGAGTTAAATTGGGAAATAATTTATTTAAAATAAATTCTATAAAGTAACATGTATTCTTGCCTATGTGGTTAAATTTAATTTCTGAAATATGAATATTGAGTACAAGAATATGTAAGATAGTTGAATCACGTAGACTAACCTAAAAATTAGATGCGCAATTGAAATAAATAGCTCCGTTACAAAAATTTGATTTAACTACACTTAAAAGAGAATCTTAAAATTTGAGTAATATTTTATCTTTAAGGAGAATTAAAATTGGTGAATTTAAACCTTTTCTAACTAAAAGTTTAATTGCTATTTGAATAAATCCAAAATAAATATAATTAAAATCTTATTCCTTATATTTATTGAGTACAGTAGAGTTGAGTAACCTAATTTCTTCAAATTCATTTTGTAAAGATAAAATTTCTTCATGTTCTTTAATAAAAAAAACAGTCTTAAAATCAAATTTTCCTATATCATAACTAATATTAGGTGGAATAGTGGATAACCAGTTTTTAGATAAATATTGACTAACATCACTAATTTTACTTATAATTTTTTTAGAATTAATGGTTTTCGTGAATTCTTTACATTTACAATCAAATATTTTTCTAATTGAAAAAGCATAATTAAAAGTATTGCAAATAAATAATTCAAAATACATAAATTCTAAATATAAAGAGAGTTAGGAGAATACTTTCGGGTCGAATGCTAAACTTACAACCTCACCTTCAAGTAAGATCTTACTGACACTCGTGACTTGCATTGCCAAACCTACAAACTGCTCCCTCTCTATACCAAAAATGTTCTGTATTTTAAACTATTTATCTAATAATTATTTTATTAAAACTTCAACAACCTCAAAATCACTTAAATATAATAATTATGTGTAATAATATATACCCGGTAGGAAGAGTTTTTTGCATAGCTATAATGGTCATCTCCGCCAACCGCGGGGTACGATTCTGGCAAAATATTGGCAGCCTCGTTAGCCATCTTTGTTTCCTCTCAACTGAGATCGAAAAACAAATATCCTTTTAATTTAAGGCTGCATTTCGAACACCAATATCAATTTATATAATATTGCTGTTGGAGTTAACAGCGCAAGGTGCAATTATTTACTTTATCTATTGCCGTTATTGTTTGACTTGTAACTCTTATTTTTAATTACTTGAAGCAACGATGAGATCTTAATTTAATGAAAGCATCATTGAATACTGTAAAACTAAAAGGAGACACTATAACAACAGCTAATTTATCATGAATTTTTAACACACTCACCAATATAACTAATGCGACGGCAACAATGAGATAATATAATAATTTTTTAATGATCTGCAAAGGATTCCTCATTATGTCCATTTTCTCAATGGTGAACATCCATTTATATATCTCTATAATGGCCTGCAATTCTTTTGAGGTTGGATTGTATAAAGGAAGGTTGAAGGAGTCCACTTTTCCCCGTTAAGTAATCCCTGCAACCGCAAGCAGTAGGAGATAACATTTCAGTGTAACAGTAAATGGAGTGTATACACCCAAGTGAAATTTTGAGCAAGGTGTTCCGATTAGGCAGTTAAAATTTTGTTCATGTTATGAATAAGGGAAGTAATTATCATTTATTCTTACCATCTTGGCCATGTCAGTGAGGCAAGATCCCAGAAAATCATACAATCTGCACTCAATAGTCTCAACCATAGGTATTTCATTTGGTAGAGCACATAATACAATTGCCATCAATCCTCCTGGTACAAGTTCTTGTGCTCTAGCATTCAGAAAATACTTCATGTCTTTCTTAAATTGAGTTGAATATGCTTCAACAACTTCTTTCACAGATCCTGTGCATATGATACTGCCATTATTCCGTGCAGGGGATTTACGATCCACAATCTCTTTAAGAATCCTGGAGGGCCAGTGGACTGCATTGTCGGAGTGTACAAAATGTAGTGTGGACTTGGGGAACAATCGGCCATTAAAAGAACCAGCCATCCTGCAGCAAAGAACTTTCTTGAAGAAGGAAGAGATTTAAAGAGAATGTTGAAGTCATTATCAATGTGATCATAAAAAACACTTGAAATTCTAGTGCTAAAGGGTTTTCGTATGAATGTTTATTGATTTATTGATTAAAAAGTCTTGAGAAAAGAGGAAAAATTTTATAAAACAAATGAAAGAAAAAAGCGATTATTCTCCTAATTTTAATAAACCTTCTAATTGCATCTAAACCGTCCTTAACTCATTAAAAAAAGTAAAAGAAGAATCCAAGATACTAACATAGATGGTCAAGATTAGATGACAAAATTTATTTTTTTAAGTACGACAAAAAAAAAATCAAATCCTCGAAAATATACAAATAAATCTTGAGTGATATCTTTGATTTGAAATTTTTACAATTTAAGATTAAATGACATAATTGATTTTTTAAAACTTAGCTATATAATAATAAATTTTAATTGACTTTTTGACTTAAAATCTTCAAAATTTCAAGAAATCCTACAACTTTTCTAACCAAAAAAACTCTTTTTTTTTTTACTTTCTTATGCTATAGTCAATTATTCTATTATATCTACCTTAAAATGTTAATAATAGATTTGAAGAAATTCTGAATTGTGTGTTTTTACCGGCCTCTCCCTAAGCTTCTTTGGACAAAAATTGTTTAATTGCACTTCAGCATATTCTATGAAAGTTCTTGCTAGAATGTTTTGAATTACCCTAATAATTGGTGGTGGTTACTACAAAAGTACTTTCTTGAAGCAGGAAGAGATTTAAAGAGAATGTTGAAGTCATTATCAATGTGATCATAAAAAACACTTGAAATTCTACTGCTTTCGTATGAATGTTTATTGATTTATTGATTAATAAGTCTTGAGGAAAGAAGAAAATTTTATAAAACAAATGAAAGAAAAAAGCTATTTAAATATGAAAAAGGGCAATGAGAGCCTCACCTCAAATAAAAGAATAAATCAGATAGGAGAAAAAATATAGTATATACTATTATTAAACCACTTGTAAATACTGTTAACAGTATTTAAATTTAAGTTTGGGACTCAAGAAAAAATGTTAAACTACTTATAAATACTATTATTTAAATTCTTATTTTTAAATTTAAGTTTTTATAGGGTGATAATTTAATATAGTATAAAATAAGAAAATTAAGAAATTGTACTCGAATATCTTCGTTCAAACAAAAACAAGACGATTATTAGCCAAAGAGTTACGGTAGTATTGTTTTTTCCTGTAAGTATGCACTAAAACAAAATTTCATATAAGAAATCATGGTACAAAGTTAATCCAAAGATTTCTTAGATTTCAGGGAGGATCCATGGAGACAGAGTTACTTCGTGGTGAAAGATTGTTGGATCCTTATAAATTAAAAGTTGTTTCACTGCATTAATTTATTATTTAAATAAGATGATACATTTAATTTGCTCTTGGTAGAAAGAGGAAACATAGTCGTCAAGGAATAATTCGCTGCACGGAAAAATTGCTACATAAATAACAATAAAATATATGTGTATATATATATATATATGTATGTATATATTTAAGTTAGCAACACAATCAACATTCCTGTATGATCAGTTGATTTTGCGCTTGAGGAGGACGAAGAAATTGACCTTGCTATGTTGTTTCATCTCTTTAAAACTGAATACAATCCCAGCAAGCTTCGTGGCAAAATAGTCGAAAATCTGATCTACAAACTCATTTCCAAAATGTTCTTTGAAAACTCCCTGGAAGACAGATCTTAACCGACCGACAACTGATTGAGTAGAGAATTTCATGTTCTGCAGAGGATTCCTCAACATGTCCATTTTCTCAATGGTGAAACACCCATTTCTCTCTATAATGGCCTGCAATTCCTTTGAGGTGGGAAAGTATATAAAAGGTTGAAGGAGTTCACTTTTTCTTCATTAAGTAATCCCTGCATGCGCGAGCAGTAATAAAGGACAATTAGGTGTAACAAAAGCTTGAACAAGTTCCGATTAAGCAGTTAAAATTTCATCCATGTTATAAATAAAATAAGTCATTTAGTCTTACCTTCTTGGCCATTTCAATAAGGCAAGATCCTAGAAAATTATAAAATCCACCCTCAGTAGTCTCAGACATACGAATTCCGTCTTGTAGACCACATAATACAATTGCCATCAATTCTCTAGGAACAGGTTCTTGTGCTCTAGCATTCAGAAAAGACTCCATGTCTTTCTTAAACTGAGTTGAATATGCTTCAGCAACTTCTTTCACAAATCCTGTGCATTGTATACTGTCTTTATTCCATGCGGGTGATTTACCATCCACAAGTTCTTTGGGAATCTTTGAGAGCCAGTGGACTGCATAGGAGGAATGCACAAAATGTAAAGTGGACTTGGGAAATAGTCGGCCGTGAAAAGAACCTGGTACTTCGGAAGCAAAGTATTTTCGGGAGGGAGGGAGCGTATTAAAGAGAGCCTTAAAGTCATTATCAATGTGATCATTAAAGAACACCTGAAATTCTAGTGCTGTAAGGGCTTTGGGGGAATTTTAGCCGTACAGCTTCTATGATGTTTTGCACAACAATGAAGGTATTAGGTCCAACTGAGCAGCCCAAATCTCCTAGCTGAAATGTATTAATGTTGGAAGTGTCGAAGCTCAAGTCCAGTTTATCAGCTATGGCTTCAGTGATCATTTCCTTTGCAGCATCCGACACCGCCTTCTGTAGCCACAACTTCTTGAATCAATTTGTATACATTAATATTGCAATGAAATTAAGGAATTAATTATTATATTCTTATATTTCACGGAATGCAAAGACTGTACATGTGCTACTTGATTCTTTGAATGAACTTACTAAAATTTCTGTGATGGGTAACACATCACCCTTATACTCAATAAAATTTTGTCCGTAGATTTATTTAATTTGAATTTGAATAATAATAAATATTATAATTTCTCTTTAAATATTATTGTTAAACCCTTATCTAATAGGTTAAACTTCTATGTCTAACAGTACAACTTAGTAATTAGTACTAAGTTCTCATAACAGAACCCCATGTACTTACTTTATCTTAATTATTTTATATTTAATCATAAATTCTCGAATTTTTATCATAAACTTTGGCGTCTCAACTTCTTTCTTAAATTTTTCTTTTTTTATATTACAATTCTATTTATTATTTACAAATCTATCTGCTCACAATTTGTGGGAACTGTACTGATAAAAATAAGAAGATATAGATAGTTATAACACACCCAATACCTAGAGATCTGCCCTCTAGGGGAGAGAGGTCTACTCAGAATTTTTTCTAAAGAGTCGAACTCACATTTTTGTGGGAAACCCCACTAGTTGCAGCTGGTGGAAATCGAACTCACCCAATAGTGAGAACCCACACTTCTTAGAGTTTTTTGAATCTCCAAATCGTAAAAATTAGATCAGGATTCATATGAAAAACTATGACTACCTTAGTTAAAATACTATTTTTTGACTCTTATCTAATAATTTAAACTTTTAGATCTATTTAATCTAATAATAGAGGTAATAATAATAAAAGAGAAAATTTTAAATACATGTAATTTCATTTAATTGAATGATTCTATTAGAATTCTCCTATCTAAAACTATTTTACCACCAAATCTTGGTTAACATTAGGCTTAGGTTGTCTTTGTTCTGAAAATTAATCTAAAGCAGATTTTAAAATATAAAAATAGAAAACATCCAATTTCTCTCTTAGCTAACAATGCCAGATTGTTTTTATACAATAAACAAAATATGTCCAAAGAATTTACGATTACATTACAAATAGGAGTTTACGGAGAGAGTAATAGACAAAAAATTTTATAATTCTTTTCAAGTTAAAAATCTACCGCCACCGTATTCAAAGCATACTCAAAACCCCAAATATTTTGAAAAACAGGCCGTAGACATCTTATGCATAAAGGATAATATAACAACTTCCAATTAAATCTTTTGGAAGGATTGGAATATACATATACATACATACATATATATATATATATATCACTTCTCTTAAACATATCAGGGACACAAAGAAATTAATGAAGTAACAAGATCAAGTGAATCCAAATAAACTTATCAAACAATAACTAGAAGCAATATATGAAATAAGTGTATACCTGGTAGGAAGAATTTTTCGCATAGCTATGATCTCCATCTCCCCCAAGCACGGGATATGATTCTGCAGGCAAATTACTGTTGGCTGCCTCCTTACCCATCTCTGTTTTCCCTCACTGAGACCGAAAACAAATATCCTTTTAAGGTTGTATTTCTCCTTCAATCAAACAATGCTATCAATTTAACTGTACAATATTGCTGTTACAGACACAATATATATATATATATAGATTATTGTTTGACTTTGAACTCCTATTTTTTATGTTCCAAATATTATTGAAGCAATAATTGATGAGATCTTAATTAACAAAAGCATCGTTTAATACTATGAAACTTGAAAAAGACGCTAGAGCTAGCAACAGCTAATTTATCATGAACTTTTAATCGGCCTTTGGATGTAGACCCATTAACAAATTAGAGAATATTATATTTGTGTTCAAACGGAGAGCACGATGAGGTAAGATCTAAGTGGCTTTTGGATGTAGACCCACCAATAATTAGAGAATTGTTAGGATAAATTAATACAAACTAATTTACAGAAGCACAATAATTATCTTATCCCCTCTTGCGTGAATTTAATAGGAAACAAACAAATAAAATAACAATCTTTGAGCATAAAATCAATTCTTAGACAGCAACCACGTTATCAACAAAACAACCATAACACAATCAATTTTAACGTGGAAAACCTCTCCAATGTGAGTAAAAACCACGGGACCGTAATCCACCCAAAAACTCAACTATAATCAAATAATAGGAATACACAATTTTTCTCTAACTAAAATTAGAGAGACACATTAACAACATTCTCAAGATCACACAATCTTGGCAAACAATCAAATTCTACAAAGAAATTAAAGAGAATTCAAGAAAAATATCACCAAAATGGTGGCCTAATTCCTAACCACGAAATCTGAAGAAAGGGAGCTCCAAATCTGATCTTCACCGTTCAGAATTTAGTTCTCTAAGTTAGGAAGCTGCTAGTAAAATTTCAGTTCAATCGGACCACAAATCGACTTCTGATTAGACTGTTTCGAGTTTACTATTCTGCCTATCTCTCATAAACAGTACCCACTCTCTCTAAAAATGATGAACAGTGAACGTTTCTCTTCTAAACACACACATATATATATTGTAACAAAAAAATTAAAACATTAACCCTACTTGAAAAAAGACAAAAATATCTTTGGGTTAATTGGCCTTAATTACTATTGCAGACAAAATTTGAGCCATCTATAAATAAAAGGAAACCCAATCCAATAAATCTCCCCCATTCCGACTATATGGAGGGACTTGCTAATCCAATAATCGAACAACAAAGTTCAAGCTTTTCTCTCGGAAGAGTCTTGATTAACATATCAGAGGCATGGTGATCTGTGTGAATCTTTTCAAGCTTAAACATATTATCATTAAGTGTATCTCTCAACCAATGATATCTCACATCAATATGTTTTGATTTTGCATGAAAAGAGGAATTCTTACTCAAGTGAATTGCACTCTGATTATCACAAAATACCACATATTGTTGTTGCTTGAAATCAAGTTCCTGTAAGAACCTCTTCATCCACAACAATTCTTTGCATGCTTCAGTCGCTGCAATGAATTTTGCCTCTGTTGTAAAAAGTGCAACACATTTTTGTAACCTTGGTTGCCATGATACCGCTCCACCTGAAAGTATCATCAAATAACCCATAATAGACTTTCGAGTATCAACATCTCCAGCCATATCTGAATCTGTATAGCCAACTATCACAGGTTCTCCACTTCCAAATGTGAGTTTGAAATCGGAAATACCTCAAAGATATCTCATAATCCATTTCACTGTATTCCAATGCTTTTTTCTTGAATTGGATAAAAATTTACTAACAATACCAACTGCATGAGCTATATCTAGTCTTGTGCATACTATCGCATACATCAAACTTCCAACTGCTGAAGCATAAGGAACTCTTTCCATATCTTCTTTCTCTTTATTTGTTGTAGGGGACTGTTTGGTACTTAACATAAAACGTGTAGCAAAAGGAGTGTTAACCACTTTAGCGTTGCTCATATTAAACCTTTTAAGTACCTTTTCAATGTAATGCTCCTGTGATATACATAATTTCTGGGCTGCTCTATCTCGATAAATTCGAATGTCAGGGATTTATTTTGCTGGCCCTAAATCCTTCATAGCAAAGGATTTACTCAACTACTTCTTTAAACTGTTAATTCTAGAAGCATTCTTGCCAACAATCAACATGTCATCAACATAAAGCAACAATATAATAAAATCATCATCAGAGAATTTCTAAACAAAAACACAATGGTCAGAAGAAGTTTTTTGCAGCCTTGCTCCCCCAAAACTGATTTAAACTTCTTATATCATTGTCTTGGTGCCTATTTCAAGCTATAGAGGCTTTTCTTCAGTTTGCACACATAGTCTTCTTTTCCTTTTATTCTGAAACTCTCTATCTACTCCATATAAATTTCTTTATTTAAGTCTCCATGTAGAAAAACAGTTTTGACATCCATCTACTCAACCTCCAAGTCAAGACTAGCCGCTATGCCCAATACCACATGAATGGATGATATCTTGACAGGTAAAGAGAAGATTTTATCAAAGTGAACAACTTTCTTTTGGCTAAACCCCTTGACAACCAATCTGGCTTTATATCATGGCTGCGAGGTATATTCTTCTTGTTTCACTATATACACCCATTTATTCTTCAAAGCCCTTTTACCTTTAGGTAACTTTACCAACTCAAATATGTGATTTTCATACAGTGACTTCATCTCGTCTTGCATGGCATCAATCCACTCCTTCCTGTGTTTACTTTCCACTGCTTCTGCATAACATTCAGGCTCTCCCCCATCAGTTAGTAACACATACTCACTCGTAGGATACCGTGTGAAGGGTTGTCAATTTCTGGTAAATTTTTTGAGTGGAGCATCCAATGAAGCCTCTGAAGTAGATGACTAATTGTGAACATCATCATCAACCTCAACCTGTGTATGAGTGTCAATATCACCTGTACATGCTGGTCGTCCAGGACTTCATCTGTAGACTGTGCTGGAACATGTGTAAGAAGGACTAAATCCAAGTCTATCAACGCACCACTATATTGAGGCATTGCTTTTTTTGACTTCTCAATATCCTGTATAGTTTGGTCTTCCATAAATACAGCATCTCAACTTCTTACAAGTTTCTTTTGCACTGGATCATAAAACTTATAAGCAAACTCATCTTGACCATAGCTAAGAAATACACATTATTTTGTTTTAACATCAAGTTTAGACCTTTCATCTTTGGGAATATGCACAAATGCTTTACATCCAAAGACACGCAAATAATCATAAGCAACATCCTTTCCTGACCGAACTTTATTTGGAACATCAAAGTCTAAAGAAACACACGGTGTGAGATTCAATACATGTACAACTGTATTCAAAGCCTCCCCCCAAAAAGATATTGGCAATTGTGCTTGTGAAAGTGAACATCTCACTTTTTCAATTAGTGTTCTACTCATCCTCTCAGCTAGCCTATTTAACTGAGGAGTCTTCGAAGGTGTCTTTTGATGACGAATTCCTAACTGTTTGCAATGCTCATCAAATGGTTCAGAATACTCACCCTCATTATCAGTTTTGATGCACTTCAACTTCTTCCCAGTCTTTCTCTTAACTAAGGCCTAAAACTATTTGAACACATCTAGTACTTGATTTTTTGTCTTGAATGTATAAATCCATAACTTCCTGAAGTGATCATCTATAAAAGTCACAAAATAAAGAGCACCACCAAGTGTTTTTGTTTTCATAGAGCCACAAACATCAGAGTGTACTAGTTCGAGTATACCTGATTTTCTCGAAGGTGAAGATGTCTTGAAGGTAGTCTTAGTTTGCTTCCCTGCCAAGCAATGAACACACTTCTTCAAAGATTTCTTGGCCAAAACATTCAAACCCTTCTCACTCATGTGACCAAGTCTTTTATGTTATAACTCAATTGTATCCTCATTTTTCACTGTATTAATACTGCTATCTACAATCTTTGCTTGCATAAAGTACAATGAAGAACATTTTTTTCCTCGGGCCACAATCATGGAACCTTTATTAAGCTTTCATTTACCACCACTAAAGTTGCTGGAGAAACCCTCATCATCAAGTTTACCTGCAGAAATCAAGTTTAAACGAATATTAGGAATATGTTTGACATTTGTCAAAAGTAACATCGTCCCATTATTAGTCTCCAAGCACACATCTCCTATGCCTATGGCTTTAGCTAAGCCATTATTTCTCATCTTAACATCTCCAAAATCACTGGATGTATAAGATGTAAAGAATTCCCTTCGTGATGTAGCATGAATGGAGATACTACTATCAATTATCCAGCTGGTCTCATGGCACACAAGGTTGACAACATCATTATCATACATAATAAGAAAGTCATTTGTAACAGTAGCAACTCTGTCACAATTACTGCTGTCATCATTTTTCTTTTCCTTTCCTTTATCCTTCTTGTTGTCTCGCTTGAGCTGTCGATAATACTTCTTTGTATACCCCTTCAAACCACAATGATAGCATTCAACATTGGCAAACTTATTGGTCTTACTTTTACTTTTATCTCTGTTTTTCGGACCTCTACTCTTCCTCCTATCCCTCTTTTCTATGACTAAGATATCTAACTGTAAAGAACCATGTGACTTTCTTCTATCCTCTTCATTCAGAATACTATTCTTAACCAATTCCGGTAATGTGCCCAAAAGCCATAACCCTTATAGTTCATCTTCAAATTTGATGTTCATTCCAGCTAACTGATTAATGATTCCCTGAAATGCATTCAAGTGATTTATCATACGTTTTCCATCGCGATATTTCAAGTTCATCATCTGATTTATCAAAAATAGTTTATTATTTTCGATTTTTCTGGCATACAACTCTTCAATCTTATTCTACAAAGAACTTGCATCTGTCTCTTACTGATGTGATTCAAAACATTATCATCTACCCATTGTCTGATATACCCACACACCTAACGATGAAGCAACTTTCATTATGCATCTGTTTTATTATCGGGTTTCTGTTTCTCAAACACGGGTAAATAATAATCTTTCACATATAAAAGATTTTCCATCTTTCCCTTCCATAAATGATAATTTGCACCATTCAAATTAACTATTCTACTTGTATTAGTTTTTATCATTCAACACAAGGCACAAAACAAATATAACCAAAGCTCTAATACCACTTTGTTGGGATTAACTAATACAAACCAATTTGTGAAAGTACAATAATTACCTTATCCCCTCTTGTGTGAACCTAATAGAAAACAAACAAATAATGTAACAATTTTTGGGTACAAAATTAATTTTTAAACAGCAACCACATCATCAACAAAACAACCATAACACAATCAATTTTAACGTGGAAAACGTCCCCAATGTGAGGAGTAAAAACCACAGGATCGTAATTCACCCAAAAACTCCACTATAATCAAATAATGAGAATACACAATTTCTCTTTAAGTAGAACTAGAGGTACACATCCACAACATTTTCAAGATCACACAATCTTGACAAACAATCAAATTTTACAAAGAAATTAGAGAGAATTCAAGAAAAACATCATCAAAATGGTGACTTAACTTCCAACTATGAAATCTGGAGAAAGGAGCTCCAAATCTGATCTCCACCATTCAGAATTTAGTCCTCTGAGTTAGAAAGCTGGTGGCAAAATTTCAGCTCAATCGGACCACAAATCGACCTCCAATCAGATTGTCCCGAGTTTACTATTATGTCTCTCTCTCGTAAATAGTACCCACTCTCTTTAAAAATAATGAACAGTGAATGTTTCTCTTCTAAATATACATATATATTGTATCAAAAAAATTAAAACATTAACTCTACTTTAGAAAAGATCAAAACATCTTTAAACTAATTGAGTTTAGTTACTATTGAAGAAAAAATTTGAGCCATCTACAAATAGGAGAAAACTTAACCCAATAAAAATATTATATTTGTGTTCAAACGGAGAGCATGATGAGGTAAGATATATGCTGGTTTTTATAAGTTTTTCACAAATTATACAAGTACTACATTCATTGAATGTAATTATGTTATAATAGATTAGTTGATTTTTTATTTTTTTAATTTTTTAAAAGAATATTAGTAAAAAGAATTAAGTTTTGATATAAATAAATTTAAACTCCAAATGTATGCTAACGCAAAAAATTTTACTATAAAATTTTATTAATAATTGATTTTGTATTAATTAGATAAAGACTGCCAAAGCAAGTAATTTATAACTAATGCGATGGTCAGCACTGAGATAATACAATAATATATTTTTTTTAATTCTAATGATATTTGGTGATCTCTCGAATCTCGAAGAGAAATTTATGGTTAAAAAAAATAATAAGGACGTGGTGATTGCTACTTTCAGATGTCACTTTCGTTTTTTAGAGAATATATATTTTATAGTTAAAAGATTGTTAGACAAAACCTTTTACATTAAAAGAATAAATCTTTTCTTTGAAAAAAAAAAAAAACAAAAAGACTGTTGAAACAATACTCAAGTGATATCATCCATTACGTATGACATTTTTTCTATTTTCTTATATTTTGTCTCAGCTCTATCTAAACTTACACACATATGACGTAAGTCGTTGATTTAATTATATCTCAAATTTATAAAGTAGAGATTAACTTTAATTAGCTGTTAAAGTAACTAGCTTTCTATCTTTATCATTAAGTTAATATAGTCATCCTCCCATCAATTTACTTAGCAGTGATTTTAAGTTTATAATATCTCCCTCGTATATATGCATGTACATTAATATTTTCTTTGATATTAATAGTAAAGTTCCAATGTTTAATATTTATAAAAAATTTTATTTTCAAGTTAAAAATATAAAATCAAACTGATTTGAGTTTGTTTTATGATAGTAAATTAATTCCTTTTTCTTTTTGTTTAACAGAATTTATCTTATTAGCTTCAATTACATTAATATGAATGGGTATTTTTCTTTATCTAATTTTTTAATAAGATTTCACCAATAAAATTAATATGAATGGGTATTTTTCTTTATCTAATTTTTTAATAAGATTTCACATAACTAGAAAAAGATTTAATTTGAGTAAAAGAGAAAAAACGGCAAGCCTTATCTTTCAATAAAATAATCTAAATTAAATAAGAGAAGAAATATGGTTTATGCTCTTAAATCGCTTATACATATGATTGTTTAAATCTTAGGAGGAATTTTAAACTATTTACAAATATCGTTATTTAAATTTTTAGGGTCAATGATCCTTAATTTAGAAGGTTGGTACCCTTATTTTTTAAATAGATAATAGATTTTAACCCTTCAAAATGAAAAGTGTAAAAGTCATTCTTTTTTTAAAAAATAGCGATAAATCTCCCTCTAAATTTGATATAAATTTTGAAGACAGTATTAGAATAAATTCGATAAAAAATCTTTTGTTATTAGATTAAATCTAATAAAAACTCCTTGACTCTTTATAAATTTTCGATATAACATTAAAAGATTATATATATAATTATACGAAAAAACATTTAAACGTTTAGGTCAACTGATAATTTCACATGGCATTGGAACAACTTTGCTATCCCCTTTGCACCCGAAGGAGGGTGATTTCATTCGTAAGCCTTTTCATGCAAAAAGGAATAAATTGCAACACAACTCCTTTCTTCAAAAACTTCAATCCAAACCAACTCAACTCAATAAGTCTCGGGTTGAATTGGAGATCGAGTTCCGTTTAATTAAAAAATATATATATAAAGCCCAAAAGAAAAATTTAGAAAAATAAGTATTAAACCCATAATTTATATTTGTAGGTTGCAGCTCAGAAATAAGCCTACTTATTACATGTCACTGATTATATGTTTAGATATTGGCATAAAAATTCTCAATTCGTTCAAGGCCTTGGCAAGAAGACCTTGAGTCCGTTATGGAGAGCTGAGATTACAAAATATTTATGAGCACTTTCAATTGCAGTGAAACAGAAGATAAAAGAGAAGAAGACCAGAAAATGAAAGAAAACTAGGAAAAAATAATTTAAATTGAAGTAAAAAAATGTTTTATATATTTTACTTATTTAATAATAATTTTAACAGTAAATAGGGATAAAAATATCTTTAAATCGGTCAACTAGAGTCAACCACTAAAATAACTGCTGAAGTAAACAGTTGGGGGGCGGGGGGTGGGCGGCGGGAGGCTGTGGGGATTGATGTATTATGATAAATAGATCTTAAGATAAATTGAAGATTGTTGATATTGATTGGAGGTAAGTTATAGATAATCCTTTTTTTATCATAAAATATATTGATTTAGTCAGGTTACTTGAGATTTACTGAACTGATCCAACCCCATTACAAATTCTAAGTTTGTTTTAAAAGAATAATTCATTCAATCCAATATTTTATGTAACCCAAATAAGTAATGAAATAAATTGACTAAAGATTAAGTGTCCCCTTTGGTTTGGCTTTTTAATTAGCTAAAAAGATTTTTTTAATGTTAAAATTTTTTTTTAAATTTTTTTGTGGTTTGGTTGTCATAAAAAAAAAGTTTTTGATCGATTAAAAAAGTTCAAAAAGTTCTATAAGAAGAAGGCCAAAATTTGAATTTTTCCCGTAGAGCTTTTTGAGTATTTCTAAAATTTTGTATAATGTTAAAAATATCTTATTATTATTTCTTAAATTCCACCATACCCTTCAACAAAAAAAAAAAAAATCCTATTTAACTGTCTTTTATGTTATAGTAGTTTCAAGTATCATTAATTACTATCCTTATAACAAAGTTTATAAGTATCATTGACCACCATCTTTACAACAAAATTTACAAGGTTAATTTATATTTTATATGTAAGTTTATAAATAATTTATTTCTTTTTGTTATCTTTATTTATTGAAATTTAGTTTGTATTAATTTTTATTTCAATTAATATGATTGATGAAAATTATTCATGAAGAATTGTTTTATTATAACAATAAATTAATTTTATATATGCATAATTTTGTTTATTATCTCAAATCATATGAATAAATTTTGTGTATTCATCTTTCATTCATCCTTGCGGAATTTCTCCTTCATCCCTACGTGTCTTCTGCCTAAGTTTTCTTTTCCCTTTTTTCTTCCAGTTTTTCTTTTCCTTGCATTAATTAGGAAAAATTAAAATTATAATGTTATTAACCCTAAGTTCTAAATAAATAATATTATTAAACATAATGTTAAATCATATCATTTTAGTCATTAGTAGTATAAAATAAAAGGGACTAAATTGTTAATATTAAGACAATTATGTTTAAATAATTATTTTTTTAAATATACAAGAACAAAAACATATACTCCTTTTAAGAACTATCTTTTATTTTTTCTTTAATTTTGATATTTTATGTATTTTTGACGTCAACTTTAGTCAAGACACAACAATTCACATTAAAAATGTAAAAGAAAATTATTTATTTCCAAATGCCAAAAGCTCTCTTTGGATCATGAGGCTTAATTATTTCAAGATTTGAGTAATATAAGTGTATTTAGATAATACAATTTTAAAATGAAACAGTTAATTTATATGTATTTTATAATTCTTAAATAAATTTTGTAATATACCCTTTTCAGTAATTTAATTAAACAAAAACACTTTTAAAATTATGCAATTAAACAATTGATGTTTGTAAAAGGATTTTTTAATGGACAACTAAACGGTTAAAATTTCTTCCTCAAAAACTCTACTTGAAAAAACGTTATTTATAAAAGTTTTACTTGTAAAAACATTAGTTGAAAAACCGAACCAGACAAACCTAGTATATAGAGCTAACAATAGCAATCTAATAATTTATTAATTATTTGATATTATTATTTTTCAATAAGCTTAACAGGACATACTACTAGATGGAAGGGTAACCGAGTTTTATCCTTAGCATGCCAAGAAAAGGAATATTAAGAAAAAACAGTATTACAAAAAAGGGCTTCCTAGGTCATGATAGGATAACAAAAACTTATGATATTAATATGTCACTAATTATCACAAAATATTCATATCAAGTTATCGTAACAGTTTTATGTCAACGTACTTTCTATCAAAATTTAATGATAAAATGACGCGTTTTGTTGAACACAGTTAAACAACGTTGTCTTAAAATTTTGGTCCCATTCATAAAAAAACTAAATTTCTAAATCAGTTTCTCAAAAAATGTCGCCATCTTTCCCAACTCACGCTAGTCTATTTCTCTCCACCTCAGCCCTAGTTCCAAGCATAGCCCCATCCTCCTGTATCATTTTCGCAATTAACCGTTCACCTTTTGCCACTTCCCAAAATCTTTCGCTTCCCAATTTGCCAAAAATCTCTCGTTGAGTTGGATTCGAGTTTGCATTTTTTGAGAGTTAGAATTGGTTAATTTCACATTCTTTTTATTAAAGCTTTATGCCCTTTTCTTTATAATCTTAATGTATAATTGATTAGACTAAATGTAGTTGTTATATGATGTAATTAATCTGAATGTTAATAAGATGATAAATCAATAAGAAAATGCATATAACTTAGCTTGAGTGGATCTTAATTCAATCAAGATAATCCTTAAACGACAATTAACTGAATATGCAATGAGGGAATGATTCTCATCATGGGAGAGAAATTTTTAAATTTTATCAAGACAAACATCTCATATAATTAGGAGAAGCTTTTTATTTTATTTTTTAAGAGTACCGTACAACCAAGTTTCTCACTTCACCTTACACAAACACAAATTCGAGAAAATTCATGACATAAGATCACCGCTAAAGAGCCTAACATTTAAACCATCGGGTACAATATTATTATTTTCATTATTTTCACGAAAGGTATGTGAAAAGTAGAAATTTAATTAGCAAGATCATTTTGATATTAATTTCGCTTAAGGACGATGAACAATTCAATCTCCTCATGTGTTATCTCATTCAACAAGAAGCTAATATTCTGTTCAAGCTTCTTGGAATAGTAGTTGAATATCTGGTCTACAACTTGTTTTCCGAAGTGTTTTAAGAACAATCCCTCAAAGGAAGCTCTGAAAAGTGGCACCCAATATTCGGCAGATTGGGCCTTGTGAATTAAGGGATGAGTAAACATGTCCATTCTCTCGATGCTGAAATTTCCATTTCTCTTTATAAGCTTCTCAAACTCCCCAACAAATGGAAAGAACACAGGGAAGTTGAAGGAATCCACTTTTTCTTCACTTAATAACCCCTGTAATCAATGTAATCAGAAATTCATGTCCAAGTGAATTTTGGTGGCAATTGACCAAATGTCTTCAATAGTATGAGTGTAATACATTCTGTTGATAAATGTTATGAATGGAGGAAAAGAATTTTAGAAATTCTTCAGCATGAATATGATCAGTGCATATATATCTCTGTGTGTGTGTGTGTGTGTATAAATATAATTACTTATTCTTACCATCTTGGCCAAGTCATAAAGACAAGATCCGAGAAAATCATAATGTTTACCCACAATAGTCTAGACAGAGGGATTCCATCTGGTAGAGTAGCAATGAGAATGAGCATCAACCCTCCTGGCACAAGTTCTTGTGCTCTAGCATTGAAAAATGACTCTATGTCATTATTGAATTGAGCTGCATATGCTTTATCAACTTCTTCTACAAGTCCGGTGCAGTATATGTTGCCTTTATTCCATGCAGGAGAGTTACTATCCGTAACTTCTATTGGAACCTTGGAAAGCCAGTGCAGTGCGCTGGAAACATGTACAACATGCAGAGACGATTTAGGGAACAAACGGCCGTGGAAAGAACCCGGCACTCCCGCTGCAAAATATTTTCGGTTGGGAGGGAGGTTTCTAAAGAGAGTGTTGAAGTCGTTGTTGGAGTGGTCACTAAAGAGCACTTGAAATTCGAAGATTGAAGGGTTTTGATTTTCAGCCTGGTAGTTTTGTTCTACAGCGTCTATCATGTTTTGCACGGCTATGAAGGTGTTAGGACCAACCGAACAGCCCAAATCTGCTATCTGAAATGTGCTGGAAGTGTCTATTCCCATACTTCTCAGCTCAAGCTTTTCAACTATGCTTGCAACGACCATTCCCTTTGTGGCATCCACGAACCCCTTCTGCAGCCATAAGCTCCAGTATCAAATTTGTATATGATCACGAATATATTATATAATCATAAGCTCGAGTTATCAAGATTTCTTGTATTCATTAATTCATTAATATATCATCATGAAGTATATCAATATATATAAAAAAAAAATCTAATTAACATAGGAAAATCTAATGGACTACCAAGTCAAAAGAATTTAATGAAAATTAAAGCGAAATATTTAGAAATTAACCCCTTAATAATTGCTAGGCAGCAACAGAATATGTACCTGGAAGGTAGAATTCTTAGCATAGCTTTGAGGGCCTTCTCCAGCAACCATGGGGTATGATTCGGGTGAAGTATTGGTGTTCTCAATAGCCATTTTCTCGTGCTCTCTCTGGTCTGCAAAACATCGCATTTATAACAATGTGTATCAGACTTAGCGTGGGAATCATATTTTTTCTATCTAGTCAAAAAGTTGTGATTGTTTCACAAATTTTTTTATTGCTTTTACCTGACGATGCTAAGTTTGGTAGATTTATTAGGAGAAAAAAATATAGAAAATAAGATTTAGGAGTAGGTACTCTGAGAATAAACAACGTAATTAAAGGAGACCAGAGAGAAGCCGAGAGGAGATTTGTCAAATAAAAAAAAAAAAGAATAGGAAGAAAAAGGAAGAATGCAAAATCACAATTCGTTTTCCCTACATATTTTATAGAAAAGAATTCTTTTCTAGCATGAATACATATGCCGAATTATTAACTAGGAAAATGTTTTACATTAATTTATATTTTAATATTATGAGAAATTGGTCAGTGATGATTTATGATGAATTAAGTTTGCAATCTGAAATTGGATTATCTAAAAATTATTTTGATGCTAGGGTTTAAACAAGAAAACTTCAGAATCCAAACAAAAGAAGCAAAAAGGGCAAGCATTACAGTACTGCTATATGATCAAATTAATTCAAAATTGTGATGATGATGATGTGCAAGATCACATCGTATAACGAAAGTGAAATCTCGAATGGGTCCAATAATTAATTTATGCGGAGGGAAAGGATTGGAGACTTAGTTTAATCGTGTGATTTTGTTCAATTTTTCTAGCTGTATCAAATCGTAAGTTGTCCCAAAATTCTAGCACTCAAGGAGTTTTCCCAAAATTGTAGCACTCCAGGACTTCATTGTTCAATCGTAATTTTGCTCTTTATATTTAAAGTTTTTGTTAAATTAAGTAGAATAAAAGTTTGTGAAATGACACTTCGATTTCCAAAACAGAATGAAAACTCAGATGTAAGCAGACGGTGGGTTAATACATTCTCAAAATTTGTTGCCATGAAATCCTAATCCCTAGGACACATGAAATTTGCTGCCACTCTCTATATGTGTCGTGAGCCAACAGGCCCAAATATTCCACAGGTTCGAACACCAACAAAAGAACAATCGCATTTGAATTAATATTATTTCTATAGCTAAGGAATACGTAATCAATAATACAATGATGTCCAATGTATGTAGTTGAGATTCACATAATTTAATAAAATATTTGCCTGAAAAAATTGTGTGGAATCATCATTGAATCGCCCATTAAGAAGTTTTATATCTCCCCCGAGAAAAGAGAACTAGTTTAAGACTTCCTTATCTTCAGTGGCTGCTTTGAGGGGAAGATTCATGTTGTCCACTGAGATTTGGTCTAAGATCTCATTGTCTATTTGCAATATTTTAAAAAGTATTTATAATATTTTTTGCCATGGCGAAGAAATTAATTTCCTTTTTTTTATTTGGATGAACACCAAAATATTCTAGCTTCAAAACCACGTGCTAGTTATAGACCAAAGATCGATATCTCCGAGGCTTCAGTTCTAATGGGATAATATTAATTTAATTAAGAAAACGGGAGTAATGGGATTCACCTGCTTTAAATCAGTTCTTTTAATTTTTTAAAAAAATAACTGATGGTGAACCCCTATAAGTTAATGTCTCTTTCAGGATCACTTATTCTAGATAGGAGTAGATAATTTAAATTATATATATTTCTCAAGCAAAGAATTATTCATATTCAATGTGCACTATTGTGAATTGTGGTAGCAGATGAGATAATTTAATAAAAGATTTGCAGGAATCCGATTGATTGGTATGCAATTTGTACATATAGATAAGTTAAAAAATTAAGAATTCGTTTCTCTTTTTCTATTCATCTTAAGCATTGTTCAAAACCCGGAAAAATGACCGATGTGATATTTCTGTTAAAAATTCTTGAGATATATAATAAACATAGTTAAATGCATTATTTTATAATTATAAAGTAAAATATTTCATATTTTTTAATAGAAAACATTCACTATTGCAAAAATAAAATAAAGTTGCATAAGTATAATAATTTTATAATGAGTAAGAATTTTCTAAGTTCAATATCATTTTTCTGTCATAGATTAGGATATAAATTTTTATTTATTAATCCTATGCACGTAACATTTGAATTCAAATCCAAAAAAGTAGTAATTAATATTGATGACTCAACTAATAAATCAAGATATGGCTGGTGATTAATAGTCAAAGGCATTTTCATTTGATTTTATGTATTCGCAATTTGTCCACAGATGTTATAAAACATAGATAAAGAACAAAACTCTTTTTTTATAATTTTCACGTCAAGAAAATTTTTCAAGTTGAAATAATTGTAACTAGTTAGTATAATCATTTTTCCAGCCAATTCAATCTCATAGATCATAGCTTGTAAATATTTTTATTATTTTTTGGTCTAGATATCTTATTGTTCTATATGTTATGTTTTTGTCAATTTAATTTCTTTTATTCACTTTCTATTTCTCTTACAATCAAATCCCTAATTTTCTTTGAATTCATTTTTGTCAAAAAAAAAAAATTCTTCAGAAGTCCTAACCTACCCAAGTATCTACTAATATTTAATAGAGTAAATGTCAAGTTTTTTTTTTTTTTGAATAAACCTTGACAAGCAAGGCCAATTTATTAAAAGAAAAAGAAGGAAGAAAGAAAACAATCAAGGGAGGACATAATGAGCCTTACCCTTCATCAAAGCCATAAAGCTAGAAGAAACAACAACTGAAGAAAATAAAAAGACTATGCAAATCCAGCGATGACTAACAACAAAGCAACAAAACCCAATACTAGCAAAATCTATAACGAGGAAAGCCATTAGCATCTTGAGAGAGGTGATGTTGAACTGCAATCGGAGGAGTGTCCCACCAAGTGTAAGAGGAGCAAGAGAGGCCCTCATTAGCCAAAGTATCCGCAGCCAGATTGTTTTCCCGGAAAGTATGAGTAATACGAAAATTCATTCTCGAAATAGAAGTGAGGCAATTGAGCCAGTGATTCTGCAATTGCCAAGGAGGAAGCAATCTGGGATTTCGGAAAACTGAACAACAAGTTGCACTATTAGATCTCCAATTATAAAAAACATAGACAAAAGGTCCTTCTTGTCCAGAATTTTCCGTTAAGTTGACAGAGATTTTGCACTTTTACATGAATGCTCTTTAGAGATGGTGATGAGGACAAGAAAATGTCAATATTACAACAATATTATATTTAAAAAAAAAAACATTTGAAGTGAAAATATTTAAAAAGTGTTGTAGTTAAAAAAAGATGAAAAAGAGGTAAAAGAATGTAACTGTTGGTTGAGTAACAGTGTAATAAACGGGCAAAAAAAATGCTTATATAAACACCTCATTTTCACCAAAATTTAACAATTCAAATGCAGCAGAAAAATACTACAAACTCTGTAACAAATTAATCCATCTCCATCTATCTTTCGCACATGAAAGACACCCATTAGCATCACAAACAATGCGTTGTTCAAAAACATAACAGCCAACAGTGTCCAAATTTTCTTCATCGCATGAAAGCTCTATTGTGCAAATAAATGTTGGAATTATCAAATTCAGAGTTTAGAAAATATAGCTTTGGGAAAAGGACAAGTATCCATATATTCAAAACTAAAAGAATCCTAACAAACTCTACTTTTTTGGTATGCATGAGCTAAGTTGTGGTAATTTTGAATTTTGATGTCCAACCATAATATAGATTAATGACAAAAAGACAAAGTGAAATACAAATTTCACATAATAATATGGTAAATAAGAAAATAATAAAATTCATTAATAGGATATGTAACTATGGTGAAAGGGCAAGTATAAAAATATCAAAGATACAAATAAAGTCTAAGTTGGACTTCTACTGTAACTAAACACTAAGCTATGGATATTTTAATTTTTTGAAACCTTCAAGAGAAGAATACTATTGCCACAGGATAAGGGGTGAAAGTAGCAGCAGAGTCTATGGTGGGAACTTACAAATGATTTGAAAGGACAAAAGAGCTAGACCAAAATTTAAAGTGGTTCATAATTTTGCCAACGTTCACAAGAGGAATTATTGTTAGGAAGAAACAAGAGAAACTAGTACAAATTTAATTTTTCCTACTTACTTGAACCAAGATGAAGTAATCAAGTAGATCAAAATAATAAAAACAGTAAGAATAATCAAGTTAATAAACTTTAGAGACACCAAATTTACGTAGAAAAATTTCTCCCTTAATATGAGTGAGAGTAAAAAATCACGGTCGAAAAATTTTCACTATCGCCAAATAAGAAGTACCAAAGTTTTCTTACAAGATTACAGTCTTAAAAACAAATAAGAACTCAATCACAAAGTGAGAGCTAAAGAAAAACCTCATCAAATACACCAATAGATAAACACCAAAGTGAAAGAACCAAAATAAGACTGCAGAAAAATTTTGAAAATCAGAGTTGTTGTAAATATAAATTCTGGACGTGTTAAAGAGCTCTGATGATCAATCACACCGTTCAGAATCAAGAACTATGAGTGTAGAATCTCTACATAAAATTTGAGCTAAAATAGAGTTCAAATCGCCACCCGATCGTAAGCTTGATAAAAACTGCGCAGAACTAAAATTTTTTGGAAAAGTGCCATCTTTCTGTCTTACGGCTTGCGCTACTCTTCTCACACACACATCTTATATAGCCATGAAAAAAAACTCTAAAATCCCTAACCATGTGGACTTCAAAATTGGGCCTTCTCCAAATAAGAGTGAAGCCTAACGCAACAAAGCTCCCCCTCATGACTATTTGGAGAAATCTGTCATTCTAACGATCAAACGACAAGTCTTAAGTTTATCCCTCGGTAATGACTTTGTCAGCATATCAGCACTACCAAATGACATAGTTTTCATAGGATCACAAACATCAGAATGCACTAAATCAAGTACCTCGGGTCTTCGGGTCTTCGGGTCGGTAAATGACTCTTGAAGGAAACTCTATGTTGTTTTCCTTCTAAACAATGCATACAGTTCTTCAAGTGTACTTTCTTCACCCCAGGTAACATATTCTTCTTAGCTAGCTCAGTTTCCCCTTCTCACTCATATGACATAACCGCTTATGCCATAACTCAATTCTATCTTCCGACTTAGCTGCGTGCACAACATCTTTAGCAATTTTAGGTTGAGTAAGCTATAAAGAGGAATACTTCTTATCACTAGCCATAACCATAGCACCTTTAGTGAGCTTTCAATTGTCTCCTGAAAACTTGTTGTGATAGCTAGCATCACAAAGCTTACCAGCAGAAAAAAGATTAAGCCGAATATCTGGAACATGCTTGACATGTCTGAGAACTAACATAGAACCATTAGCAGTCTTCAAGTAAACATCTCCAATACCTGTACATCATGTCATTCCTTCATTAACTATCCTAACATCTCCAAAACCACCAGTTGTATAGGAGGAGAAAAAATCCCTTCTAACTATAATATGAACAAAGGCACCACTATCTATCACCCAACTAGTCTTACTATGAGCAAGATTAATTGCATCATATTCTTGAACAGTCAAAATATCTTCAGGAGTAACATTAACTCTATCATTATCACTATTATAGTCGTTCTTCTTTTCTTTTTGTTTGCTCTCCTTATTCTCTCTTTTCTATTTGTAACAATATCTCTTGATATGCTCTTTTTTACCATAATGGTGACACTCAAGATTTTTATAACCCTTTCTTGACTTGCTTCTCCTATGCTCTTTATTACTAGAATCCCGGCTCTTACTTCTCCCCCTAGAATCTGAAACTAAAGCTTCTGACTGTGAAGAGCAACCTTGTGTTTTCCTTCTCATCTCTTCATTCAAGATATTATTTTTAGCAAACTTTATGGAGATAATACCACCTGGTGCAAAATTAGATAACGACATCCTAAATGTCTCCCATGAGTCTAGTAAGGTACTAAGAAGCCATAAACTTTAAATTTCATCATCAAAAGTGATTTCTATAGCAGCAAGCTGATTAATAATTCCCTGGAATATAATCAAGTGATCAGTCACCAAAATTCTATCTCTATATCTTAAGGCCATCATCTATTTTATCAAAAACAACTTGTTTTTTCCTGTTTTCTTGGCATACAACTGTTTCAATTTGTTCCAAAGCGTCTGAATATTTTTCTCCCCACTTATATGGTTCAACATATTATCATCAACCCACTGCCTAATGTATTCACAAATCTATCGATGCATTAAAACCCATTTTTCATCTATTTTATGATCAGGTTTTTCAGTGACAAACACGGGTAGATAATAATCTTTGACATAAAGCAAATTTTCCATCTTACCCTTTCAAAGTGCATAATTGGAACCATTCAAATTCACTATTCTACTTGCATTAACCTCCATCGTTCAAAATAAAATAATAACTTACTAACTGAACCCTACTCTGATACCACTTTGTTAGGAAGAAATAAGAGAAATTAATACAAATTTAATTTTTCCCACTTACTTGAACTAAGATAAAATAATCAAGTAAATCAAAATAATAAAAATGGTAAGAATAATCAAGTTAATAAAAAACAAGAGATGCCAAATTTACGTAGAAAAACTTCTCCCTTAATGTGAGTGAGAGTAAAAAATTACGGTCGAAAAATTTCCACTGTCGCCAAATAAGAAGTACCAAAATCTTCTTATAAGATTACAGTTTTAGAAACAAATAAGAACTCAATCACAAAGTGAGAGTCAAAGAAAAATCTCATCAAATACACCAATAGATGAACACCAAAGTGAAAGAACCCAAATAAGACTGCAGAAGAATTCTAAAAATTAGAATTACTGTAAACGTAAATTTTGGACATGTTAGAGAGCTCTGATGGTCAATCACACCATCAGAATCAAGAACTATGAGTGTAGAATCTCCACATAAAATTTGAACCAAAACAGAATCTAAATCGCCACCCGATCGTCAGCTTGATGAAAACTACGCATGACTAAAATTTTCTGAAAAAGTGCCTTCTTTCTGTCTTACGGCTTGCACTACTCTTCTCACACACACACTTTATATAGCCACAAAAAAAAACCGTAAAATCCTTAATTATGTAAACTTCAAAATTAGACCTTCTTGAAATAGGAGTGAAGCTCAACCCAACAATTATTAGGAGAATTTTTGTTTAGATGAAATCAATTTGTAGATTTACCATAATACAAAAAAGAGCACTCTTTTCTCCTTGTTTTCTCGCTGGCATTTCTTGTGTATTCTTCTTATTAAACTACTTAATCTAAAGCGTTTGAGTATAACGTCCAATCGGTTGACTCAATCTCCTAAACTTTATCTAAGATTTCTTGCACTAAACTTAGCTATAACATTGATTGTAATAATAGAGACAGATGATACATTAGAACAAGCACATGCAAGATTGGACGTGATGGGCTTAGATCGGACCTGTTTTTATAAATTTCTGAACTTCGTTGCCAATTATTTAATTGTGACAAAGTCATAATTTTAACTAGTCAGTATTCATATTTGAACTGTTCATACTCAACTTCGTTCCAACTTGGTCTAACACTATCTTGTTTAATACTATTCCAACTCGGTAATGTTCATGTATGCAGGTAGTGTTCACTCATGCGAAATTGACACCATTCACCTCCACATTTTCTTCTTTGCCTAGGGTTTTAGATGTGGTTGGACGAAGTGATAGTACCTTTGTCCTGCCACATTGACACAGCAAGACCTTGGCCCCCTTTGGTGTGTAGGAGAACCATATTTAACTTTCTCTTAGGTGTGGTAGATAATTAAGAGTCCTACATAAAGGCTTAGAAAATTTGCCTTTCCGTGGGGTGTCGGAGAAACTTGACTTCCTCTTGGGTGTAGTAGGACAAGAGTCTTAACACAAAGGCTTAGCAAAACTACGAATCTCAATTACGAATTTCGCCCTTCTACAACATCCTTGACTACTTGAAACTGTAATTGCTACAATAATATATTAATAAGTAAGCTAATTAATTAATCTTACTCACAAAATTATTGATTTTACTATGATTCAGTTGGTAATTTCTTTAGGATATGTATGGAGAGAAGTTTGTTCCATCAAAATTTGTACTTCTAAAGATACATACATACATACATAAATATTGTAGAATATTTTTTATATATTTATAATTTTTTAATATTATTTAGCTGGAATTTATATTATAACTTTTTAATTCATGATATTTTTATTGTATAAAATTTATGGATAATATAGTTTGCAATGTTAATAAAAATAGAAGAATAATAGTTATAATTGCTTTTTCATACAAAATTTTATAATAACAGTATCAAAAAATTTAAATCACCTCAATCATAACTCCTTTAAAAATTAATGTAACAACGCAAATTAAGATTCTTACAATAACACGAAATTAATTACAAGGAAAAATTAATAACTGCCATCATCCGCATCACGAAAGTTTTAAATAAACTTGAAATGCGTGCAACATGAAATTTATTTATTTATTTATTTATTAAAGTTCATCCACTCGCATGTAGTTTGAGAAGACTAGCTAGTCAGTTGATATGCGCCTGAGGCCGAAGAATAAGTCCATATTTTGAAGTTTCGTGTCAAAGACGGAGGGATTGTCTGCAAGCTTTGCAGTCAAATAGTTGAATATTTTGTCTACAAACTCATATCCAAAATGCTTTAGGATGAGTCCCTCCATGGCGGCTCTTATATGTGAGATGTTGAATTCAGCAGAATACGTTCTGTGGCTCATCGGGTTCTTCATTTCGCACATTGTCTCAATGGTGAAATATCCATTTCTCTGTATAATTGACTCCATCTCCTTGGGAGTTGGCGTATACATAGGCACTACGAAGGTGTAGGCTTTTTCTTCATTAATCATCCCCTGAAATAAGAAAGTTGAAATTAATAGCTTCAAGCCTTCACTTAAGGCGAGTTTCAAGTGTTCTTAACGTTTATAAGCATTCTATACCACAGTATATGTAAATTAATTAATTTCTGAAGCTATTGATCCATACCATTCTGGCCATTTCAATGAGGCAAGATCCTATAAAATTAAAAATTGAACCGATAATACTCTCAGCCACAGGCGTCCCATCAGGCATAGCAGGGAATGAAATGAGCATCAACCCTCCAGGCACAATTTCTTCCGCTCTAGCATTCAAAAAGGACTCCATATTATTTCTGAACTGAGTTGATTTTGCCTCGACGACTTCTTTTGCGGAACCTGGGCACTGTATATTTCTCCTTCTCCATTCAGAAGCTTTTTCATTTATAAGTTCTTTCGGAACCCTGGAGAGCCACTGCAGTGCAGTGGAGGAGTGTACAACATGTAGACTGGACTTGGGAAACAGACGTCCATGGAAAGAACCTGGCACTCCAGCGGCAAAGTATTTTCGAGGAGGAAGAGTTCTAAATAAAATATTGAAGTCATTATCCGTGTGATCATTAAAGAGCACTTGAAATTCCAGGGCTGAAAGATTTTGGTGTTCAGCATTGTATTTTAGCTGTACAGCTTCTATGATAGTTTGCACGGAAATAAAGGTATTAGGACCAACGGAACAGCCTAAATCCGCAATTCGGAATGCGCAGGAATTCGTATCAAATCTGAGGCTACCCAAGTCAAGCTTATTAGCAATGTTCTCGTTGATCAATTCCTTTTCAGCTTCCACCAGTGCCCTCTGTAGCCAAAAGCCATAAGTCTGTTTGTTAATTTTGTGAATAACACATGTTAAAAAAATTATTTCTTATATTCATGAATAATTATTCTCCTTTTTGAACAAGCATACAAGTGAAGTAATTAATTTTGAGATATTTATTCTCCCTATTCTCTTGTTTCTTTTCTCTAATAATTTACAGGAAATACAATAATATTAAGAAGAGATATTTACCTGATAGCTGGAATTTTTAGCATAGCTGGAAGGGCCATCTCCTGCAATCATAGGATATGATTCTACTTCCTCAATTGCCATCTCTTATAATCTCTAGCTGTTAATTTCTCTCACTGTATTCGTTGAAGCTCTGAGAAAAAAATAAGATTTGTGGATGATTTTAATCTATAAATTACAAAATAACAGAAAGAAAGTTTGAGTTCGAGGCATTGAAACAAATTCAAATCTTTGACTGAATTTTTAAATTATTCTTTCAATTTTAAAACATCATTTTCATCTAGAAGAGTAAATTTGGAATGTCATTATGAAATTTCAACAAGTTATTATTAGCAAGTTCTACCATGTGATATATTCTCAGAAGTATTTTTCTTAATGAAATTTCGATAGTATATTTTCTTTTTATTGAAAAATTTAAATATAAACATCTGAAATTCGGTAATTAGATATATTACAACTCGATACTTTCAAGAATTCTTAACTAGCGGGAACAGGTTCATTTTCGAAGTATTTTTTCTAATTTTTTTTATTGGACATTTCCTCGTTTCTTTTATCAGTTATACCCATTTTATTTCTTCTCTTAGCCTTTGTTTATTAAGCTACTGTAAGTCTTGGATGAGATCTTTAATACTATCTTAAAAAAAATTCATGATTTATTCAAGTTCGAGAAAAAAAATTCTAATAATTAATAAGATCATGTAAGTCTTATAATATCAATAAACCTTTAGTTTAAAGAGTGAAATTCTTCAGGAATTTTCTTTTTAGTGAATGTATTGCAATTAATTAACTCTGTTTTTTACAAATTATAAAAATGAAAAAAAATTCTATTGTCTCTCCTATTTATTAGGATGGTGAAGAATTAATCACTCTAATTTATTTTAGAAATAAAATTATTGAAATTTAAAAAAACTATTCTTCTTTTTCTTTCTATTACTTTTCTTTTTATTATATTTTTTATTGCATACATAGATATGTATGCACATACATATATACGTACATACGTACATCTACATACACATGCACATACTTACAAACATACATATGTACACATATCTACATACATACATACATACCGACATACATTGTATATATGTACACATACGTACATAAATACATACATATTTTATATTTTCTGACAATCCTTGGTCATAAACGTGTGTGGGATCTGGAAAAAGAAAAGGAAGCTGGGTATTTTATTTACGTTTGGCTTCCTCTTCATGACACCAAAAATGCATTAATTATTTTGAGTTATAATAATTTAATATATATGTGAAAGAGACATTCAATTTTCTTCTCATTATACCCTTTACACATTAGTGGTAAGGATAATTCTGTGAAAGAGCAAATTTTCTGTTGGGATAACAAAAGATTCCTAACCACATAGATGTTTTAGGGTTTTTCTTCTAATATGGGAGAAATGTAATAGGTCTGCATCAAACAGTGAAGAAATTGTCATTTCCTCTATTATATATAATCTTCTTTCTAGAAAATGACCATATCTAGAAAATAAAAAGGCAAAACATGGGATTGAAAAAAATTTTAGGACTTTTCATTTCTCTTTTTGTAATACTGGCGATGTTAGGATGTGTGGGCACGTTTATTCGAGCCAACTATTTAGTGTTAGGTAATACATAATTTTAATTTAAATTATGTTATAGATTATATATGATATACATATTTTAAGATTGAATAAGATTTTAGTAAGCCAATTTCACTAATTATCGAACTGTCGATCCGATTTAATTTCCATAAATTCACCTAAATTTATTAAAAAGGAGAAATCAATTCATACCGTAATCTGATGAACTGGTGGAATGTTGGAATAGACTTCTAAACACAATAAATACAATTAGTTATTGAATTTTAAATAAAATATATATGAGCTCATTTCTGATTAAAGTTTTACTTACAAAACTGAATTTAAAATTGAACGACTCAATAATCAACAACTTTGAATATTTTAATTTACTGAAAGGTCAAGAACTCGTGAAAAGCTCAAAAAAGAGAGATGCATATATAAAAGAGACCATAATAAACATGAACAATAAAACATTTTTACAGAATTTTTAACTAACAATTTGTCTCTGGCCGACAGCTTTCTTTAATATTAATGATATCTCTTATTTTATTTAGTAGATAGTTGGTCCTAATTTATTTGATTGAATAAGATAAACTGATGATTGCGATTAAACAACACGTCATCGGTTGAATTTGGTATTCTTGTGATTCAATTCTGTTTTGAAAAATAAAGTTAAAAAAGTGATTAGTAGCATCAATTTTTAATGAGATCTCTAATTTTTTTTTCATTAATATTAGACATGTAATGTTTTCATTTTACAACGGTTGTGTCTTATAAATCACAGCTCCATCATTGCTAACAGAACCTTATTCTCTTTGTTAAAATATTTCCACATGTTCTGATTTCCATATACATTTTGTTCTTTCCTGCTAAAATTTCATTTTCTTAATTTTATCCCATGCCGTTTTATGATGTTGATGGTTATAGTCGTCGTTTGATTAATTTTTTTATTCCTTTGTAATTTGGTTATTATATGTTTATTCATTTTTCAAAAATAAATAAATAAACTTGGTGAGAAACGTGATTGGTAGACTAAATTTCAAAAACTTCACTTGAAACCTTTAACAATATAGAATTTTGGTTATTATATGTTTATTTATTTTTTAAAAATAAATAAACTTGGTGAGAAACGTGGTTGATAGACAAAATTTCAAAAACTTTACTTAGAAACCTTTAACTATATAGAATCTGTTTCCCTCTTTTTAATTTTGATTGACTAACAAAAAAGTGTAAAAGATAATTTTCATTGTTTTTCAAACTTTTAGCGTCCTTTAGTTTTAATACACACATACTAAATATTTCTTTCAAATTTCTTTTATATGAATGATCGATGTTATATTGATCGACTGATTATAAAATTTTTATAGCTTTTAAAATAAATTATTACCCCATTTTATTATCTAATTAACAATATATCGTTACATCACGTAAAATAAAAATGTGAAATAATTAATTTTTTGTAGTATTATTTTTATTCTTTTAAACGGGCTAAGGCTCAGGCCCAACAAATAATTTTAGTTTAATCCAAAACAATCCATTACATTTGAAGACAAATTTAGTTGTTAAGCAATTTGTAATTGAAATTTTATTAGAATTAATATTACAAATAACCTAAATCAGCAACTATATAAACGGAAGAAAGATAAAAAGAAAAAGAGTTTCTGCACACCTAAATAAATTTACTAGTTGATATTTAATGACAAAATTTGATATCAATATTAATAATTAATTTATAACATTAAAAAGTTAAAAATGAATTGCAAACTCATATCAATTTAGAAAAATTATAGAAAAAATATTTATTTTGTAACATTAAACTAATAATTATTTTGTGTAAAATTAAACGAATAGTTTTAATAACAAATTGAAATAAATTATATTAAAAATTAAATAAAATTTATAAATTAAAATTAATTTATAAAAATAATAGAGAAAATTTAAATATGAATTTAAATGTTCATATATTTTTTCAAAACACATTTCTTGACAAGACATTAATTTTTTTTATTCACATTTAACTAGAACATATCACATCTTAGTTAGGTTGCATTTGTTTTTTCTTTTTCTGGTTAAAACTTTTAATTAAAATTTGAATCTATATGATATTTTCTTTTAAAATATTTAAAATAAGTAAATAAGTAGTAGTTTATTTTTATAAAATAAAAAATTCAAAAATAATGTACATTATTTCCTTGTTTGATATATAATTCTTTAAAAAATAATTTATAATAGATTATATTACTTTGAATATTCTTCCTCTGTCTAATATACAATATATTTTTTTATATTTGCTTAACTTTTTTAATAAAAATAATATATAAATCAATTATTCAAATAATATAAAAATCAATAAAAATTAAGTAAAAATGATAAATTATATTGTAATATTGCTGCAAGTATGTGAATATACAAATTTATTATGTTGTTATTTTGTTATTGGAGAACTTGTTGATTAGAATTTTAATTTTGTTAATAAATAAATTAATAGAATAGGAGTATTTTTTTAAAAATAAAAAATACCAAATTATTCAAATATTTATTCATTCAAATTTAAATCAAAATTTTTAATTTAATTATATTCAAATATAAGTTAAAAATAAACAACTCTTAAATATTAGAATAATTATACTAAGATTTCAAATAGAAAAACAAACAAGTCCTCAGTATTGTCATATTTATGTTAGCTTTTGTCTTATATGTCACCTCTCTCACAATCAATAGGACGAAAATACCCTTAAAAAGTCAATTTATCTCGTTATCATTTTAATCGCAAGAAAAATTTTGGAAATATTACTTTAATCATTTTTCCTGCGTAGTAGGTTTGGGTTGGGCTATCAAGGAGAAATTATCATTTTTCCTGTGTATTACTTTAATGATTTACTAAATATTTAACTAAAATGAGTTTGAGCTCATCAAAACCAATTTTAGTCATCTCAAGAAAAATCTAAAACTAATCTTTGATCTTATAAATATGTTTTATAAATAGTAAATTTAAAATAGTAAATATTTACCCAAGTGTTGTTTTCCATCTCTAGTAGCCTCTCTCTCTGCGGGTCTAGAAACTAGAATCTTTCTTTCTTTTACCTTTTTTTTTATTTTTTTATTAGATTTCTTAGAAACTAGATTCTTAATGCTGGATACTTTGTGTATGCACGATTTATATAGCTGCTGAATACCCTTTAATATGTTTAATCTGAATAAATATAATATTGTCTTAGTCTTATTATATAAGTTAAGCATTTTAAACACGAAACGATCATCTATATATATATATATATATATATATGTTTACTCCTTAGACAAGTTTGCGTGGCTATTCTGCTATGGTCATCATTTTATCGTCAAAGATTCACTACTTTAAATTTAAGATTGTATTATTTTACTCTTTTATTTTATTGTCACTACTATAGTCAAATATTTACTACTATGATTTAGAATTCAGAATTTAAAATTTTATAATCTATGTTTTGAATTTTTGTCAAACTTCTAATTTTGTGTGCAAAATTAAATTTCAAACTTTCTGTTATGGATAATGACATTGATATAATAATATTATTTATTTAATTGATGTATTTTAAATAATAGGAAATTGACATATACCTTCTTGATGTTCGAGAAAACAAACACACACTCTTGATATTTAAAAAAAAAAAATACCCTTAAGATTTTATTTCCATTAATTGAAGTATTAAGTTAATATCATTTATATCCCTAAACTTTAAAATAATCATAGATAAAACAATAATTATTTTAATTATAATAATTTAGTCCACATTTTAATATCTTTTACAATTTTTTTTAATTATAACAAATTAGTCCCTACTTTAACATTTTTCACAATATACTAAGAACTAAATTTTTTTAATTTATTATTTCAATAAAAAATTTAATAAATTATTATTAAAAAAAAATCTAATAATAAGATAAAGTAGACCTATATGCCAAATATTTTTAACTATTTTCTTTTACTTTCTTAATAATAATTTGATATTTAATTATCAAAAAATTTTGGAATATTTTTTAATATTTTATTTTTTTTATACACTATATTTATTTAAAAGATTATATTAAGTTCATTGTATTTATTATGAAAATATATATAACAATACCCAAAAAAAAGAGAATTTGATGTTATTTGTTATTAGAATTAGTAATTAAATATATTTTACATTATTGTTATATACTATACTTTAATTTTAATTAAAAAGGAAAAAAGAAGAAAATATACATACACACACGTACATATATATGTATTTGTATATATGTATTTGTTTTTTTTTTTTATTTATATTTTCATAATTTTTTTTTAATAAAATATAATAAATTTAACAATATTTTTTTAATACATACATCATATATAAAATAAAATGTAAAACAATATTTTATTTAAATTTTTTTGATAATAAAATATTAAATTATTACTAAAAAAAAGTAAAAAAAAAAAATTAAAATTATTTCAGCATATGAATTTGATCTAACTCATTATTAAAAGTTTCCTTAGTAACAATATTTTTAATTTTTTATTAAAATAGTAAATAAAAAAAAAAATATTTAATCCTCAATATATTGTGAAAAATATTAAAATAAAGACTAAATTGTTATAATTAAAAAAAGTATATTGTAAAAAATATTAATAAGGACTAAATTGTTATAAGTAAAATAATTATGTTATAGACTATTAATATTTAAAAGTTTAGGAATACAAATAATATTAAACTAACTGATCAACTATGGGAAATAAAATTTAAAGGGATATTTATCTATTTGTTTAAGCTTGAAGAGGGCATTTATTTTTTTTCAAACCTCATAAAGTATTTGTCTCTTTACCCAAACATCATAAGGTATACGTCCATTTTCTTAAATAAATATATTATATTTTATGAAATCTTAGATTTTTATTAGTTATTTTTCTTGAATAATTATCATTACATAGGGATATAATTATTATTTTTTAATAAATTAAAATTTTAATGGTATTATTAAAACTATTATAATTAAGGTAGTGTTTTTTTTTTTTTTGGTCTTAGATCTTAACATTAATGAAATCTGAATTTGATTAACATATGAATCTAATTAATATATTTATTTTTTTATTTTAAATGTCTCAATATAAATATTAAATTATTTGTTTGTATAAAAATAAAAAATATGAAGCTAGTACGTTGACATATAAAAATAAAAAAAAATCTGAAACGAATATATTAAATTGATGACATATATAAATATTAAATAATAAGTAAAAGGTATTATTGACAAATAAAATATTTAATTAATTAAAATATTTAATTATTTAAAATTTAAATTAAAAATTTTAACTTAATTACATTACAATATTTTTAATACATTTTTATATATATAAATTAAGAAACAAATATCAAACTTTTGAGACTAAAAGCCTATGTTTTATATTAAAAAAAAAAGCCTAAGTTTTAAATGTCTAGGGATTTATCCCACGTATGATTTAATTAATGTCAATTAATCAGAGTAACGTAGCGGAAATATCGTGGCCCATAACTCATAGCTCTTAGGATCGAAACCCGGCCACAATATTTAATTGTGGCTAACCATTTGAAGGTTCCTAGCCTCTCATGACCGGCCGGAAAGTGTAAAACGTTATTCACGGTGCAAAGAAAAGATGATATTTTGAATGAAAACATATTATATTTCTGGTGCTTGTATATGTATACATATATAGAGACCGAATAATCCTTCAAATAGGACAATACAATAAAAACAATAGCACACTAAAGTTTACTAGTAAGACTTACGTTTGAGCAAGACAAACAAAGAATAAGAAGGCTTGTAGGTCGGGTCGGTAAGGACGGAGGATTCAATAATTTTGTTCTTGAATTGATCAAACAGCTTTTCAATGATCTGATGATTTCCGAAATGCTGGGTGATAAGGGTCTCCAACCCAGCTCTGAAGTGCAGGGTCATGCTATGAACATCGCTCGTGGAGCGAACCTCCAACGCTTCCAGGTTTTCAATGCTGAAATAGCCGTTGTTCTCAATCAAAGAACCCAACTCATTTGAAGTTGGAAAGTAGAGTGGCAAGTTGAAGCTATCAACTTTATCTTCTTCAATTAGTCCCTTCAATACAACAAACCAAATCCATTAACTATTAAAACTTTGAAATAAAATGGCGATTGAGCTACAAAATGAAGGAATCATCAACTAACCATGCTTGCCAAATCCATGAGTGCAGATCCCAGAAGGTCCATAACTGCAGTGAGAGTGCACTTAGAACCAGGAGGAACCCCTGGTATGATAAAGCTCATAAGTCCTCCAGAAACTACTTCTGTTGCCCTGGCATTCAAAAACGACTCAATATCTTTTCCAAATTGCTTCCTGTAAGCCTCTGCTATTTCCTTCGGAGAATTTGTGTGGTAAACTTTTCCTTTATTCCAAGTAGGGGATGTTTGTCCACAATCTCTTTTGGTACCTTTGAGAGCCATTGAAGTGCAAAAGACGAGTGAACAAAATCGAGACTTGCCTTCGCAAATAAACGATCATGGAAAGAACCCGGCACTCCGGCAGCATAGTATTTGTTATCCGAAGGGATGGACTTGAAAAGAGTGTTGAAATCATTGGAGACATGATCGTTGAAGAAGACACAAAATTCCAGAGAGTCTGAATCGATTCCATCAGTTTGGAACTTGAGCTTAACAGATTCTATGATATTTTCTACTGCAAAAAATGTGTTAGGACCGACAGAACATCCCAAGTCTGCGATCGTGAGTATATTCTGAGATGGTTTTGTTTCAAGTTTTTCTGCAATCCCCTCAACGATCAAAGCCTTGACAGAATCTATTCCCTTTTTCTGCAAAAATGAAAGTGATATAAAGAAAATTATTGCATGGAAATAATGACGTCTACATGGTGGCTATGGAAAATCAAAATTAACTTCAAACCTGGAAGAAGGAATTGTGGGTATAACTATATTGTCCATCTCCTCCATTCATTGGAAAAGATTCAACTGTCTTGTCACTCTCATTACTTGCCATATCTTCTTACTTCTGAATTTCTGATTGGAAAATTATGAATGCGAAAAATCTGACACTTGTTCTTAAAATAAGCTGTCGATCACAGGAGTATTTCAGTGTACCCCCTCAGTTGTAAGTCTATTTTTTTGCATTGCCCCCCATTTTTCAGCAAATACTCTGTTATTCCCTAAATTTTTTTTTATTATCTCATTATCTCCCTATTCTTTTTTTTTTTAATTTTATCTTTTAGTTCAATTAATTTACCAAATAATAAAATAAAAAATATTTGAAATATTAAAAGATAAAATTAAAATTCAAAAAAGTAATGAGATATTACAGAAAATATAAGAAATACTAAAACATTAATTTAGAAAATAGGGGATAATAGACATTCTCCCAATAAAAAATTGTCCAACAAAATTATTATGGTTATGGATTATTTGAATGCAAGTTAATATTTTAATTTTTTGTCTTGTGTAAATTTTGTAAGATAAAGTTAAAAAGTTAATTCATGTGGATGCGATTCTACTTTGTCAACTGCCATGCTCGATCTTGATCTGTTTCTCTACTGCTAGCTATATTAATTGGTTAAACTTCTAAGGACGCTTACAATATTAATTTATAGCAGCCGTAGGTCAATCCGACAGTGAAAGATAAATCAAATCCATTATATAAATAAATATATATATAATCTTCGTCTTTAACTTATAAGACTTTAATTATATTTTTTAATAATGTTATAGTACTTCTGTAGAAGCTTTGATGGTTCAACTATTTTATTTTGAGCTATGATAGTGGACTTGTACCTAAAACGACAATGATATGTAGCTTAGAAATTAAGTTTGGGTTCGAGGCCCAGAAATCATTAATGGCCGGCGATATTTGTAGGTTCTTAATTCGAAGATTAATGTTCTCTCAATTATTTTTAACAAAGTCATTTTCTCCTCACGGAAGTTCATATAAATTTTAAATTACCCCATCTGATAGAAAAATTAAAATACTCTAAGCATGTTTTACAGAAATTTTATGAAATTTCTCTATCAAAATACGCCGACTATTACTGTTATTAATATTTATCCATGATATATTTACTGTTATTAATATAAATATTTAAATATATAAATGTTTTACATAATTTATTAACAAATATAAATTTTTGTAAATTTATAAATATTTAGATACTCAATTAATTTAAATTGATTTAAATTTACAAATATGATGGCAAACGGCAATACGCCGCCATCAGTACTTTGGTTACTATTCACCGTCGTCAAGAGGGAAGTGTCTTAAGAGCTTGAGGGCTCGCCCCCAAACGCCATAAAATTTTTTAAATTTTCATTATAATATTTATTTTTTAATTCTATTTCATAAATTTATATGCAGTTTAACCCTTATACTTTAAAAAATTATCAATTTACCATTTAGTTTATTTATTCTTTTTAAAATATGATTTAATTAACTTTATTTTAGTCATTTTGTCTCCCCAAAAAATTTTGACCCCTCTCCCCAATATTTAGTTCTGACTTTCACCCTGGCCGTCGTGACCAATATCAAATAAATTTTAGTTGATATCATTAAACTTTAAATTTTTTTCTATTTACATGATAGTATAGTTATTTCTGATTAAAAAAAAAAGATGGAAGGAGGCTAAAAATGGCTAAAATGGTAGCTGTCAGTGTGTGGTTCCACTATATTAGCAATGAATAGAAGCACATTGTCATCATCACCAAAGTCAATGAAAAGCCAATCTACCTAATGGTGGTATCCTTGTATTGGCACTAGCCGCTAATATGATGGTGCCACAGGGTAACAGCTTTTATTTTCGTTATTTTTGTCTTACTTTTGTTATTTTTTTCTCAAAAATAATTACACAATCATATAGATCGAGAAATTTGGAGTTTGATGATATCAACAAAAATTTATTTGAATCCTATCAACAACGGCGACTGGTAGCTAATGGTGGCAGCTTGTTGCTGACCACCATCGTATTTATAAATTATAAATTAATTTAAATTAATTTTGTATCTAAATATTTAGAAATTTAAATATTTATATTTAAATCAATTAACTTTATATTTTTAAGTCCTATTTAAAAATATTTATCTTTTTAAGCCATCCACTCATTAATAAATTTTAAATCAATTCAAATTAATTCTAAATATAATGAGTATATAATTTTGTATCAGCAAACTAATAATTATTTTTTAAAATTAGAAAAATTAACAGATACCCCCTAGATGTTTGAAAAAAAAATAAATATCCCTTTCATATTTGACCAAATAGACAGATACCCCATAAATTACTTTGTATTTATGAAAAATAATTATTTTACTCTTATATATTTAGAAGGCATATTAATTGACCATTTTAACCCAATTATTAATACATAATAACTAATATATCCTTATGATTTATTTTTTAATAATTATGTATTCAAAATTTTTTTATAATTAGTCTTTAAATTATTATTAATATTTTAAATAATTTTATTATCATTATATTAATTTATGACACAATCAACTAAAATAAATTTCAAATAATATTTGAATGATATGAATTATATTATTTATATTTTGAGAATATTTTTGATAAAAAAAATATGTCATATTAAATATTTGAAATTTTTATATCAAAAATATTATAAATAATATATTCATGAAATTCAAATATTAGTTTTGATTTATTTTAATTGTTTGTATAATTTATAATTTTAAGAATAATTATATAATTTATACATAATTGTATTAATTTATAAATAAAATAACTTAAATAATTTATGCAAATTATAATCAAATACTCTTAATTTATAACACAATCAATTAAAACAAAACTCAAATAATATTTGAATTTTATGAATTATATTATTTATAATTTTGAGAATATTCATATAATTTATACGAAACGCTATTAATTTATAAATAAAATAATTTGAATAATTTATATAATTTACAATCAAATATTTTTGAAAAATATTGAATATTATTAATATAATGATAATAAAATTATTTAAAAATATTAATAATAATTTAGAAACTAATTATTAAAAATATTTAAATACATAACTATCAAAACATAAATCATAAAGGTATATTGATTATTATATATTAATAACTGAATTAAAATAATTAATTAATATACTTTTTAAATATATAAAGGTAAAAATATTATTTTTCATGATTATGGTAATTTAGAGAGGTTTGTATCCATTTAACCAAACTTAAGAGGGTATCTGTCAAATTTTCTTAAAATTAAAAGCTAAGACCTTTATTCTGTTTAAAATAAACTAATTGCTAAACTCGCTGTCCTGATGTCCTATTGCGTCAGCATCGAAATTCAAGTCCAACCCCATAGAGAAGAGCCGAAAAGGACAAAAATGAAAGACCTGCATTTTAAGTTAAATAACCGGGCCGATATTTGCTTTGTTAAGGCCCAAGCCTTACCAACAATCTTAGTTTAATCCAAAACAATCCATTAGAGTTTAAAAACAAGTTTGGTTTTGTTAAGTAATCCATATTTAGAATTTTACTAAAATTAATATTTTAAATAATCTAAATTAGCAGGTATATAAAAAAAGAAATATAAAAAGAAAAAGAAAACTTTTTTCACATCTAAACAAATCTATTAGTTAATATCTAATGATAAAATTTAATATCAACACTAATAATTAATTTTTAACATTAAAAATTAAATGTGAATTGTAACTCAAATCAATTTAAAAAAAATTATGGAGGAAAAATATTTATTTTGTAAAATTAAACAAATAATTATTTTGTGTAAAATTAAACTAATAACCTGTAGTAGCAAATTGAAATAAATTAAACTAATAATTTTTTTTTTATATTAAAAATTTAAAAATAAATTTATATATCAAAATTGATTTATAAAAACAATAGAGAAAATTTAAAAGAATTTAAATGTTTATATTTTTTTTTTTCAAACATATTTTTCAATGAGACATTATTTTTTTATTTTTTTATTCACATCTAGCTAGAATATAACACCTCTCAATCAAATTTAAATAAGGGTTTGTTTGATATAACTTTTCAAGTAGAGTTTTTTGGAATAAATCTTTTGCCAATAAAATTTTTTTAAATAGAATTTTTAATAAAAATTTATTAATTATTTAATCGTTACAAATAAATTTTAAAAAAATTTAAATAATTATTTTAATAAACAAATTTAGTATTTTGTTTTAAAAAAATAATGTGAAATTTTAAAGTAAAGTAAAAATATTTTAAATAATTTTATCTTTTTAAAAAGTTTGAAAAGTTATACGATTAAAAATCTAAATTTTGATCTTTTTTCAGTAAAAAAAATAATTTTTTTTTTATTTTCAAATGTCATTCTCCAATATCAATTAAATAACTTTTGTTGTTAAAAATTTTTTGACTAATACAGAAGCCAAACCTTATGAACATTTCGTGTAATCATATCCATATCAGCTTTTGTCTCACACATCACCTCTCCCACACATTTAAAAAGTCAATTTCTCCCATTTCCATTTTAATAGCAGAGAGATTTTTAGGTATTTTATTTTTAGTAATAGAGAAATAAAATGGATCTGGATCTAACATGGGAAAAATTGTCGTTTTCCCTTATAAGTCATTTATCAATATTTAATTAAAATGAGTTTGAGCTTATCAATATATCAATTTTAGTCATTTCAAGAGCAATCTAAAACTAATCTTTGATCTTATAGATATTTTTTTTATAAAATTGATATATTAACAACATATATGTTTTAAAAAATTTAAAATTGATATCTTAAGTTATTTATGTATATAAATGTTAAATAACAAACTAAAAATATTATTAACAAATAAAATATTTAATTATTTTGATTTAAATGAAATTTTTTAACTTAGTTACATTAAAATATTTTTAAAAAATATTTAGTTAAGTTAAAAAACAAATTAACTCTGAACATCAGTAGAAAAAAAAAAAAACAAATAAATCAATAGTCTCGTGCAAGGCTTTTGGCCTTTCTTGGGCGGCCGGAAAGTATAAAATATTACTCACGGGGCAAAGAAAGGGTGATATTTTAAATGAAAATATATTATATTTCTTGTGCTTTTTTACGTATACATATATGGAGACCGAATAATCCTTCAAATAGGACAATACAATAAAAACTATAGCACACTAATGTTTATAGTAATACTTACGTTTGAGCAAGACAAACAAAGAATAAGAAGGCTTGTAGGCTGGGTCCGTAAGGACGGAGGATTCAATAATTTTGTTCTTGAATTGATCAAACAGATTTTCGATGATCTGATGATTTCCGAAATGCTGGGTGATAAGGGTCTCCCACCCAGCTCTGAAGTGCAGGGTCATGCTATGAACATCGCTCCTGGAGCGAACCTCCAACGCTTCCAGGTTTTCAATGCTGAAATAGCCATTGTTCTCAATCAAAGAACCCAACTCATTTGGAGTTGGAAAGTAGAGTGGCATGTTGAAGAAACCAAATCCATGAGTGTAGATCCCTTCAATACAACAAACCAAATCCATTAACTATTAAAACTTTGAAATAAAATGGCAATTGAGCTACAAAATGAAGGAATCATCAACTAACCAAGCTTGCCAAATCCATGATCCCAGAAGGTCCATAACTGCAGTGAGAGTGCACTTAGAACCAGGAGGAACCCCTGGTATGATAAAGCTCATGAGTCCTCCAGAAACTACTTCTGTTGCCCTGGCATTCAAAAACGACTCAATATCTTTTCCAAATTGCTTCCTGTAAGCCTCTGCTATTTCCTTCGGAGAATTTGTGTGGTAAACTTTTCCTTTATTCCAAGTAGGGGATTGTTTGTCCACAATCTCTTTTGGTACCTTTGAGAGCCATTGAAGTGCAAAAGACGAGTGAACAAAATCGAGACTTGCCTTCGCAAATAAACGATCATGGAAAGAACCCGGCACTCCGGCAGCATAGTATTTGTTATCCGAAGGGATGGACTTGAAAAGAGTGTTGAAATCATTGGAGACATGATCGTTGAGGAAGACACAAAATTCAAGAGAGTCTGAATCGATTCCATCAGTCTGGAACCTGAGCTTCACAGATTCTATGATATTTTCTACTGCAAAAAATGTGTTAGGACCGACAGAACATCTCAAGTCTGCGATCCTGAATATAGTGTGAGATGGTTTTGTTTCTCAAGTTTTTCTGCAATCCCCTCAACGATCAAAGCCTTGACACAATCTATTCCCTTTTTCTGCAAAAATGAAAATGATATAAAGAAAATTATTGCATGAAAATATTGCCCTTTGTACGGTAGCTATAGAAAATTAAAATTAATTTCGAACCTGCAAGAAGGAATTGTGGGTATAACTATACGGTCCATCTCCTCCATTCATTGGAAAAGATTCAACTGCTTCGTTACTCTTATTACTTGTCATATTTTCTCACTTCTGAATTCTATGCAGAAAATTATGAATAAAACAATCTGACACCTGTTCTCAAAAATAAGATGATGTGCGCAGGAGTATTCAGAATGCCTGCCTAGTTATTATACATGCAGAGGGGCAGGTACGGCTAGTATCTATACTCTGTTGGGCGTTAATTTTGTATTCGATACGGGCCGGGCTCAATATAGCCAGACACAATTCAATCCTTCTTTCCAAAAGAATACTAGAGATCGGGAAACATTAAAAAGGAGTCTGGTGCTATTGACTTCATACTAATTGTTGTATTATTTTGATTGATACGAACTGATTCTCGAATTAATTCCTTTGCAAAAGGCGCACAAGCTGCTACATTTCATTTAAATCAGATGTCATATTTTAACTCTTATTAATCAACCATTTTAAATTATTGTACTTTTACAAATTAAGTATGAGAAGAAAACAATTACAAACGTATTCTAATTACTCCGAAAATTTGTTACAACTTGTAACTTCTTTTGCGACAAAAATGGTCATAGTATCAAATAGAAGTGCGCTTTAGAACGATGACATTTTCAACTGGAGGCTTGTAGATTGACGAAGTGGAACACACAGAAGATTCTTCAATTTTCTTTGAGAATCTATCAAACAAATCCTCAATGATATCATTTCCAAAGTGCTTCTTGACAAGTCCTTCTAAAACAGCTCTAAGATGAGAAACCACAGTTGGGATATTGATAGCTAACTCACGCTGTGCTGACAAAGCTAGTGGTTCAAATCTCTCAATGGTGAAATATGGATTTCTCTTTAACAACGCCTTCAATTCTTGCTGGGTTGGGAAGTAACTTGGCAAGTTGAAGGAATCAACTTGAGCTTCGTCCAACAAGTCCTGAAAGATCGAGATTATTAATATAAATTCAAGGTTTTAATTACTACTTAAATCAGAAGTAGAACTAGAAAATTACCAATTTGGCCATATCCATGAGACAGTCTCCTAATAGGTCAGCATAAGCTACTACTGCGCACTCCCCAGGTGGAAGCCCATCAGGAAGACATGGTACAATAAGAGCCATTAGCCCTCCGGAAACAATCTCTTGCGACCTGGCATCCAAAAACGACTCTGTTTCCTTACTAAATTCACCTGAATATGCTTCTACAACTTTATTCCGGCTTCTGCCGTAGTAAATCCTTCCCTTGTTGTACGCAGGTGAGTTCTTATCAGTCAACTCTTTTGGGGTGCTCGACAGCAACTGAAGGCCATATGAACAGTGAACAAAATGCAGAGAGGCTGTGGGAAACAACCGCTTGTGGAAAGAACCCGGCACCCCGGATGCGTAGTATTGCCTATCAGAAGGAAGAAACCTGAAGAGGGTGTTGAAATCATTAGAGACAAGATCATTAAAATAAACTTGAAATTCAAGCTCCTCCTCGCTGCACTTGAGTTTCACTGAATCTATGATGTTTTGTACAGCATAGAATGTGTTTGGCCCAACAGAACATCCCAAATCTGCAACAACAAATATTTTTGAAGGAGATATAACTTGTTTTATATCAAGCTTCTCCGAAATCGCCTGGTTGATCAAGCCCTTTGCTCTTTCCACCCCCTGGCCCTGCAGCCAAAAATAAATAACTAGATTTAAACACTATACCACAAAATATTAAGTTCAATTTCATCATCAGCTGCAAAGTACCTGAAACTCGGAATTGCGGGCGTAACTGAACTGCCCATCTCCTCCATTCATTGCTTGGGCTGAAATAGTTTCAGAAGCCATCACTCTCTCCGATCTCCACCGGCTAATCTCACTCAATGATTTTGCGTTTTTTATACCAATGGTTCCAAAGACGATGCTTTATCATCATGGGCGTTTTGTTTTTCTATATAATATAATATTATTGTACTATTTTGAACGGGACTATACAAGAATAGTTATTTAACGGAAGTAATTATTAAACCTTTAAAAGTTAATAAAATATACTACAATCATAAATATTATATTATAATATATTTTATTTATAAAATTTTTATTTTATTAGAATAAATATTCGTTTATACTTTATTTAAATTTATATTTTATTTATTATTTTATAATATATTAATAAATCTATAATTATCATTATGTTATTAGATAATATTATCGTTGTTATTACATTTTTTTTGTTAGAAATTTAAAAATAATTTTATAGCTAATTACTATTAAGTATGAATATAATTTTTTTTTTTTCTCATAAATTAAAATTTTAATGGATATTCTTAAAACAATTAAGTTTAATTAGTCCAATAAATTAAACTATAAAGATTTGTAAGTGCGTTTTCTTTATAAAAAATTGTCCATCAAAATTATTAGGGTTACTAGTTATTTGAATGTGAGTTAATATTTTAATTTTTTTGCTTTGTGTAAATTTTGTAAGATAAAAAGTTAAAAATTCATTTTTATTTATTTAATTAGAGTTATGATATTATTTTCTTTTTTTGTAATAAGGTATGAGTTATTATCTAAGATAAAAAATTTTGTAAGAAATTGAAAGGGAAGAGGGGAAAAAAAAAGAAAATACGTGTATACAAGTACCATAATAATGTATATAGAACAAAATAAAGTTAAATTGCTATCGGATGTTTATCAGTTTAATTATTAGAAGTACATTTGATATACCTTTAAATATATATGTTCCGAATTCAAAAATTACCCGTTTTTCGTTTGTCAAAATAATTCAACCATAAATTACAAATTTTATAAATAACAGTTTCTATTAAAAAAAAATTGAAGTAGGAGAAACAAGTTGGCAAAGCAGAAATAATTCCTCTCTCAAGTAATGGTAGTCCTTTCTACCATATGGGTCACGGTTTCTTATTCATACTTCTGAACACATTTATTAACAAATTCATGAGTTTATATTATTTGCTAATAGATATTTCATTGATTTTATCTTTGATTTCATTTAATCAATCTGTGCAAAATACTTTAATAACATATAATTTAGTTAATTTAATCTTTTGTCATAGAAATAAGAGGTTAAGGATAGATTTGTCTCACATTAATTTACGAAAAAAATTTCTGTATTTTATTGTATTTTATTGTTGATATAATATTCGTACTCATCATTAACAATGAGATCAGCGAATCAATTTCTCCCACTTAATTGTGAAAAAAAAATTTCTTTAATTTATTTTTGGTAATATTCATTGTCCATCATCGAGTATAGAATTACTGTGTATATATGGCTGACATTCAAGTCAACTCTATTCTTAAAAAAAAATAATCTAAATTTTACATTAGAAAGAGGAATTTACACAGAGAGAGATGGCCCTATATATATATATATATTAAAAAAAAAAAATTACCTTCACTTCTTCTTGAAATTCAATAATATAATTTTGGAACTTATTCATAGGATCAAAATTGAAGTTGAGCCAGATTTTTACAGTTTTCATGGATCTACTCTCTTTAAGCGCAGAACTAAAAACCTTATGGATTTTATTTTCAGGGCCCAAATCTTAAGAGAATATATACAATATATGTTTATAAATGTTATTTCGTGTATTCACGTTCACCTAATATTATTTTAAATTAATAAAGAGAGAATTTCATAGTACGATTATATATGTTTAATTAGTATCTTGTCATCTACTAGGATCGATATGAAATATCTACTCAATTATGAAATCCACTTATATATATATATAAACAGAATAATTATAAGATTTGTTTTTTTAACTATTTTAATTAATTTTTACACACTCCGGAGCGTATTGGGTAGGTAGTAACAATGACATCTGCCTCAAAAGCATCTTATAATTAAGCTCAATTAAATTAAAACAATACCACCCCAACTCCGGTAGGATTCCCATAGATAATACAATATGATATAATACTTTATACTCATCACTGAATAAAAGAAAGGCTTTATTAATATTGATTACATTATATAATATATATATTCTTGCTTTGCCAGCGAGTGCACTCAAGCGTGTATGAGATGTAATCCAATGACTTGAAAGATGAGTTGGGACAGCAGCTAATCATCATCATAATCATACAATTCTGTTAATATATAGCTTTTTTTTTTTTTTTTTTTCCAGAAAACACGTTAATGCGATAAAAATAAAATAAAATAAAATAATTATGTAAAGAAAAAGAGAATTGAAGAAGAATGCGTGAGAATTTGGCTTGGCAACAGAGATCCCGTGACGCAGCAGGAATATGATGAGGTGGCCGACAGTCTCACCGTCACCGTCACCGTCCCCGTCACTGCTTTCTATTGTCTTCCTGCTTTCCCAGCGACTCATACACTTATTTAACCAATAATATTATATATTACGCAAAGGGAAAGCTGACCTTTCATTTGAGGTCAACTCCACATGGTGCCCAGTTGCGATTAATCATATTATTATCTCGCAAGTTATAATATTCTTCTGTGCTGGGGGTTTATTTATGGCTATAAAAATTCAGTATGAGATAATCAAACATTTAAAAATACAGGGACCTGTATGTTATTACCCTTACCTGGAAGTTGGAAGCGTTCTTTCCTTTGCGTTTCTTGAATAGTTCTGCCCCATTTTGCCCAAACGCGGACTCGATCTATAGCTCTATGTCAACTCAACTCCCCATACAACTGTCTCCTGTCCTCAGAAGAATATTCTATTCAAAATTTTCTGACTCTTTCTCTCCCTTCATTCCCTTATAAATCTCTCAACTTCCATTTCCATTCCCATAACAGAACACAACAACAGAACATTTCCTTCCTGACATTCACTTCTTCTCCCTCAGTCCTCTCTCTTTTGTCCTCAGATTTCAGAGTTTCATTCACTGCTTCATCTCCTGCAACTGAGCATCATCAACCTATATAGAGTTATGGGCAACTATGTATCATGCGCACTATCAACCCCATTAGCAGCCAAGAACTCTAGATCAGCAAAAGTTGTCCTCCCAGGCGGGGAGATCAGGCAAATCCAGACACCCATCAAAGCAGCAGAGCTGATGCTAGAGACGCCCAACTTCTTCGTTGTGAACACTCAGTCTCTCGAAATAGGCCTCAGGTTTTCTCCTCTCAACGCTGACGAAGACTTGGAAGCCAGGAACGTCTACGTAATGTTTCCCATGAAGAGGGTGACGTCCAAGGTCACCGCCGCTGACATGGCGGCTTTGTTTCTCACCGCTAACAACGCTGCCAAACGCGGCTCTTCCGGGAAAGTCAGGATTTTGCCTGATTGTACTGGGGAGGGAAACACAAATTGTGCGGCTGATGAGTGGCAGGAAACTGATCAACCGGCGGCGGTACCGCCGAAGCTGAAGTTAGATGACATTGAAGAATTTTCTCAAGCGGAATTCATGCATAGGTTATCCTTCTCAAGGTCAAAGAAGCCATTGCTGGAAACTATAGCAGAATAGCCTGTTTGCGCAAGATGATGAATTGATTATCACACTATAATCTCCCGTTTGGAAAAGCGAGATTATATAAGATTAATTAGTAGGATTATGCAAATATAATTAATTGTATGTATAATGTATGATTTCTGAAGATATAATCAATATAATATATCAAAGAAAATATTTTTTGACTTTTGTTTTATTTATTTCCGTAATTTTTTCTTTTCCATGTTGATGATTATTGTTAATTTCCAGCTAATTAACTCAATTGTTCCTATGAAGAGCTATCTGATAGATTACTAATTAATTAATTATATTTATATGCAATATAATATAAATTCCTCTATTTATAGTTATAACTAAATAATCACAAGAAAATTATGTGCAAAGTTTTTTTTTTTAATTTTTTTATAATGCATTGATATTGGACAATTTTGTTAGATTTTGACATTTAAAGAGAATCATATTAAATAAATTTCATATTATTAAAAGCATAACTACAATTTTCATCTTACATTTCATATTATCAAATTAATTCTTAATTAATGGTAAATGCTCAATTTAAAAAACAATCAAACTCATCCATATACTCACTCTACACTAATTTTCTACACTAATTTTTCAATAAATATTTACTCATAATTACCAAGAACAAAATTATAAAATATCAAGTTAAATTTAATGAAGAATTACAAACCTAACTTTGTCAACATATACAATGATAGACAAACAAGTGAAAATGATTCTTCTAATTTTTTTTTTAACTCCTGATAATTAATTCTAACAAACAATTGATTTTTCTTTTTTCTGTAATAATTAACAATAACAAATAGATATAAATTCTAACAAATACACAAATAATTTAAATGTTGAAGGAGCGAGATGAATTAGTACGTACAAAGGGAGAAAAATAAAATATATTGATAAACATAGAGAACTATTAGTTGCATATAGAATTAAAATATAATTAAGTAAAATTAAATAACTCTAAAAATAATAATAGATGGTTTTCTAATTTTATGCTTGATGTCAAAATTATATTTAAAAATAATTTTTGAAAATAAAATCACACCAAAAGTGTTTGCTTGCTTTTTTTTTTTTAATTTTTTCCGACAAAATAAAGATGTCAAATGTGACTTTTTAGTATTTTTAATTTAAAAAACTAAAACTACATTTAAATTCTAAATTAAACGGCCTTAGTTAATTATCGGTTTACATTTTTCACAGTAATATAATTATACATTAATTTGTAAACTCTTAAGCTTGAAGTGTAATTTTTTCTTTTGTTTTTCTTCTGATCTTCTAAATCAAACTTATTTCGGTTTACTAATTGCCGTTGAAAATCAATAAATTACAAAAAAAAAAAAATGTTCATTTCTACAAATATCATTTACAGTATTTCTTGGATTCTGAAATTGTGGGACCAAACAGACCTTTAGAAAAAGTGCTTTTACTTGAAGTGCTTCTAAGGGAAAGCCTTTGGCGCCTTCCAACTCCCTGCTTCTCAAGCCTCCGAAACTCCAGAATCCAACTTACACAACTTCCCATTTGCATTTCTCCACTCTTTTACTCAGTGATCAACATAAATGTTTCCTTTCAAAGTCTAATCCTTCGCACAGTTGCATGGCTTCTCAATCACCCACGGCCAAAACCCTAACCCTAGACTCAACCCATCTCTTCCTCTCAACTCAATCCTCCCCTTCCAGTTCCCTCCATTTCCCTCCAATTCCTCCTACTTTCCTCGCTTCCAAACTCATCCCCAAAACCCGCTTTCTAGTCGATGCATTCCGCCACGCTGCCGATTTCTCCGTCTCTTACTTTCTCTCTCACTTCCATGCCGACCATTATGCCGGACTGTCCCCTTCTTGGTCCAAAGGTATCATTTTCTGCTCTGAAATCACTTCTCGCCTTCTTTCTCTGGTACTCAACGTAGAACCCAAGTTTATTTTTCCATTACCGATCAAGAAACCTGTTGTAATTGATGGCTGTGAGGTTGTTCTTGTTGACGCCAACCATTGTCCGGGTGCCGTCCAGTTCTTATTCAAGGTTCCGGTGAAAAATGGCTTTTTTGAGAAGTATGTCCATACTGGTGATTTTCGGTTTTGTAAAACGATGATATTAGAGCCTGTGATGGATGCGTTTGTGGGTTGTGATGCAGTTTTTCTAGATACTACTTATTGTAATCCGAAGTTTGTGTTTCCTTTGCAAGAAGAGAGTGTTGAGTATATAGTTAATGCGGTTAAGAGGATTGGGAATGAGTGTAATGAGCAATTAGAGAAGAGAGTCCTATTTCTTGTTGCGACTTATGTTATTGGGAAAGAAAAGATTTTGATTGAAATTTCTAGAAAATGTGATAAGAAGATATATGTGGATTCTAAAAAAATGGAGATTTTGCATGTTTTGGGGTATGGGGACAGTGGTGCTTTTACTTCGGATGAGAGTGAGACTGATGTTCATGTTGTTGGATGGAATGTGTTGGGCGAGACATGGCCATATTTTCGGCCAAATTTTGTGAAAATGCAGGAGATTATGGTGGAAAGAGGATACAATAAGGTTGTTGGTTTTGTGCCAACTGGGTGGACTTATGAAGTGAAGCGGAACAAGTTTGCAGTGAGGTCTAAGGACTCATTTGAGATACATCTTGTACCATATAGTGAGCATTCAAATTATGATGAGCTTAGGGAGTATGTGAAGTTTTTGAAACCAAAGCGGGTTATACCTACAGTGGGCATGGATGTTGAGAAGCTTGATAGCAAGCATGCTAATAAAATGAGAAAGTATTTTGCTGGGTTGATTGATGAAATGGCTAACAAGAAAGAGTTTTTGATGGGCTTTCATAGAGGAAACTGTGAAATTGATGAAAAAGTTGAAGAGGGTCCTTGTTCTGGTGTAAATGAGGAGCTGGGAAAAAAGGAAGCAGTAAAGACGAATGAAATTAAGGAAATTGAAAATAATATTTTAGGCAATCTGTTGGATCCCTCATCTTGTTTGGAAGAATTTGAATCAAGAGATTCAGCTGTGCTAGATGAAGCAGAAACAGAGAAAATGGTACAAGAACTTCGCGATTGCTTGCCCGCATGGGTTACTCAGAATCAAATATTGGATTTGATTAGCACTTCAGGAAGGAACATTGTTGATGCGGTCTCTAATTTCTTTGAGCATGAAACCGAATTATATGGACAAGTCTCTGCATGTATGCCTTCTATTTCGACATTGCAGAGTAGCTCACTAAATGATTCTGCATTAGCTTTAAAACCAACTTCTGTTAAGAGCATTCCTCATGGAAGTGTGAAAATTCCTTTAAGTCAGGAGTACAAGTTACCAAAGACAAAGCATTCAATAAAGAGCACCATTTCTCCAGGCAAAAGGAAGAAAAGTAGTACCAATAAGCCAAAGAAGAAAGTAAAAATCACTTCAAAAATGGAATCTAGTGGGTCAAAGCAGTCGACAATTACAAGTTTCTTCAATAAAGTGTTGCCAAGCAAGTCTCAAGGTGGTGGGGTTGAGTCCAAGTCAGCGCAATGCCCTAAAGGTGAAAATCTGTTGCCAAGTGACACTATTGAAAGATATGAATCTCAAGGTGGTGGGGTTGAATCCAAGTCAGAGCAATGCCCTGAAGATGAAAATCTGTTGCCAAGTGACACTACTGAAACATATGCAGAGGAGATACATCAGTTCATTAAGATAATAAATGGCAATGAATCATTAAAACCCTATGCTGCCAAAATCTTAGAGAAGACGAAAGGAAATATTAATATGGCACTGGATTTACATTATGGTAATCATGAGGGTGATCACGGGAAGAATGTGGACAGGTCTGAACTCTTAGGAAATTCAGTTCAGTCTGACAGCTGTGATAAAAACTGTACTTCCATACCAATGAAAAATATTTCTGAGGAATTGGGACAGACGACTGATATGTCTGTTCAGAGACCATCAAAAGAAAATATTGATTCAACTCTTGTGGTGCTACCACCTGAAAAGTATGATCCAATAGAGCATGGTTTGTGTCCCTCCTTGCCAAAATTACCTTATTGGACTACTTTGTATAGATCTTTAATTCTAAAACTTTTAAATGATGGAAAATTTTCATAACACTGAGATCCGTATACAGCTTGCTGGAGGAGTGGAGACCCTGCTCCATATATTCACCTTGCACGAACTTTTGACTTGGTTGAAGCTGAAAAGGGAAAGATAAAAGCTATGTCCATGTTGTGCAATATGTTTAGAAGGCAGTTTCCTATGACTTCCTTCTCCTATCCTTTTTCTTCAAGTTGCCTATACACTATGCAATAATAGGTTCTGTTGTACTAGTAGTTGATTCGATCCTGGCACTCGCTTTCTATGTTTTCTTTTACAGTTTGCTGGCCTTGTCTCCCGAAGATGTGCTGCCTGCTGTCTATTTGTGCACCAATAAGATTGCCCCCGACCATGAAAATATAGTTAGTAAACTTATTTCTCCCTGCTTTTTGATGGCTTTTTAATTTTTTGTATGGCTTTTTCACAGATTATTCTTTTTTCTCTTCTCAATGCACTGCTATGTAATAAGTTATAAAAATGCTTAACCCACTGTGGAAAAAGTTTTGACATCGTAGTTATGAATATATCTCAGTTAATTCCAGAAAATTATTATTTTCATTACCAATGGAATTCTGAATCCTAAATTTTTCACTATATGTCTTCCGGGCTATGTATTTAGAAAATGAGCATCTATGATGTTATGCTTATAATTAGTTTCACTTGGACTGAAGTTTTGATGAAGGTACTTGGCTTATGTACTGTCAAACAATATGGAATATTTTCCAGTGCATCAATTTTCTTTTTTCTAGCTTTTTGCTTTTTAGTTACATGGCTTCTGACAAGTACAATCTGACATTCTTTCTTTTCTTCAAAGGATGCCTACACGTTAAGCATTTTCTAGGTGATTTTCATTTTAACACTAGAATGAAGCATGTAATATTCTTGCAAAAATGATGCAGGAACTGAACATTGGTGGAAGTTTGGTCACATCAGCACTAGAAGAGGCATGTGGAACTAATCGGTCAAAAATTCGGGAAATGTACAATAGGTTAGGTGACCTTGGTAGGAACCGACGGTTATTATAAATTTTGATCTTCTATTGACTTTATTTTTTAGTTTTCTAATTCTTGGAGTTAATAAAATAGCTTGCTAAGTAGAATATCTATTATGATTGTAGGTGACGTTGCTCAAGAATGTCGACAAACGCAGTCGTTACTTGCTCCTCCTCCTCCACTTCTTATCAAAGATGTGTATTATGTGCTTCACAAGATAAGGTATGAATACTCCAATCTGAATTTTTGGTGGATTAGTAATGCTTGATGTTTTCCCCAAAGTTGTCTGAAATCTGGAAATTGATGACAGTCTTGATCAGTTTAGCATGGTGTTCAGGTTCCAGCAACATGATATTTGAGCTGAATTGCAGCAGTTCTTTTATGTAGGTTGAAGTGTGTATTCGTTACACTGTAGGATTTACTTTTTATCTGAGTTAGTTGGTCGGTTGTATTTCTTTTAACATTTTTCTCTAACTTATGTTACAGATGTGACAGAGAATATCTCATGGTGTTATTTGAACATTATAAGCAAGCTTTTCTTCGTGCTGTTTCTTCCCTTTTGTGTTATTTTCCTTATGAAGTATTCATCAGTGTACAAACAGGTGGTGGAAGTACCGTTCGAAAGAAAAGCCTCATTGTGAATCTCATGTGTTCTTGTAGAGAGAAGGAAATGAAGTTCCTTGTTAGAACTCTGGTAAGATGCTGGGCAGCCTGTTGGGTTTTATGTAGTTTTACTGCTGAATTCAGATTGTTTTCTATGCAAGTAATTCTGTGGTGTGCTTCAGAGTTTTCAGCTAACTCTTAAAGGGCCTGCTTTCTGGATTTGTTGTCATATAGGTGAGGAATTTACGAATTGGAGCTATGATGAGAACAATTTTGCCTGCATTGGCACAAGCTGTTGTTATGAATTCTTATCTTGATATTTCTGGCGGAGGAAAACCTGCAAATTTGAAAGAGAAACTTCAGGTTTGATTTCTATTCTTAGCATGTACTGATGCTTTTCTGTCTTGTTTTCTTTTGAATGGATTGACTTAGCAGCTTGATGTTTAATTATCAGTAAGTTTTTGTAAATATGATGTTGTATCATATTAATAAGTTTTAGTTGTAATTTGCCCATTCATTCAAAGGGTTTTATGTAGAACAATTTTTTATTTACTGAAAACCTTGTCCTGAGCTTTTGTATACATTGAGTTTACTTATTGTTGAGGATCTTTTGATTTTTAGGTAATTCATTTAACTTAACATATAATTTTCTGTTCTTTGCTAGAGTCTTTCTGCAGCAGCAATTGAAGCTTATAATATACTTCCCAGTTTGGTAAGTTTTGTATGGTTAGCACCAAAGTTCTTACTTTTCTCTTGATTGTTTGTAGGGAAACTTTTCCAGTACTTAATCAATGTTCTGATGAAAATCATGTGCCATCCATGTATATCATTAAATGACATATATCCATTATTAACAGGATTTGCTCATTCCTTCTCTAATGAATAAAGGCGTTGGATTTTCATCATCCACTTTGTCAATGGTTCCAGGAGTACCTATCAAGCCTATGCTTGCAAAGTACATATTTTTTTGTGTTTGTTTCTCATATGCCATATGCTCATGATCTGTAATGGATTTACTAATGTTTAACTTATTTTGGTGTTCGCTATGTTAGAATTACCAATGGAGTTCCACAAGTACTAAGGCTTTTCCAAAATAAAGCTTTTACTTGTGAGTACAAGTAAGTTGCTGTTTTTATGGCTTCTTCCTTTTCTAATTTGAGCTTTTGATGTGATAAAAAATAAAATGAAATAAAAAGTTGTGCCTGATCTATATTGGAGACTGAATTTTCAACCTGTAACACTTGCATATCCCTTAAGTCTTACTGTCATTTTCTTTGTGTTGGTGGAAGTTATGGGTCCCGGAGTCTGTTCCCTGGCTCACTGACAAGTAAATGGACTCTGGTTTTTATGTCAGGATATTGCTATGGAGATTGTTAAACTTGATATTTGTAGTGTTGTTTATTCACTGATTCTTTTACTATCGACAGAGCATTGGAGTTTTAAGGGATTTACGTGCCTCCTTTTGCTCAACATGGTTGAGATTCATTAAAAGAATTATGTCAACTGGGTGGAATAGATTACACACCATTTTACTTACTGTCTCTGTTAAGTCACTTCAGCATTAATTAATTGGTCTATTTGTATAATATCAGATATGATGGTCAGCGTGCCCAAATTCACAAATTAGCGGATGGCACTGTGCGCATCTTTTCACGAAATGGCGATGAAACAACATCAAAATTTCCTGATGTAATTGATATCATTAACGAATCTTGTAAGCCTGCTGCAGTGACTTTCATACTGGATGCAGAGGTCTGATTTTCTTGCAGTGATGCATATGGATCCTTTAAGGATCAAATTTGTTTGCTTGAGCATTCTTTTATTTATAATTTAACAACACCCTTTTGGATTCAGGTTGTCGCAATTGATAGGAAGAATGGCTGCAAGCTCATGTCTTTCCAAGAGCTATCTTCAAGAGAGAGAGGGAGCAAAGATTCTGTGATCACAGTGAAGAATCTAAAGGTTTGATTAGTTATGATGTGGTCAATACTAATAAAAACTTAAACAAGAATTGAACATAGCTTTTCTCTTCTTTTTTTTTTCTTTGTTGAAAGTTATTCAAGCTTGAATTAGTTGTATGTCAATAATTATTGTTACTTTTCCAAATATATTTTGTGATAAGAAACACGACTTGAGAATTCAACATCTGAACTGAACTTTCTTAGTTAAGTTTAATGATGATTGACGATGGAATCCCCAAACATGAATCCTACCAAGCAACAGAGGTTGGTCTGTGTGAAAGGAAATGGCACTGAAAGAAAAAGGAGGAAAGATGATTTGGTGGTTGAATCAATGTGATGTTATTTAAATTTGCATCCATATTAATGGTCCCTCTCTCCTATTTAAGTTTTATTCATACTGTGCATCTGGACATTTGTCTTTTGGCTTTGATATCAATGTCATGTTTGCCCTGATATCATGCATGCATGAATGTATGTATGGTTATTTAAAGTTGCAGCAATATTAATGGTTCTTCTTTTCATCCTGTGCAGGTTGACATTTGTGTATTTGTCTTTGATATCATGTTTGCTAATGGAGAGCAGTAACTATCTTGAACCTTTCCTGAAAACTGTTGATTTTTCTGATGACACGCATATGTGCACATGCACACACACAGAGAAAAAGGAAAAAGAAAAAAGAGTATAATGAGGATGAAAATGAAATGCAGTAAAATTTGAACACTGACTATTGATGTGCTACAATTACCGCTCTTAATCTGGCAACTGTGGTATCAATCATTCTAATTCTACAATCATTTTTCCTTAATTAAGTTTCAGTACTCTTTGTATATCATATGCCAATTTAGTTGAAAATAAGTTTAGAGCTATACACATTAATGTGGCCTGTGTTTTTATTTTTTTCATTGAAATGATTGCTTACTTCTAAGTACATACAAGGTGGCTAATACTTTTCTTTTACAGGCTGTTGGGTTATACCCTCCGTCAGAGACGAAAATGTATGCATTTCTTGTCTCTCTCTTCTATTTCTTTTACTGGACAGTGAGCCATATATCCTCCAAGAATCATAGCTTCTGAATCTTACTCTTTTTTCCCCTATCACATTCAAAATACAGGCTTGAAAGATTTTTTCTATGATAAAAAGATGGGTTACTTTGATTATGCAAAAGAAATGACTGTAAGTATTTTTGTCCCTCCTTTTTACCAAATCCATGCCTGGATTTTACTGTTTGATACAGTTTCTGTTTTCTAGGTGGAAGCAGATGATGCTTGTTTGACAAGTGAAGTCATGGTAACTAAGATAAATAATTTTCTGGAAGAGGCATTCCACTCCTCATGTGAGGGGATTATGGTTAAATCGTTAGATGTTGATGCTGGATATTCTCCATCAAAGCGTTGTGACGCATGGTTAAAGGTTTTTTGTGATTCAAATTTACATGGTTCTTTCACTACTTTGGATATAAAAGAAAGGAACAAAGGAAAACTAATCGATGAAATTTGCAGGTGAAGAGAGATTATGTGGAAGGATTAAATGATTCTCTTGATCTAGTACCTATTGGTGCTTGGCATGGCAATGGAAGGAAAGCAGGATGGTAAGTGTCACATTTTTCCGCCTTTTCTTACCCAGCCACTGGCTTCTTTATTGGACTCTGCTTGTTGCCTATGTGACAAAATCTCATTTTGGAGTAATGGATGGAAAGAGAAACAAAACAGCAGTAATAAAATAATCAAATTTTGAAAATGGTTGGCTGTAAATCAGCTATTAGTTTGGCAAATGTTATCTTTTTATGAAGACAACAAAAGGTTGCTGTCTATTAGTTGCAAAGCAAGATGTATACCAACATTTTAATTCAATGCGATCACCAATGGTTCCTATATTTTTATTTACTTATTTTAATAATCCTGTATGAATCATTAAAATACTGATGTCTATTTTATCCTTCATGCTGCAGGTACAGTCCATTCCTCATGGCATGCTACAACCCAGAGACTGAGGAATTCCAAAGCGTATGTCGTGTCATGTCTGGGTTCTCAGATTCCTTTTACATAGAGGTAAGATTTGAATGTTAATGACATACATGATAGAAACTGTTTGCCATTTGGTTTGGGTTGTCAGTAAGCTCATGTTGCCGGAACGATCTACACCAAATTAAGCTGCTTGAAATTTTATTATGTTGTATTCTTAGATGAAGTTTTTTTTTTTTTTTAATCCATCTTTTGTCCCTGAGAGAAGGCAAATAGTTTCTGATAGTTTGCAAAAATTTGTTTTCTCTTAGAACAAGGTGGTGAATCTTTTAGGATTTAAAACAGTAATTATGGATTTCGAATCTGCCAGCAACATGGTGCCATAAAAAAGGCTTTTCCACAGCCTTAGTGATGAATTGAAGATGTCTCCTTTATCAACACCTTATCTAGGAAGATTTATAACAATGTATATATTTGTCATATATGCAGCACATGTACTTCCCCCAAACCCCACCTTTCGGAGGGAAATATTTTCATTCCAAAGCTAGTCACAAAAGCACATAATAGATTGAGGGATGTTTTCCCTCTACATTGCAGAATAAACATACTGCACGAGGAGCTTGTTACTTGGTCATTCTCTTTTTGTAGTCTAGTTGGAATGATTCAAAACCATTTTTCTTTTCTATGGGTTGAATGGTTTTGAGTCATTGCAACCAATATGGTTATTCTGCAATGTCATTCCTCAAGCTGAGATGACTCATTTTTAGTTATTCTGCTTAAGGTTTCTTTTCAATGCCTGAGTCTATTATGAGTCATCTCTTGAGACCTTGTTTGCTGGATTTATAATTTTTATCTTGCGTCATAGAAAACCAACTTATATGTACTTATGAAGGTTTACTTTAGTTTCTTTTAGTGACCTTTCCCGAGGTTGGACTTTTGTATATCTTGCGGGTTATACTAGTGGTATCTTTCATCAGCTTAATAACCTCTGTTTCTATGTTGACATGCAGATGAAGGAATTTTTTTCTGGGGATAAGATCTTATTAAAAAAGCCATCTTATTATCGAACTGCTGAGTTGCCAGATGTGTGGCTTTCTCCAGAACTTGTATGGGAAATAAGAGGTGCAGAGTTCACAGTATCCCCGGTTCACCAGGCTGCTGTAGGTTTGGTTCATCCAAGCCGTGGCATCTCTATTAGATTTCCTAGGTTTATACGCTCTGTATCTGATAGAAATCCGGAGGAATGTAGCACTGCTGCAGATATAGCTGACATGTTTCACTCACAGACTCGAAAGATGGATGTGACAGCCAAAGATTGAATAATAGCTGAATGATTGCTCAAGCTGTTGTCTTATCACAAGTTTTTGATGTCCAGTGTATAGTCACATGCAGTTTCTAGTTTTTGATTGTACAGATGCGCAGATTTGGTTGATTAATCTCCTGTTGTAGAATCAAATTTAATATCCCAAATTTTGGTCAATTAGTCCTTTTTGTTTTTAGACATCGGGCCTGAAAATGAATAGCCAATCTGTTTACGAGTATTAATTAGAACTGGAGTTGGCTACATGTAAAATAAGCTTTGCAGAAAACGTGCACTGCAGTCTTCGGCACTATGCCTTGAGAATGAGAGCTATGATGTTAACTCAAACAGTAAGATCATACATCACATTAAACATTATTAAAAAAAAATGTCATAATAAGATAACACTCCAACGGACAGATAATTAAAATATTCATTTATAAAAGTGAAATATTGTTGTAATTTTGTTTTTTGTTTTGGAAAACAAGAACTGATTATAGATGGAAGTGTACATCTTGGACGTATTTGGGATGGGTGATGACAGCATACAATTTCTTAAATTTCGACTAAAATTGATTCAAATAATCATAACTCAACCCAAACAAGGCCTTACGGCACTTCCTGATTTTAGCCCTAAAATTCAGAGCCACAATTGATTTTGAAATCCTTGCAAAAGTCTCCCCAGCCCCTAAAAACCGTTTGTTCAAGCCCCTCTCCGTCTCCCGCCAATTCTCTGCAACGGCCGTACTATTTGAATTATTAGAATTTAGAAACGTCAACCTGCTTTTGGAAAAACACTTTTTCCTTGTGTTTTCTGCTTTATATCATTTCTCTAATTCTGTTTAGGTTTTTACTTTTAAAACCCATTACCCAAAATCAAATATTTTAACAATAACAACCTGCTTTGTGATACTGCTTCTCTTTAGCGTTTTGCTTTCATTTCAGCGTTCTATGAAGTTTCTGGAATCTAGGGTTTTCATCGATTTGTACATGAAAATATGTTCTAGTATGGTCTTATCCTGGTATTCGATACAATGAGTGCTGTGAATATTACCAACGTGACCGTTTTGGACAATCCGTCACCGTTTTTGGCTCCGTTTCAGTTCGAGATCTCGTACGAGTGCGTCTCTCCTCTCACAGATGGTTATTACTCTCCTTCTCTCTCTCTCTCTCTATTTCCTTTTCTTGCTCTTTGTTTGTTTGTTTAGCTTTCTGTACATTTCAATATTCGGAGTTTGATTAAAATTTTTCAAGTTTGGTTGATTTTCAGTAAGGGTTATGTCTAGGTTTGCTTGAAAAAAAAAAGAAAAGAAGGGAAATTTTGAAGCAGAAGCAGCCTGTACGATTAGTACTTTTGAAGTTTTTATCTCAATTTAAATGATTTATTATAAATTAAGATGTCATGGGTCGGTTAGTCTACCGAAGAGTTATTATTGAAATTCCTGAAAATGGTCTGGTTTGAATAATTTTTTCCTTAGATCAGTGTTTTGGAAATTGAGAGTCATTAATATGCTAATTTGGATGGCTCCTTCGTGGCCTCCAACCAATTTTAGATTATAAATATAAAGCAGCCAAATCAACGGCAGGGAAATCCAACTGACCGTTATTGACAATGTGAAGGTTTTCATATTTATTATAAATACTGAGTGTATTTTGTTTTTGGTTATTTTGGAAGTGGAGTTTCTAGTACACATGAAAAATGATTAAGGGTGAATGCAGATGTTTGGAAGAGAAGAATTGTGGATAATATTCATAATCTATTCGAGATTAATGGTGATGATAGCTTGAAACGTTTTACGTAACCCAGGTATTTGTTGCTATTCTATCATCAGGTTACTTGCAGCCTGAGAATAATACAATATAAGACACAATAATACAATATAAGACACAATGTTTTGGTCTGATAATTTATCTTTTTCTTTCATTTTTTGGCAATGTTGGCTTCTCTCCTTTGCAAGTCAAATCTGAAAGTGTTTTTTTGGCCTTACAAACTTTGAGGGAAGAGCACTTGAATATATCCTGCTTACAACATTGGTTGTTACATACGTCTTGGTTTGACGCCACGTTTTATGCATCTTCCTTCTACTTGGAAGTGTTTATCTACATTCTGATATATTTTCTACTTCTGTGTTTGAGTGGTTGTCTGGCTTCTTTACTTTTGGTTCCCTTAATTTTGGAAATCAGAACATTCAATGCATCCATGTATTACAGCTGACTTGACTTTTAACCATCTTCCCCAGTTATATAACAAGAGTGGCCACTTCATATTCAGGCTCGTGAAGTGCCTGAGAGATTCTTTAGTTTTGGAGTATGTAGTTAGATACAGCCAATAGTCGAGGGGTAGAAATAGAACAGGCTGAAGTATTGAAGTATCATTCATGAAGCCATCTATTAAAATCCCCATTGTGTTTAGAGCAGTGAAGAAAGCTATCAGAAAAGACAGATTAAGAACTTTCCAAACTGATACCTGGTGTTCTGGCCGAACAAGGTGACTGCCTAAGCAGCCAATAGATTACTGTGTTTGATTGATTGTAAAGGCTTATTGGTAAACTGTAGTCTTCATCAAACGATTATAGCTGTGTTTAGTGATTTCTCAATTTAGCATCTGCATTAGCCTAGGGACTTGAATTTGTAATATTAAAAAGGATGATCTGTCCCTGGTATATTTAGTTCAATCAATGCGTTCTTTTACTCTTCATGGACTTGGCAATATCTTCTTAGATTTTCACAACATTCACTTGCCATGGTGATGCAGATTTGGAATGGAAACTTATTTATGTGGGTTCTGCTGAGGACGAGACATATGATCAAATATTAGAAAGCGTACTTGTTGGGCCTGTTAATGTTGGAAACTATCGCTTTGTGTTACAGGCAACGTTAACTGACTCCTCGTTTCAATATTTCTTATTAGATTTGTTTGGGTTTCTCATGTAATCAAACCTCATTTATGCTCATGGTTGGATGCTTTGCAGGCTGACCCACCAGACCCATCGAAGATTCGTGAAGAAGATATTATTGGTGTGACAGTGCTGCTGTTGACGTGCTCTTACCTTGGTCAAGAGTTTGTACGAGTGGGCTACTATGTGAACAATGATTACGAAGATGAGCAACTGCGAGAGGAACCTACCCCAAAGGTTTTGATTCATAAGGTCCAAAGAAATATTTTGTCAGATAAGCCAAGGGTTACGAAGTTCCCCATCAATTTTCATCCTGAGAACAATGAAAGTGGAGAAGAACCCCATCCATCTGTTCACCCTGCTGTACTTGATCAGAATGGAGATGAATCAGCAGCTTCGCCTGATCATCCTTCTGACAATCAGGAACCTTAATTTAGCAATTACCTGATCTACCTACTTCCTGACCACCTAATTCGTAGTTCAAGTCCATGTGGCAAGGTAATCTTTTTGCATAATTTCTTTGCAAAAACTTTAGTTGAACTCCAATTCAGCAATGGAAATAATGCTTCCATCAATGCAACATGTTGAAGGAGGTTTCTGAGGAAGTGATGGTTGATATAATGAGTTGAATCTGCCTGACTTCTGTTGTTGAACCACTATTTGACTTGGTTGATTAGCTCATTCATTCTATTCTGCATTTCACTCGAGTCTGATTTACATTGCCACAGCTAATTAATTTTCTGTTTCATCATTATATGTTAATTGCAGAGATAGTCAGATTTTTTGACCTTCATTCCTCAAATAAATTTTAAGTTCAAGAGAACTTCTATGTACTGAATCTGTTTTTCCTTTCCTCTTTTTAATTAGTATGAGAAAGGACAAAAACGTAATTATGTCAATTCCCCTTTAATTTTTTTAATCTTTGTTTTCTTTCTCTTCTGGTTCTGATATCAATAGAATAGCCACGGAATGAAACTTGGTGTCTTGGTATCAATCAACCCATTATTACTCGGTCCCAATGAAGGTTGAAATTGAGAAATAAAAGCATGAAAATCCAGCGATAAATTTTGATGTTTTTGAAAGTGAATTCAGTAGCTATTTTCGTAATTTAGAAATAGGACCATAGTTCCAATAAAAATGCATAATTCACCCTTCTATTGCAAGAAATTGGGACTTGTGACATCCAGCCCTCCAAACTGCCGCTTGTTTCTTCATTTCCAAACACGGCAGAAATTAAATTTGTCATGGAATATACCTAAAAGATGAACAGTTATTATCATGATCACTCACAATTAGAAGATGAATTCAGTTCTTAGTTACTTGATCCAATGGATATTTATGAACTAATGTAATGGCTAATTCTTTTTCATAATTGAAAATAAAAAGATGAGTTGAAATATCTATTGATATTTTTACGAGGAGTATTTTATTGAAAGATTAATTAAGTTATTACTCAACACAGAAAAATTTAAATTAGTAAAGGGAGAATGATAGTAGGATATTCGTTTTTAAAAATAAATGTCAAGTAAGTACTTAAATCGAAAATATTTATTAGTAATTTTTCTTCCGTTAGAATTTTTTGTCTTTATTATACTTTGACTACCTTTGACCATTAAAATAAAATAATTACTTTACAATGACATAATTATCCTGCTAACTTATAATAAAGAATAAATTTACATAAATATCCATAAATCTCAACTTTTTAACCAATAAATTATAATATATATATATTAATTAAACTTCTAAGAGTCAAGCCTCATAGATGAATTTGATAAATTAAAAGAAAGCGACAGCATAAATGTAAACAAGAAAGAAGAAAAATTAAAATCATAAGGAAACAATCTGCCAAAAGCCAAGAAATAAGAACTAGAAAGTAGTAAAGCAGTAACAGCAAAATTGGGCAAACAAAGATAGAAATAGCCTTGAATCACAGAACAAAGTGAAAACAAAGACATAAATGCATAGCAGCAACAAATCCAAACCACTAAACAATTAATAAGTCCAAATCCCTTATTATTCAAAATCCCTAATTACCAAAATCCCTAATTAATGCCCTAATATAAACAATTAATAAACCAAATTATCAATTAATTTTTAATCTATAAAACAAATTATCCATCAACCACATTATCATTCAATTTTAATCTATCAACTAAATTATCAATCAAATAAACTTTACTCCTCAAACACTACTTCAATCCATCCAAAACCTACTTTGAATTTTACACCAATTCCATTCCATAATTCTTAAAATTTACACAATACCCTATTTTAATCCCAAATCAATCAATTTGGTAAGGAAAGAAGATGAAGACCAAAAGAGAGACAAGAATAAAAAAGAAAAAGATCATAAGAGAAAAAGAAAAAGAAAGAAGAAGATGGAAGTAAGAGGAGGAAACAATGGAAGAAGAAGAAGACGAAGAATAAGGAGAAGAAGTAGGGGTGACAGTTGTATAATTATTTTTATTAAATATAATTTATTTTTTATATTTATTTTTTTTAAATTAAAATCACTAGTTTACCCTCAAATGTAAAAAATAATTATGTTTTTTGATTTTTAATTTTAATTTTAAATTAAAATAATTATTATATCATTTTTCATTTTAACGAAGACAACAAATTTTAACAGAAGACATGTTACTGACACATATTTTCAACTTAAGTATTTACCTGAAATTTATTTTCAAAAATCAGGTACTCACTGTCATTATCTCATTATTAAAGGATCAAATTAATTCAAAAATCCTCGTTTTTTTTTTTCATCCTTCTAGAGGACATAATTGCATTCTTATTAGGAACCCTACACAAAATTTTGACTCAGTCTATCCAATACCCAAATCATGATAACTAATACTAAACCGGTCCTTACATTTATTTGTGGCCCTAAGAAGCTATATCAGGTGAAAATCTCATGTACGGTTTTGTAATAAGTGCAAATTCCACCAAAACTTGCTCTTCAATTCTGAGGGATGCTTATATTTTGGAAGAGTCTTCTAGGGAGAAACAATTGATCAATGATCAATCCCCAAGAAAGACTTTCACACGTTTCAAGCTCAAAGGTCTGGTTCCCACAAATAATTAGAATCAGAAAAGTTCCGTTCACATTTTCTCAAGGAAGCTCACATCTCCTTAAAACTCGCTAAACAAACTGATTACAAATTCAGGTAGATTTACTTCCGGGATAAATGCACAACCATCGGAAGAATATGATACACTCCAGATCCTAAACCTGGGAAAAATAAATAGAAACGCAAAATATATTACTTCGGGATATTACTTCGCACTTTCAACCGCAAGAAACTAAAAACTTTGTAGGATGAGAAGTGTTAGTAGCTCTACACAAACTACTAGCAGGAACTATAGCTGCAAGCACTTTGTTTCATCTCTCGTTGTGGGTTTATCCATTGCTGTTAAGCGAACATTATTATATAGCTCTCTTCAATTCTCACTTTTACGCCTTTTCTTGGTTGGGCTATGAGTCGATGGCTTTGCTTTCTTCTTGGTCAAAGTTTCTTGCACTTTCTGAGATAGGTGAAAGAATTTGATCAGCTGCGTATGGAACATATGCAAATACAATTATAAAAGTACAATGTTCTCACCTCCTTCCTTGATGAGTTCCTCTTTCGCCACCTTCTTTTGTCTTTCTTTTTCGGTTTATCCTGGTACAATGAGTCAAGTTAGCCTACATGCAATAATAGCATAAATTCAACTGCTTGGGCATTAAGACTGCCAAATAAAAGTAAATAGGTAATTATAATACAATAATGAAACCTGTGCAAGAGCTACAATTCGGGCATGCAACTCTGCAGCTGTTTCCTGGTTCTCAATTTCACCATCATCATTGAGTATGGCCTTCAACCTGTGTTCCTTCAGTAATTTCTTAGATCGAGCGTGTCTCTAGAATAATAAATTTCATTAGAGAGCTGGTAGAAGGCACACTTGAAATTTGAATGTAATAGCAGAAATTATACAGAAAGTTGGTTTGTCTTGGTTTCATGGTCACCATAAGTGATGGCCATTGTTTTCAGGTTTATTTTCTCCTGTTATGGAAAGTGTTTGAAGAAACTTGAATGACAAGCCCAGCAAGGATTGACTTAGCAGTGCAAGTACACAGATCAAAACCCCCAGCAGATTTCATTCTAACCAAATCCCCAGAGCCACAAGACAGACTTTCAGCACTTAGAGAGAGAAACTGCAATTTAAAATAAATCAACTATGATGCACATTATTGCATATAGAAAACAGCATGAGATATTACGTCCAAACAACATGAAAATATTGAAGGGCTGAAACCTAGCAGACAAATCATTCATAGGGATGGAGTGTCAAATAAACAAGACTGCTAAACTGGACATTCTATCAACTTTTCTTATGGGATATTAGACCAGAAGTAATCATTCATATGCAAGCAACTTCTCAGCAACTTGGGGGAATTAACAAAATTACAATTAAATTAGCACAAGATCAGATGATCACAATATTCTTTCTGTGGAACCATAAAACACAGAAAAACAAAAACACGCAGGAATCAACTTGTTTGATATGTGATGTACTTGACATGCCACTGGTTACCTTGGAATTAAGATGAGCCCTCATGGTTTCTTCAGTCAAACAGAGGACTCTTGGGCATATTTTGCATTTGAAAACTGATTTGATTTGTAGTACACAGTCTGGAAAATCAGCTGGAACTGAATCCTTCTCAGCTATGATATTAGATTTACTGTCATTGGCATATGGTTTACCATAAAGCTGATTTTCTATGCAGACTGTTCTGTCATTTCCAATTTCACCATCATCTTCATCTATAACAAGTGCCCATTGATATGACATCAAACACTCAAGAAACAGAAACAACAAATAGTAAATAAAAAATAAAAAGACATTTCCCGGTATAAATAAAAGCCTTAAAGGAAAATAATCAAGATGAAGTATTTTTTTCTTTTTTATTTTTTTTTTGAAAAATAGGAAAAGTTCCAAGACTAAAGTAAAGGCAGAAGATAAACTTTATGTTGTCAAAAGTAAATAGGAATAAGTATGTGAAAAATGTGAAACTGTATTAGACATTGAGTATCAGATACAAACGTTGCCACCAAAAAAAGACTAAAACAAACCAGTTGAGAGGAAAAAATACCAGAATTAGGGCACAAGCTGCTAAAACTTTATTTTTTTCCACATAACTAGAAATTATCAAAAGAACTAATAAAAGTTATTTAGAGCTCATACTCCTAATGGTGGAATCTTAATCTCTTGCCTCCACCAAACATCAAACATGCTCAAACAAGAGACTTTATTCTAGTAAAACGGTAACTATTCTAATATCAAAGGATTGATTCATAAGAACCCAAAAAGTAACTCAAATATTAGCTGAATAGAGGTCCTTACTCTTGCAAGGATCTCAAAGAAAAATTCAACAAAACTTCAGCTGTTTGATACCACAAAATGCAGCAGCAAGAAGCTATTATCCCAAACAATTGATCTAAACAAGAAGATAACTGCCTTTTAGTATAGATGGTAAATACAAATCTACCTGCTGAGGCAGCATTAATCTCTTCTGCTGAGCCATCCTCACTCTCATATCCTGTAATATTCAAATCAAAGTAGAGAAAGAAAGATAAACAGTTAGCTCATCAAAGAGTTCAAACTTTATCAACATTCAGAATGTCTCACAGATATTCAATCCCTAAAAGCCAAAATCCACTAAGCAGAAACGGAATTAAAAAGTGCTAAATATTGAAATGAACTATCTATATTTGTTGTACACAAAGATCAATGAATGAAGGATACTCAACTTTGATACCGAAAGCCATTTAACAAAAGAACATAATGCAGATTTCAAGAAGACAAAACTGGAGCTTAAATGCTATAATATAATCCTGAACCAGAAAGATATAAAATGCAGAGAGGGAGTAAAATAAAAGTTTCCCAAAATCACGTATTAATATGCCAGCTATAGGAGAACTTTCAAAAGTATTATTCTAGTAGATATCATAGAATAGATAAAAAGAGAGCAGAGAAATATACAAACCAGTAGAGGCTGAGCAAGATTCATCATTTTCTTCCACTTCTGCAACTGCATCATCTCCTGACTCTTCTGTGGCTTGTGCTTCTAGCTCTGACTCCGAGTCAGAGGATGAAGATGAATCTACAGCATCATCTCCATCAGCATGCTCTGCCCTGTAAAATCGTCTCTTTATCATTTTTTATCTTCTAATTCCACTGCAAAAATTGAAACAATAAGTAGTTAGATGTATTTGTTAATTTTTATCTTAATGTAATGAACCTACTCAAAAAAAACATATAAATTTTGAAGTTTGTCTCCCTGGTGATTTTTTTTTCCTGAATGCATAATTGAATGGAATTAAACAGACAATTTTGCACCCCCACAAATTTCAATATCACAAAACCCGCAAAAACACAAATTTTATTTTGCAGCACAATATCCCGTTAAAACCTCAGCCCTTAATATTAATTCTTTCCACACATACAACACTCCATTAAACATTCAAACAATGAAAACCAATGTACAATTTTCATTCACTCCACCGATCAGTTATACGCATTAAGCAATCAAAAACTCAACAAGTGTAATCTACAACATTCCATAACCCAGTCAAACGCCCATGTCTTTGCATCCAAAAGCAGTGTTGGTGTAAACTACTGAATCCATGCTTTACAATCACATGATTGTTGCACAACCTCACCAATGCAGCCACTACAATAAGATAAAGAATAATCCAGGAATAAATTAAATTTTTTTTTTCACAACCTCACCAATGCAGCTACTATAATAAGATAAAGAATAATCCAAGAATAAATTAAAATTTTTTTTTTTTTAAAAAAAGCCAAAGCAAATTGAGTCTCTAACTTTTGCATGAATAAAACAAATGAATTCATAGCTACACATACAGGAACATAAACATCTGAGAGAATAAAAGAAAGAAAGTTTACGAGAAAGGGAATTGCGATGGCGCAGGGCGAGAGACGGGAGAAGAAGGGTTTTGGTTGGGTTTAATTGACGTTTGCCAATCTCAGCCCCCAAGACACACAGGAGTTGCGGTTTGGCTGTGATCGTGGGCAGAGATATGGACTCAAAAAAAGGCTTGCCCGAGGCCCATCTTTTCCACACCTATGGATTGGGCTCTGTAACATTTTTACACACCGTCACCGTTGAAAAATATATTTTAATTTATCCTTATTTTTAAGTATTAATAATTCATTACTTTAAAAATTATTGATTATTATATGAACGGACCTTTAGTGGGTAAAGTAGCAAAGTGTAGCACACCCACAACTAATCATAACAAACGCGGCAGCTAACTGCCATTTTTTGTGCGACAGACGGTTGGTTGGTTCTCAATTCAATATCAAATTTGCTTCTTCTTCCCTCAACCATTATCGCCGCCCCTCTGTTGCCCTTTTATTTTCTACTCTTATATCCAATTTCACCCCATTATTTTTATTTTTGTTACTTCTGCAAAACACAATTGCAACGAACTAATACTACAATGACACTACTATTTTCTTCTTTTTCTTTAATATAGAAAATTTAGAATATTTTTCATGTATCATCACGTGTGCTAAAAGTTTTTGTGTACTACAACACCTAATAAGATTATTAATGACAATATATTTTTCCTGTTGTCTTTTAATCGTGTCATTTTCTTTTGTAAATCAAATTTTTATGAACTTTGAATAATAAGTGCCAAAAACATTCTCTTTTCTAAACTATACTTAATTAAGTATAGAGCAAATCAATATCACATTTAAAATTTTCCAAAAAAGTAAATTCAAATAAGGCGACACGTGAATATTTCTATCTAGTTATCAACGTACATTTCTGTCGACAGATGCCACTGCCCCGGATGTCATTACGATTGAGGGCATAATTGACATTTCGGATCGTCACCTTTATATTCACACGCAATCGAAATCACTAACGCCAATTTTACTGCATTTTACACGTAAGCTTCCGAATTACTATGGCGGACTCCGACTCCAAATCGGTAAATTCCCAAAATGCCGAAATCGACGGCAACGTACTGGCGGCCAAATCCTTATCGCGCTTCGGCGCCACCCACATGTTCGGCGTAGTTGGTATTCCGGTAACTTCCCTAGCCAACCGGGCCGTTTCACTCGGCATCCGGTTCATTGCCTTCCATAACGAGCAGTCCGCTGGTTACGCCGCCTCGGCCTATGGGTACCTGACGGGAAAACCAGGAATACTACTGACCGTCTCCGGCCCAGGGTGCGTACATGGGCTGGCGGGTCTGTCGAATGCTATGGTTAACACCTGGCCGATGATCATGATATCCGGCTCCTGCGACCAGAAAGATTTTGGCCGCGGCGATTTTCAAGAGCTTGATCAGCTCGAGGCTGTGAAACCCTTTACGAAGTTTGCTGTGAAAGCGAAGGATATAAGAGATGTTCCTAATTGTATTGCTCAGGTTTTTAACCGGGCTGTTTCGGGTCGACCCGGTGGGTGTTATCTGGATTTACCGACTGATGTCTTGCATCAGACTATATCTGAATCCGAAGCGGAAGGATTGTTGAAGTCCGCGGAGAATCTCAGAGAAACGATAGCGAATGGACGTGTTGTGAGTTCTGAGATTGAGCTAGCGGCTTCTCTTCTCAGGGAGGCACAGAGGCCGCTGATTGTCTTTGGAAAAGGCGCGGCTTATGCACGAGCAGAGGGTGAATTAAAGAAGTTAGTTGAAGCTACTGGAATTCCATTTTTGCCTACTCCAATGGGTAAAGGTTTGTTGCCTGACACCCATGAGCTTGCCGCTAGTGCAGCAAGGTCGCTGGCTATTGGTAAATGTGATGTGGCGCTTGTTGTTGGTGCTAGGCTTAATTGGTTGTTGCATTTTGGTGAGCCGCCAAGGTGGTCAAAGGATGTGAAGTTTATTCTGGTTGATATTAGTAAGGAGGAGATTGAGTTAAGGAAACCGCATTTGGGTTTGGTTGGAGATGCCAAAAAGGTGTTGGAAATGATTAATAAGGAGATTAAAGATGACCCTTTTTGTTTGGGGAAGAATCATCCGTGGGTTGAGGCTATTTCAAAGAAAACCAAGGAAAATGTGTCAAAAATGGAGGCTCAGTTAGCGAAGGATGTTGTGCCGTTTAATTTCCTGACACCAATGAGAATTATAAGGGATGCGATTTTAGAAGCGGGGAGCCCTGCTCCTATATTGGTTTCAGAGGGGGCAAATACTATGGATGTGGGTAGGGCAGTGTTGGTTCAGACGGAGCCAAGGTGTAGGTTGGATGCTGGGACTTGGGGGACAATGGGGGTTGGCTTAGGGTATTGCATTGCAGCTGCGGTAGCTTCCCCTGACCGTCTTGCGGTTGCTGTTGAAGGCGACTCGGGATTTGGGTTTAGTGCCATCGAGGTTGAGGTATGGCATCTTACATAATAACAGTCCCTAGCACATAAACACATTTATGCAATTCTCATTGACAAGGATAAATTTGTACATGATGCTTGACTGCCTTAGATCATCCAAAAACATAATGCTACTCTTTGGCTGGACTAATAAATTGGCTTGAGTGAGGATTCTTCTCTTTTTGTTGCTGAGAATTGGGAAAGACTTACCAGGACATTGTAGGAATCAAATCTCGCGTGTTTAAAACATGAGTTCTAGGATCAACTTTGGACCTTGCTAGATAGTTTTGTTTTTGCGTTGGGAGTAATAATAGCAAGTTTGGAAGACTTCTTGCTCATTGTAGGCATCAATACTGGCTTGTTATTCTTAAAAAATAAGGTTTAGGATGAACTTTATGAGCTTTCTAGATGTCACCTATTATTTTTTGCTTGAATTGATAGGGAGGGATTATTGATAGTAGTCGGTGGTTTATAAATGTGCTCATATTTTGCCTTAAAACTGTTTTCTTGTTTTAACAATTACACTTGATAGAGTTCCTGTGTAGACCATCTTAATATAATAGGTTAATCTTTTGAGTTTCCTTTACGATTGGGTCTCTTAAAAATGTACTGAAGCCATTAAGAAGGCTAATGCTGTTCATTTGACTGTTTTGGTGCCTTCAATAAGAGTATTCAAGTGTCTTTTGATGCTGGTTCTATTTTAGTGAACAAGGAGTAGTCTGTAATTATCAATTGCAGCAATATGGTCACTATGGGATTTAATTTTATCTTACTGGAATGTGCCTAATTGCTACCTTGCTTTAGGAAGGTACTTCATTTGGTGTGTTTTTCTATATTCACTGGAATTGTTGCTTTTATTGCCATACTTGGTAGATGTAACTTGTGTTGATTGTTAGAATGTATAGCTATTATAATCCCAGATTATTAGGAATGAATTAATGTGTGTATAATTTAAGCAGAAAAGAGATTCAAATTTTTTCAATTATAGAATTGATTACGGTAGATAGTTTCCTTTTTAATTCCTAGAGAATTCTTTTTATAGTCCCTTAAGGCTGTGTACATGGTAGTGTTTTTCAGATCTAATAAAATTATTCTTTTTTCTACTATTTTTCAACATGGTATCAGAGCTCTAGGCTATTTTTTTTTTTTCTGGTTTCATTCGTTTTCTTTTTGTTCCAGCCTTCATTGCTGTGTTTTCATAACTGGCCTTTATTGCTAAAGTTTAATCTCTTAAGTTCTTCTCTTCTAATTAAAAGCCTAGTTTCTCTCTTATTTCCCATTCTAAAACATCATGTCTGCCTTTGAGATTACAAATGCTTCTGTCCAATCTGACGAAGTTAATTCAAGACAAGCGACAGGCGATCTACAGAACGTTCGAGCAACATATAGGCTAAATGGTAAGAATTATTTAAAATGGTCCCAATTTGTTCGGACTTATTTAAAGGGCAAAGGAAGGCTCAGCCAGCTTCTAGGAACAGGACCAAAGAAAGGAGACTCGAGATTTGATGCATGGGATGAGGCAGATTCTATGATTGTATCTTAGCTATGGGATTCAATGGATCCTGAGATCAGTGATACCTGCATGTTTTTGACTACTGCAAAAGAGATCTAGGACTCAATTCGACAGACTTATTCAAAAGCCCGAGATGCTGCCCAAGTGTATGAGATTAAAGTCAAGGTGGGTGCAACCAAACAAGGAAGCAAATCAGTAACTGAGTATGCAAATTCTCTGAAAAATCTATGGCAGGAACTAGATCATTATCGGGTGATAGATGTGAAATGCGCAGAAGATGCTGCAACTTTAAAAATTTTCATTGAGAAGGATCGAGTCTATGATTTACTAGCTGGACTTAATCCTGAATTTGATCAGGTGAGGGTTCAGATTCTTGGCAAAGAAGAGACGCCATCGTTGGAGGAGACAATTTCTCTAATTCGAGGAGAGGAAAGTCGAAGGGGTGTTATGCTTGAACCTCAAGTCCTCGAAGGATTAGCCTTGGTTACTAAAACTGAACAACCGCAAACACAAGAAAGTGGAAAAGCAGACCTGCCTAAATTTTTAGGAAAAGACAACAAAGATAACCGAGACAACTTTTGGTGTACCTACTGCAAGAAACCAAGGCATACTAAAGAACGTTGCTGGAAATTGAATGGCAAGCCATCGACTTCAAGCAAAGAATGGGGTTATCGAGGAGGGCAGCAAAGATTTCACAACCAGGCTCATCTAACAGAGCAATTAAGTCAAGGTGACAAACAAGAGCAAGAAGGATTCAGCAGTGAGGAAATTGAAAAACTCAGAAACTTGATAGGATCTTTAAGAAATCCTTCTAGCACATATTCATTAGCACTCTCTGGTAAGTCTCCATTCTCCTCTGAATTTCATGTCTTAGAAAAGTGTTTTGACAACTCCTGGATAATTGATTTGGGCGCTACTGACCACATGACCTATTCTTCACAATATTTTAGTACCTATAAACCATGTCCAAGCAGTAGGAAAATTGTTGTAGCAAATGGTTCTCTTGTTACTGTTGCAGGTTTTGGGGATATTTGTGTCACACCTTCTATTATTCTAAAAGATGTCCTTCATGTGCCAAAGTTGTCTGCCAATCTTGTTTCAATTCAAAAACTTACGAAAGACTTAAGATGTCATGCAAATTTCTGTCCGTCTTATTGTATTTTTCAGGACCAGGATTCGGGGAGGAGGATTGGACTTGCTAAGGAAAAGAATGGACTATACTATCTCGAAACACCCAGTCCCTCAAAGAAAAACATGAATAAATTGTTCGTGTCCCTACTTAGTTCCTCAAATAAAGACACCATTTGGTTTTATCACTTTCGTCTTGGTCATCCGTCATTTAAAGTTTTAAAAGTTTTGTTTCCTACTTTGTTTAAGGGATTAGATCTTACAAATTTTCATTGTGATGTTTGTGAGCTTGCAAAACATACTCGTGTATCTTTTCCTATTAGTAATGATAGATGTTCTCATCCTTTTGATTTGATTCACAGTGATATTTGGGGGCCATCTACAATTGCAAACATTTCGGGGTCACGGTGGTTTGTTTCTCTAATTGATGATTGTACTCGTGTCACCTGGATCTTTCTGCTCAAACATAAATCTGATGTAGGTAGTGTTGTTTCTAATTTCCATTCAATGGTTCAAAATCAATTTGGGGTAAAAATTAAAAGATTTAGGTCTGACAATGCACGAGATTTTTTTAATCAAGTTTTATTTTTCTACTTTCAAAAGGAGGGAATCATTCATGAGTCATCATGTATAAACACACCACAGCAAAACGGAGTTGCAGAAAGGAAAAATGGCCATTTACTTAACACTACTTGAGCATTATTATTTCATGGGAATGTTCCGAAAAACTATTGGGGGAAAGCTGTCCTTACTGCCACACATATAATTAATAAACTACCCTCAACAGTATTAGATTTTAGAACTCCCGTGGAAGTCCTTTTCAACTTTTATCCACACTTCAAAACTTCAAATGGTCTTATACCTAGAGTCTTTGGGTGTACTTCTTTTGTTCATCTTCATAATCACAACAGAGGAAAATTAGATCCTAGAGCAATCAAATGTGTGTTTATTGGCTATTCATCTACACAAAAGGGATACAAATGTTATCACCCTTCTTCAAGAAAGTTTTACATATCTGCAGATGTTACCTTTGTTGAAAACAAACCTTTTTTTCACACACTCTAATCTTCAAGGGGAGATTTCACTAATAGAAGATAAAAACTTTGACTTTGGCTCTTTTGATCTATCATCGGCTCCATTTAATTCTCAAGATCCTTACCAAAATTTCACAGTTGAGTCCACTAAACCTGTATCTGTCCAACCTGTGTCAGAGTTAGTCCCAAAATTTACTGAACCTCTATCTACCCAATCTTTGCCAGGGTCAATCCCAGAATCTGCCCCTACTCAAGTTTCTGTACCTATTTATGATTCTTATAGATTTCCACAGGTGTTTTCAAGAAGAACAAGTGTTCCTGATCCAATACAAGTCTAAGACTCCAATCCGAGCTCTCTTAAGGAAAATACAGTAAGTTCTGACTCAACTTTGCATACACAACCTGCTGAACCACACACAATAGAGTCTGATTTGCCTACTTTGCATGCACAACCTGCTGAACCACAGACAACAGGGTGTGATTTGCCTACTTCACATATACAACCTGCTGCACCACACACAAAAGGGCCTAATTTGCCTACTTCGCATGCACAACCTGTTGAACCACACACAATAAATTCAAATTCTGATCTGCTTATTGCTATAAGAAAGGGCATCAGAGAATGCACAAAAAGGCCTTTATACCCATTATCTCACTATGTGTCTCTTAAACATCTTTCACCATCTTATAGGAATTTTATCATGAGTCTAAATACTATATCTGTCCCTAACACTTTATCTGAGGCATTATCCAAAAAGGAATGGAGGAATGCTATGAGAGAAGAGATGGATGCGTTGGAAAAAAACAAGACATGGGAGATCGTTGATCAACCAAAAGGGAAAAATTTGGTAGGATGCAAGTGGGTGTTAACTTTGAAATACAAGGCTGATGGTTAACTTGAAAGATATAAAGCGAGGTTGGTTGCAAAGGGCTACACTCAAACATATGGCGTCGATTATCAAGAGACATTTGCTCCCGTAGCTAAGATGAATACGGTGAGGATTTTACTGTCATTGGCAGCCCATTTTAATTGGCAACTCCAACAGTATGATGTGAAGAACGCCTTTTTACACGGAGATTTAGAAGAAGAAATATATATGAGCATACCACCAGGCTTTGGAGGAGAGGAAACCACTAATAAGGTGTGTAGACTACGAAAGGCTCTATATGGACTCAAGCAATCTCCTAGAGCTTGGTTTGGGAGATTTGCTAAAGTAATGAAGTCCACAGGTTTTAAATAAAGTCAAGGAGATCACACATTGTTCATCAAGCACTCTAACTCAGGAGGAGTTACAGTTCTTTTGGTATATGTTGATGATATAAATGTTACTGGAAATGATGAGAAAGAGAAACAAGTTCTGAAAGAGTGTTTAATGAAGGAATTTGAGATAAAAGAGCTTGGGAGATTAAAATATTTTCTTGGGATTGAGGTTGCATATTCAAGACAGGGCATCTTTATTTCACAACAAAAGTATGTGACAGACCTATTAAAGGAAACATGAAAGCTTGCTTGTAAACCAGTAGCTACTCCTATTGAGCCTAACCATAAACTTGGGGAAGCAAAAGAAGATGCAACTGTAGATAAAGAAATGTATCAAAAGTTGGTAGGGAAGCTTATCTATCTTGCTCATACCCGACCAGACATAGCATATTCAGTAAGTGTGATTAGTTAGTTTATGCATGATCCAAGGGAGGTACATTTGCAGGCTGCCTATCGAATACTTCATTACTTGAAAGGCAGCCCAGGTAAAGGAGTTTTGTTCAAAAGAAAAGCTGAACTAACTCTAGAAGTTTATACAGATGCTGATTATGCAGGATCATCCATGGATAGGAGGTCTACTTCTGGCTACTGCATGTTTCTTGGGGGTAATTTGGTAACATGGAGAAGTAAAAAACAAAATGTTGTGGCAAGGTCTAGCGTAGAATCAGAGTTCAGAGCAATGGCTCAAGGCGTGTGTGAATTATTATGGTTGAAAATCATCCTAGATGATTTAAAGATCAAGTGGGAAGGACCTATGAAGCTTTATTGTGATAACAAGTCAGCAATAAACATTGCTCATAATCCTGTTCAACATGACAGGACAAAACACATTGAGATAGACCGACATTTCATCAAGGAAAAGTTATAATGTGGCCTGATCTGTATGTCGTATGTGCCTTCTCGAAATCAATTGGCAGATGTCTTGACCAAAGGACTCAACAGTGCAAATTTTCATGAGATTATTTTCAAGCTGGGAATGGAAGATATTTATTCTCCAGCTTGAGGGGGAGTGTTAGAATGTATAGCTATTATAATCTCAGATTATTAGGAATGAATTAATGTGTGTATAATTTAAGTAGGAAAGAGATTCAAATCTTTTCAATTATAGAATTGATTACGGTAAATAGTTTCCTTTTTAATTCCTAGAGAATTCTTTTTATAGTTCCTTAAGGCTGTGTACGTGGTAGTGTTTTTCAGATCTAATAAAATTATTATTTTTTTCTCCTATTTTTCAACATTGATAATAAGGTTTTGCCTTTCTGGATACCTTTCAGGATTGTTTCTTACTTTTGAATGAATAATAAGAACTTGTGCTTGTGTGCATGCTCATGTTGGCTTGTGTATGTAGATATGTAGATTAATGATTCATTAGCTTTAGGCACATAAGTGTTAATTACAGCTTTTAGAAATAAAAATAGTAGTTTGTTTCATTTTACCAAATATAACCTTTATATCCTATGATGGTTGGTCATCTCATTTACTTTTACCAAAATTTGTACCTATAAAATACAAATTTTTAAAAATTTTTTCAATTAATTGGGAATCATTTCATCTATAGCCGATAAATTTGTATGGTGTGGAATGGATACACGTTTTGACATATGATAGTGGCTTATTTTCGAAGTACGGATAATAATGGAAATGAGCAAAAAAAGGTTTGGGCATGCTTGATCATGCTCAATTCCATCCCACCCTTCGTCTTCTTTCGCTAATGCACCTAGGTCCACCTTTAGAGGTTTGTATCTGGCTGTAATATAATTAAAAAAATTAAGATCCAGTTGTCCAAATGTAAGATGAAGAAGCAGCAACTTCAAAATCAGTTGCTTCAATAAAATTGGCTGTCCGTTATTCTAGTACTTTGTGTCTTTAATATTTTTTGGCCATTGACCTCTGTACAACTTCTGATCCTCTGTTTTTCCTACATCTCTAAATTTGAAATTTTAGCATAAAAATACTGTAGTAATTTATTGGCATAGAGAAGCTATATATGTTCAATGATGGCTAAGTGGAACATTTTTTCATTTTTATTGCATTATTAGGTTGAGTTTCTGGATGTTCTGTGCCTTCTCTTTATGTGCAAAATTTCTGCAAAAAAGGGTCTTAACTGTTGCTTTTATTCTTTTCCCCCATATTTCTTGTTCATTGTTTTGTTTTGCAAAAATGTCTAGCAGTTTTAATTTTTCTCCCTGTGCATCTCAAATGGTCATGATATCTAGAAACAGATAATTAACATGGTGGGTGCGTCTTCTTCTTATGCAGACATTGGTTCGGTATCAGTTGCCCGTGGTTGTGATAGTTTTTAATAATGGTGGTGTGTATGGTGGAGACCGGAGGAACCCCGAAGAAATTGCAGGGCCTCACAAAGACGATCCCGCACCTACTTCTTTTGTCCCTGGTGCAGCTTATCATACTCTCATTGAAGCTTTTGGGGGCAAAGGTTATCTTGTTGGAACACCTGCTGAACTCAAATCTGCCCTTGCTGAATCTTTTTCTGCTCGAAAGCCAGCTGTAATACATGTTACCATCGATCCTTATGCCGGTGCCGAAAGTGGAAGGATGCAGCACAAAAACTAAGTTGTTATTGAACTTGTGTGTAAATTTGTGCTTTATTAGCTTTTGCTCAAGCTGGTGGTGTCCTAAAGCTGTCAATAATGTACATCTTCAATTGGTTAGCGATAGCTGATCAAAACACACGAATCGGTGGTCCCTTTTGAATGTTCTGGAGGAATGGAAGTTGCGCTATTCTTCGATAAGTGCTACATCATAAAGATGACTTTTGAAGATTTCAGATATGCAGGCATATGTTAACACAAGTTTCTATATGAATTTTAGAAATATCACTGCATTTGGTTGTTGTATTCATTTTAAGGAATGCTAATTTTAAGCTTTTCTGTCACTTTTGATACCTACCTTTACCAGTGGGCCGCACTAATAGACCCTTTCAAAACACCTGTAGACCTTTTTTAGCTTTAGTCAGCTTCTAGAATTTATTTCTTAATTTAAGATCCCTCTTAATTAAGCAGCAGTAGCTCCTCTGCTGCTTTCTGCGTGCAAAATCAAGTGGATTAACAAAGGACTCTTGAAGAAAGATTATCACTGTTTCAGGCTTCTGTCCTTCATATAAAGAAAGATCTTATCATCTTGATTTTTCTTCAAGATTTGAGGCATAGTTGGAGACTCCAAGAGCAATATATGGTGGACTGATTTATTATTATTGTTGTTTATATTTACTCCCTCATCCCTACCCACCTCAAATCTTTATGCAGTTTTTCTTCCCAATCAATTATAGCAGTTGCATTGCCACTCGGTAATTCGGAATTCTGACCGTGTACTTATAGGTCCGAGTATGAGTTCTACAAATTGTAAATAAATAACTGTCATATATAAACTCTCAATCAATGTATACATCATTAGTTATATTGTACTATAACATCGGTAGCTGATCTAACATATCATTAGATTGTATTGTAATGCAATAATATTTAAAAAAAAAAAAAAAGAAAAATTATCAGAACATAGAGCTGAAACCATTATTCTTCATTCATTCGCTCCACTCGTGGCTTGGGATTTGGCAGTGGGCACGTTGGGCTGCGGAGTAAGTGGAAACACCAAATCAAATATTTCAAATAAACACAATATATATATATATATATATATATTAAATCAAACTCAGAAACCCAAGAGGAAATTTGCAGTAGATGGGCCTTTTAATATAGCATTAGAGAGTTTTGACCCTAAAGTTAATTTTTGATAATTAAACATATTTATATTGGTATAATATAATATCTAACAAACACTTTTTTTTTTTACATTAAAAAATTAAAACAAAAACCTAAAAAAGAAAAAAAAAATCATTCTTCATGAATCTGTGCTCCTCGTCCAATTCCAAATTCATATAAAATTCTCTTGTATAAGAGAAACAATATATAATTTAAAATAGCTGCCTTGAGAATACGTTAGATATGATTGGATTGTACTCCACATGTAATGGTTTGCATGTCAATAAAATTGAAACTATGATTAATAAATCCACTAAATATTCGTCTTAAAATCACATATTATTATAAAATGAGCCAAAAAAAGGCAACATATGAAGATTTAATTCATAATTATTTTTATTGGAATTCGTAAACTATCCCTTTTTTGAAAATTGGTCCGAATAAATTGCTGTATGAAACATTGAGAACGTATGATATTCGATGTCTCAGGCATAAAATGTTTAACACAGCCAGTTGTGCTGGAATTAGATGTGGATAAAAAACAATCACCAAGATCATCAAGTAAACATATTCACGTAGACATTGAGAATATAACTACTTTCATACGTAAACATATATGTTCATATTCATACATATATTGAGAAAAAAAAAAAATCAAAAAGTTATTATTGAGAAGGTACAAATAAAAGTAATATTCAATGAATTCACACAAAATAATCACAAACATTATCATGAATCTGCCACTAATTATAAATTATGTAAATTTATTCATTTTGTTATCAAATAGCAAGAGTGTTTGAAATGTCATGTGACAAATGTCCTAAAATACAAGCATTTCAAAAGTCATATAATGCATTTGCAAACATTGTGGGACCTATAAATAGTAATAACTATTAAAAACGTGATATTTGTTAAGAGCCCACTCAGAAATTTTTCCACAAAGCATAATTGAATTGATAATATTGCGAGAATATTGCCCACCAGGTGTGACTTTTTTAATTTTATTTTTATGTGATTATACGTCTCAGTGCCTATTTTCTTTTTATTTATTCTTATATATATATATATATATATTTTTGAATATAACTAGTTGATGTAACAAATTTTCATACGTTGCTTGATGAGAAAGTTGAGAGAGTGAATGAGATTTTGTTGATTTACATAGCTTTTAAGGTCCACAATTATCATTATCTATTTTGGGGGGTCAAAACTCATTATGGTGTGTGCAAGAAAAACAAGCCAGATTTTTAGATGATGAAGAGTTAAAGAAAGATAATTATCAAGAGAATATTTACATATATTTACAAAAATCAAGAACTAATCCAGGCAAGGCAAATTAACTTACTGATCGAGGTCCCTTCCTGCTGTAACTTCTAGGGTTAATTAAAAGCATATGTCTGTTATACACTCTACATAGGAGATGTCAATGTTCATAGAATTACGTTAGATAATTAAGATTAAGAAGCGATTTCAAGTATTTTCTTAATACCAATCTTAAATACAATTTAGATTAAAAATCAAACACACTCAGAATCATAAATGAACTTATTTAACAAGTTTGATAATTTTTATAATCCTGCCTTTGGTTGGATGCTAAATAACTTGCGCTCTCACTACAAGGGTTCAAGCTCGATTCTTAGCACGATAAGGACAGCATCCCTTGTATTGAAGGTAGATACCTTTCACACGGTAAGGACAATATCTAAACATGTGAGTAATCTACCACAAAATTGTGGGCAAATACTCCCAGTATTCGTAGCATTGATGGCCGGTAAGCACATTTCTCACAATTGAGGATAATAATCTTACATATATTTCTCAGAAGCTAGCTGGAGAAAATTTCCAGATTCTGATCCTTTTTCACCTTTAAAAAATATAATTTTCATGGACAATAGGAAAAGAATTCACAGAACTTACAGGCAAGCAATTAAAAGAGAAATAAAAAAAGGTTCCAATTTATGTGATTGGACAACATTGGTTAATTTGTTGGTACGTAGAAAGAGATATGTCATCTTTTATTTTCTGAAGATGATATCCTTCATTTCGTTAAATTAAGAAGAAAAACTTAATTTTCATGTCAGATCAAGCATATCAAACAAAATTAAAACACCCAATTGTATATCTTCCTGACGACATAATTAAGATCAATATATATTGCTGGTGCTTCAGATTCTACCTTGGATTGTAAGCTACTTTAAATAACTCAGAATATAATAACTATTAGAGCAAAATGATCAAGCATCTACTTCGATCGGAAACGCAAAGAATTAATAATATTTTATTCACGGATGACTGTGCAGTCAATATGTCATGATTCTTGTTCTTTGTTTCTCCTTATTTTTATATTATATTTCGGTGAAAATCATCATTTCAATAATAATGTATTTAAATTAAAATTAACATGCACATTCATATTCTATCAAATACAAGCTTAGATGTGAATGTCATTAATTGTAAGTAGAAGAAATGAAAGAGAAAAAATTAAAATAAACCTCCAAATTAATAATTGAAATGAAATGAAATGAAATGAAATATATATCTCAATGGCACCACACTCGTGATATGTCACATGCAAGTTGCGTCTAAATGAATTTTTATATTTTATGATTACAAAATTATTAAAGTACAAATATTTAGATAAATAATTCTGAACTAGATGAAATAAATGCATAGTATTTTATCATTTATTTATTTTTCTTTTATGTCAAAAAATTGATTCTTATTTATTTAAAAAATTATGTACAGGAGGGGTCTTTATATAAGTTTCCAATGCTATCAAAGAAGTAAACAAAACAATATACATTAAATACATTAAATTGGAGGAAATCAAATCCTTATAATTTATGAAAATAAAATCATAGAGGAAAAGAAAAGGCTATTATCATCATCCTATCAAATCAAGACAATAATGTAATGCTTGATTTGACCTTCACTTGTTGAATATCATTAACAACTCCCCTCAAACTCAAAATGGGATAATAGAAGTTAATTTGAGTTTGGACACCAAATCATGAAAATAGCTAAGAGAATGATATTTTGTAAAGATATCTACTAGTTGATCAGAAGAGGAGTTCAAACAAAAAGTAATAGTGCCTCAAGTGTATGCTAACGAACAAAGTGATAATCAACTTCAATGTGTTTGATGCGCTTATGAAAAACATCATTGTGAGCAATTTAAACAACAATTCTATTATCATAACTAAGAGAAGTAGGACTAGAGTGATAAACATCCATATCCTCAAGTAGCCAACGAAGTCAAGCGATCTCCTATGTCGTATTAGCAAGGGCATGATACTCTACCTCTATGCTAGATTATGCAACAACAATCTGTTTCTTATATTGCCAAGAGATAAGAGAATTTCCTAAGAAAAGGCAAAGACGGATGGTAAAGTGCTGATTAATAGAATCACCAGCCTAATCAGCATTAGGATAATCACGTAATTCTAGAGAAGATTGTGCAGAGAAATGAAACCTATGAAACAAAATGCCTTTAATGTAGTAGAGGATGTGAAGAGTAGCTGTATAATGAGGAGAGTGAAAAGCCTAAAGAATTTTGAGTAAAGAAATGAACAAGATTGGACTCAAAGCGAAAACTAGAGAAGGATGAGAACATTTTGTGTTCTTAGAAGACTATATGTTGAGATATACGAAGTCTATTAAATACAGGATCCCAATACTTACAACTTTTATGTTCAATGCCATATTCTAAAAAGCAACATAAACAAGCTCGAGGTTCTAATTTGATATACTTATGAGGCTGTAAAAGGGCAAAATAAGCATAACTAAAGACTTTAAGAAGACTATAATTAGGAGGAGTCTCATACAACGACTCGTAAAGAAATTAATTTTTAATAAGTAGGGAAGGAATAAGATTGATAATGTAAGTAGCTATAAAGGCAGTTTCTCTCCAAAATCGTTCTGGACAGGAGGCAGAGATAAAGAAAGCACGAATAGTTTTAAGAATATATTTGTGTTTACGTTTAGCCCGACTATTTTGTTGCGATGTGATAGCATAGGAGTGATGACAAAGAGCCCTATTAGTTTGTAGGAGACTTAAAAACTCAGAATTCATGTATTATATAGCATTATCAGTGCAAAAAACTTTAATGGAACAAGAAAATTGTGTCTGAACCATTTTAACAAAATCACGATAAATTTTAGATAACTTTGATCTGTGCTTCATAAGATAAATTTAGGTATAACGTGACTAATCATCGATGAAAATAACACAGTACTTAGAACTGCTAATGGTAGCAATAAGAGAGGACCCTCAAATATCAAAACGGATTAGATTAAATAGAGCAGTAAAAATAAAGTCACTATTATTAAAAGGTAAAGTAGTACGTTTTACTAAGTAACAAGATACACAATCAACTTGGTTATATGATATAGTACCTAGAATATCACTAGAGATTTGTGAATGAAGGTGACCGAGTGACATATAACCTAATCGAAAGTGGCAAAGACTTAATGAGGAGACAGTAATTATAGAGGCAATAGACGAAGGTACAAAGTGATATGTGGATGAGAGATGAAGATTGATGTGCTCGAACAAATATCTACCTTATGGCCTATCCCAAGCATTTGATCTGTCTTTAGATCCTACACATGATAACCAGAAGGAGTGAACAGAATATGAGACCAATATCACATAATTGACTGATAGACAAAAGATTGAGAATGGGATAAGGAATAGGGAAATTGTTAGGTAAAGAAAGATTAAATAAATTGATTTGACCTAGGTGACTAATATGCATGGCAGATCCATTTGCAGTCTAAATAATAGGTAAATTTGTGTAGTAAACTTAGAAAAAAATAGAGTAGAGTCTAAAGTCATATGATTACAATAGGCAGAATCAAAGTATCAAGAATATGTACCTAATGGAAGTAAAGAAGCTGAAATAGGAGAAGAATTGGATTTTTGCAAAAATTGATGAAGAAAAGATGCAGGATCATTAGCAGTAAGGAATAGAGAAGTAGGGCAGTCATTGGTGTTATCATTAGTAGTAGCAGACAGTGGTGGATTATTTTTTGGTTTTCCTTTATTTTGATAGTCTTATGCAAATTGCCGAGGACTAACCTTGCGACAAATTTTGCATCTCCTAGTGGGACAGTTGAGAACCTAGTGACTAATTTCATGACAATAGTTACAAATCACTTCAAAGGTAGGCTGAGAAGATGAAGGCCTAGCCAAAGTAATGTTAGGTCAAGGTGATTGTAGAGGAGTAAGTTGAGTTTCTTTGGAGATAAGCATATCAACGGCTTCATCAAGAGTAGGTAAAGGTTTTTGGTAGAAAAGGGAAGCTCGAATAGGTTCAAATGTATCTTGTAAAATTATGAGAAACATCATTAACCTCTGCTGGTCTTTATAAGTGACAAATCTTGTTGCATTCTCAAAGGTTGTCTATGTAGGTTTTGGGAGGTATAACTGGTCTCATAAAAACTATATTTGAGAGTAAAAGTTAGAGATAGATTGGCCAGGCTCTTGGTATATCTGATAAAGCTTGCATAGGATCTGATACTAATGTGACAAATTAGTAACAGTATATTTATAAGCAAGGAAGTCTTATAATACTTTGACTATCTCAAATCTCCTAAATTGTAAATAGATAGAGGGGATAAAAGTATTACAAAACCACATAATAATATAGTGATTTTTGCTATCTTACTCTTCCAAATGGTTAATGAACTTTTCATCCGTGTCTTTATTTGTTTTAATAGGTTCGGTGATATAGCCAGTAATATATTGCCAAAATGACGTTCCTTGAGAAAGCTAGACATTACTTGAACCCATAATACATAATTATGTCTATCTAAATGGATATGAATAAGATGAGATACATCTAATCTATCGATGATTTGATAGTAACAGCAATGAAGAAATCGCCAAAAAGGCCATAAACTATCTAATCAAAGAACAACTGAATCAATTCGGGCTTTGGTTTGGCTGTGACAATGGGCGGCTGCAAACAGGAAATAGAGGTCATAGGCAAGATGGCTGGTTAGTTCTGAGCTAAACAGAGGTGGCGATGAGGACTCATTCACCGAGAATTGGTGAATTAAAGGGCTGCAAATTTGATTCGAACTCGGTTTGACCACAGTAATAGATGGTCGAAAATGGCAAAGGGAAACCACAGAGAGGATAACTAGCCTTCTCTCAGTCAAATAGAGGTAGCAGTGACTCACTCACTAGCGTTGAGTGAATCGAGGTGCATTAAAATCGAAAAATAGGTCCTTTGTAGTGGTGAATGACAGCGCATGTGGGGATATAGGGACCATTAATAGACTGGTTGGCAGGTTTGATGCTGTAGGGATCAGCGGTGTTGTAAACAGAGGGTCGGTTAAGGCGATGCATGAGTTACATATACGGCTGAAGAAGACACACGTGGGGTATACGCGTAGCTAAGAAAGACGACATAAAAGCTCTTTTGCAAATAGTGTTGAAGGATAAGATTTCAGAACTAGACTTGGAAGGAAAATCGAAATTGAAAGGAAACCAAACTTGGATCTGATACCATACGAAGAAATTGATTCTTTTTTCTTTAAAAAATTGTATACAAGAGGAGCTTTATATAAGTTTACAATGCTATAAAAATGTTAAACAAAATAAAATCCTCACAATTTAGGAAAATAAAATCCTAGAGGAAAAGGAAAGGCTATTATGATGATCATGCAAATCAAGGCAATAATTAATCCATGATTTGGCCTTAGTTTGTTGGATATCATTAACAGGAAGCACTATCTGACTACGATAAATTACATCAGATCAAGAGCATACCAATTAATTTTTCCTTTTTCCTTTCTTATTTTAAAGCAAGTCATATATCTTTCTTACTTTTGGAATTCTTTTAAAATTTCATTGTTACAATTGGAAGGATTGATTCGAGAAAGGCATTAGCATAAGCATTATAATCCACCTTTTTCCTTAATTTCTCTCTCATAGTAAAGGAATCTCTCTTTTTGAGGAATTCTCTTATTTTTATAGAATTATATTTTTTGCTTTTTTGAATTATATATATCAAAATTTCATTCCTACACTTGGAATAATTGATTGAGGTCGATGAATTAGCATAAGCATATATATTAATTTCTACAATGAGAATAATTGGAATAATTCGTCCCTTTTTCTAAAGTGTTGTCATAAAGGAAATTCTGTTATAATTGACATAAAGGAGAAAAAAAAAAAAAGAAAACCTCGATAATTATTATTGATTAACAGAGCCATTTATATCACATACAAAATAACTCAAAACAAAATTTCTACTTTATTATCATATTTCAGCCAAAATAAAATTTTAGAAGTGTCGGCTAGACAACTATTGATTATTGAAGGTAATTTGGGTCGGATCAGCCAAAAATTAAGTCTGATTATTTAGAAGATATGAAAGTACTTTTAGGTATTATCTTCAAGATTTTTTTTTTAAATATTCAAGACTTTCAAATCAAATCAAATACGTTAATTAGGACACATGAGATATTATTATAGAATTAGACGAGCTTGTACTGTTATCATAAAAAACCAAACTATTGTTTCTTCTGAGAGAAATATTAATCGTGTATAATTAATGACACGTGGAGGCCATTAATTTGTACTTATCAGTGTTCTCTTTTAAGAGTCAAAAATATTAATATATACATATATATAATACTAAGGAAAACAGCCAAAGCAGAGAACAGCGCAGAAACGTGAAGTTTCTGCGATTGGTTATTATTTCATTCGTCTTTAAAAGCAAACAAACACGTCATTAAATTATCATGCCAAGAAATACATAGAGAGAAAAATGGGAGAAGTAGTGGAAGTCGGAGAGAGTGAAGAGAAGAGATGGGTAATAAGCTGGGATGGGCTTGTAGAGGAGTTGAAGAAAGCTGGTTGTATAGCTGCGCCAATGGTTGCAGTCTCTGTGTTGCAGTACCTTCTGCAAGTTGTATCGACGGTAATGGTGGGACATCTTGGTCAGCTAGCCCTCTCTAGTGTCGCCATTGCTACCTCTCTCACAAATGTTACTGGCTTCAGTCTACTCGTAAGTTTTAATCTTATTTTATTATTTCAGATTTAAACATGGACAAACAATTTTTGGATGATTGAATCCTGTTTGTGACAAGCAGTCTGGAATGTCTGGTGGATTGGAAACTCTATGTGGGCAAGCTTTTGGAGCGAAGCAATATCGAAAGCTTGGAGTCTATACTTACAGTGCCATCTTCTCTTTGATTCTGGTTTGCCCTCTAGTTTGTATCTTATGGATCTTCTTGGATAAATTATTACCTCTGATAGGACAAGATCCCCTAATCTCACATGAAGCGCGCAAATATTCGATGTGGCTCATCCCTGCATTATTTGCAAGTGCAATCCTTAAACCATTAACTCGATATTTGCAGACTCAGAGCTTGATTCTTCCAATGCTTTGTAGTTCCTTTCTTGTTCTTTTATTCCATATACCTGTTTGTTGGACTCTTGTTTTCAAATTACAATTAGGCAGTTTGGGTGCAGCTGTAGCGTTCAGCTTATCTACTTGGTTGAATGTGATACTGCTTGGATTTTACATCATGTATTCCTCATCCTGTGAAAAAACTCGTGCATCGTTGTCAAAAGAAGCTTTTCTTGCCGTTGGACAGTTCTTTCGCTTGGGTATTCCTTCCGCTATAATGGTTTGGTAATTCTTTTTCTCTTTCTGGTATTCAATCTGTTCATAAGTTTAACACTTTTCCTTTCAAGTATTTCTGATTTCATGATGATGATGGTATTAGTCTTAAATGGTGGTCTCTGGAGATTTTAATTTTCTTATCTGGGCTTTTACCAAATCCGAAGCTGGAGACTTCAGTGCTTTCAATATGGTAATTAACTCAATCTATCTCAGTACCTATGCATTTGACTAATCAATTGTCTTATGCTTCTCATTAATTAATTGTTGTTATTTGTATGAATCAGCCTTTCAATCTCAACTTTGCACTTCACCGTACCATATGGTTTTGGAGCTGCTGCAAGGTCTTCTCTTTCTTTATATGCATACTTTCAGTTTACATTTTTCTATGAAAATCAAACAAAGGTTAGTTAATTAATTAATTGGAGAATTCTATAGTACTCGAGTTTCAAACGAGCTTGGAGCAGCAAATCCGGAAGCAGCACGAATAGCCGTTTGGGCTGCAATGTTTCTTGGTGCTGTAGAGGCAGTGATAATAAGCACGATTCTCTTGTGCTCTCGCAATGTTTTGGGATATGCTTACAGCAAAGATAAGCAAGTTGTGAATTACATCGCTGTCATGGTCCCTCTGATTTGTGTCTCCATAATTACAGATAGCATGCAGGCTGTCTTCTCTGGTTAGTTGGCGATCTTACAATTTATTTAATCAGTTGGAGAGTCATCAGCATTACTTGACAGTCACGTACAGAAATGCTAAATCTATCAAATAGAGTCATCATCAGAGAGAGACTACACCTATGCTGTTGATCTAAATATACAGAGAGATTTCTAATATATATTCTCCTTATGCCATATTCTAATTATGAAAATAATATGAGTTTTGATGTATATATAATATTATTGCATCGATGGATCAGGGGTTGCGAGAGGGTGTGGATGGCAACAATTAGGGGTGTACATAAACCTCGGGGCATTTTATATGATCGGACTTCCGGTGGGAGCAGTGCTTGGTTTTGTAGCACATTTAAGAGGAAAGGGCCTTTGGATTGGAATACTTGCTGGCTCCGTTGTGCAATCAACACTTCTTTATCTTGCTACAAGTTTCACAAATTGGAAGAAACAGGTTCTTAACTATTAGTCCAAATCAGTTTCTACACATCCATCAGAGATTGTATGCATCTTTATTGGGATTACTTTATTGCATTTTTTCATTGTGCAGGTAGCTATGGCCAAGGAGAGAGTAGTTGATGGGAATGCAGAATGACAGAAGTGAATGTCGAGTAGTAAACAAAGTCACATACACAAGGAAAAAAGAAATTATGCAATATGCAGTGCAACTGACTGACTTTTATTAGAATTCAGACGATAAATTAATTAATTATATCATTAGAATGTGAAATTGCTGTGCAGGTAATGGAGAAATAAATTATATATTTCTGTTTTAGTAAAACCAGTCAATACTATTGTAATAATCTGTTTGTCTGATAAAAATATATAAGGGATGATAACATAATTAAATTATTATACCGATAATATGCACATTAAAAATATCCTAACTTTCTTATCAACAAACAATTGCAACAACCAATACAGAAAAATAAAAATAAAATCAGTAATTGCAACAACCCTGAATCTTAAACCTTGAAAATAAAAATAGAATCGTAACTGAATACTTAGGTAAATGTTGAGGACTCTAAATGGAAATTCTGCTCAATCCACTGCGATGCCTGTTCTTGATATGGGGGACGATCGTACCATCTTTTATACTACAAATCCCCATGTCTCTACCTCCCCTACGTCCTCCTCTACGTCTACGTTGGCAAGTAAGATAAGATTCTATACAATCATCTGTAAAATAGATAGAATTAGGTTTGCAAACCGAAGAGTTTAGTACTTCCACATACAGTGAAGAATTGTGACCCAAGAAGAGTGCTCTATTTCCGATATCCTTCACCTCCCTCCATGTATTATTCCTTAAAAAACTGAAAAGCAAAAGTACCATAGATCTTTCTGTCTCCGGTTTGCACTCTTTCCCCTGTGACAACGAGTAATGCCCCACCCGATTCTACCAAATAGAGTTGCTCCAAAGTAACCCTAAGAAGCCCCGGTTTGTTTGGCAACGCAGGATTGCTATTATCATCACTCAAATCAGGAGCTATTATCCGCTTCCCAGCAAGCTATGGCATAAAATTTATCCTTGTCATCAAAATAACTGGATTTCCATGTGTCCATAGTGATCCAAGTTGTTTGACCTGGTTTTAAAAATGCCAATTTTCTTATGCTCCCATGAATAACCAATACTGTGTAATCCGACTCTGATAAATTACCCGATGATAAAGCAATTTTTTCAAAGAATGCAACTCTGCTAGTATTAGCCAGATCGTCCTCCCAATCTTTAATGCCTTTATACTTGGAAGTTCAACTTGAACACGTAATAGAAGATGCAAAAGAGTTATACTCAAATCTCGACCAACAGTTAGAAGCCAGCCCTAATTTGAAGAAAGGCACTTCTTTTTATTTGCTTCCAGTAAGAAAACTTGGGCGAGTGATGCCGTTTGACATTTCGAAGAAACCACGTTCATCATTGTCACCAAAAGGCGGAAGCATAGGGATTGGCATCTGATCGGACTTGTACCTACAATTCTCGATATTAGCAGCCGATGGACATGAAGTGGAAACCCAACCAAAGGTGACCAATTTAATCCTGCTAGCAATTTTGACTATTAGGATTGAGATCTCAGAACGTTCAAAAGAAAACCTATAGATATGAAGCTTGAAAGTACAAACACTAGGAGGAGAAAACCGGTCGACCTTGCACTAGTTCTGTGTGCGTTACATAATTTATATAGGAGACTAAAAAACAGTTTCTAAATAGGGATCCGACTGTGACATGGACTAAAGTAAGCCCTACTCCTAGAATTACAACACTAGGGAAATAAAATTGGGAAAGAGTCTCAATATTGATAGTGGTCTAATAAATCCCTTAATTTCCGGAAAATCTTAAGAATGTTTACTTGCTCTATTATATATTATTATGAATGATGTCATCAAAAAATAAACTAGGCGAATAATCCCCAGTGTTATTAAATTTTTTGAAGAAGAACGTCGTAAATATCAAATTAACTTTCTTAGTCAAAACAAGAAATAAATAAAAAAAGACAATCTTTCTAAAAAAAACAACCCTCGATATAGAAAAATTTTAGCTTTAGTTGAGTAGTTTTTCACATTTACCGTAAGCATTCTTAGTGTTTTTCATAGTATTCACTTCAATACAAACTGTTTGAGACAATTATACTTTCTTGGATCGAATTTCATGCTCCGCTTGAAATTGTGCCATAATTAATTTTGTTTGAACAGCAAATTTAACATGGATAAACAAGCACGTAACTCACTTGGTGGTAAAATGACTCGGTAATAAAAATTTTAAATTGGGCATGGCCTAAGCATTAGGCAATAACTTCCTACGAATATAATAATAGAGGGAAGAGGCAACTGCCACCATGAAAAAGAAAAAAAATCCAGCCCAATATTGTTCACCAGTATCTGCCACCGATATGAGATATCCGCACTTTCATGTTTGGAACAAGCAATAAACAATTGGACCAACGAATGAAGTTGCCAAGGAGATAGGTAGAAAAGCTTAGAATTTAAGCAAATGAATAACTCTCAATCCAAATGTGATGCCAACCTCGACTCCGTACTTCCTCGACTGCAAGAATAATTACTACCATAACTCAACATAAAAAGGAGGTTTGATGAGCCAGTGGATTGGAGAAACCCCAAAAAGAGAGCCAAGATGATCTCTAAACACACCACCATATGCCGAAAGACCTGAATTATTTCTATATAGTCCATTCGTATTGTTCTAATTATATATATATATATATATATATTTATTTATTTATTATTCTCAAGTGTGAAGATATGAACTTTTTAAATTGTGAATTGAATACAATTTGGCACTAAATTGTTCTAATTACCCTTAATTACACTTTAAAAATATCATCTTCAATGAATCAATGCAATTTATTTTTCTTTCGGGTTGAACGAAGTTTGATGTCTTTACCTTTTTTATTTATTTATTTATTTTCAAAAACGGGGATAGTTAATTTTACAATTATGATTATTTATATAAAATTTTGCGGAAACTTAGGGAGGTATATCATAATAACCCCTTAGGAATTTCAGGCTATGGTACAGTAAAAACACAACATTCCAATATAAAATGCTGTAATAAAAGCAAAAAGGAAACGTGAAACAATTTAAAAAATTAACACAGTAAATGAATATATAGTAAAAGGAAGAAAATGTTATTAACGTAAGGAAAAAAGATTCCAGAGTGGGTAATTGAAATTAAAACTCTGTTAATCCTGAGTAGTAATCCACTTGAAACTTATGTGGTTTGCTCAATCCACATAGGTGGAGCAAGATAGCTGCGGTAGTGGTTCTTGACATGGGGGACGATGCTTCCATCTTTTATATTATAAATTCCCATGTCTTTTCCTCCTCCCTTACGTATTCTACTTCCAACTCCCTTATGACGTCGCATATATCGTGTAGAATGTCGAGCAAGATAAGATTCTCGACAATCGTCCGTGAAATATATGGAATTGGGTTTCCAAACAGAAGAGTCTAATACTTGCATAGACATTGAAGAATTGTGTCCCAAGAACAGTGCTCTATTTCCAATATCCTTAACCTCCCTCCATGTATTATTCCTTAAATCTACTTCAAAAACCTGAAAAGCAAAAGTGCCATAGGTCTTGCCGTCTCTGCTTTGCACTCCTTCGCGGTTGACAACTAGTAATGCCCCAGTCGATTCTACCAAATAGACTTGCTCCAAAGTATCGCCAACAAGCCCAGGTGGCATCTCTGCCACTTGTTTCGCAACCGTAGGATTGCTATTACCATCACTCAAATCACAAGCCATTATACGCCCCCAACAATCTATGGCATAAAACTTATCCTTGTAATAAACAACATCAAAATAGCTCGATTTCCATGTGTCCATAGTGATCCAAGTTGTTTGACCTGGTTTGAAATACGCCAATTTTCTAATGCTCCCATGAATGACCATTACTGTGTAATCCGACTCTGATAAATTACCCGACGATAAAGCAAATTTTTCAAAGAATGAAATTTTGGATGTATTAGCAAGATCATCCTCCCAATCTTTAAATCCCTTTATACTTGGAAGTTGAACTTGAAGACGTGATAAAGGATGTAAAAGAGTTATACTCAAATCGCTCCCAACTGTTAAAAGCCAACCCTTTGAAGAAAGACACTTCTTTTTATTTGCTTCCGGTAAGAAAACTTGGCGAGTGACACCGTTTGACATGTCGAAGAAACCACGTTCATCACCGTCACCCAAAGATGGAAGCATAAGGAGTGGCATCCGATGATCGGACATGTACCCACAATTCTCGATATTTGCAGCTGATCGCCCTGAAGTGCAGACCCAACCAAAGGCAACAAAGGAGTTTATCTTGCCTACTATTTTGACCAAAATTTCATGAACAAGTTTCGACCAGTTGGCCATTAGAATTGATATCTCAGAAAGAACAGAAGAAAAAACTACAGACGGACGACACTAGTTGAAGAAAACCACTGGATCTTAGACACAGACCTGGCCTTATAATGCGCTGTGTCTTTGTTAATATATATATATATATATAGAGGATAATAAAAAGCCGTTTTGAAATAGGAATCTAACCGTGACACCGACTTGATAAACCCTAGCCCTAGCTTTAGGAAAATAATTTTGAAATTGATAGTAGTTTAATAAACGCTTTTCAGGAATATATTCAAATTAATTGTTTACTTGCTCTATTATTATGAATGTCTTAAAAGGTAAACTACCAGAATGTAGAAAAATATTGTATTTTCTATATTCTTTAATGATAAAATTATGAATATAAAAGATCCTTATTTAGGCTTTTCGAGATAAATACAAAAGAAAAAATATATATTAAATAAAAAAGTAATATTTACAAGAAAATCACAGTAAAGATATTTAAACACTAATGATATTTAATATATTTAATTAAGTCAATATTATAACTTTGATTATGTGATCAAGTCATTCATAGCCTATCTTTCCCCAATTCAAAACAGCCTCCATTATTACGACAGGTACAGTGCTTGTAGCATTACTTAGTCGAAAATTGTATTAGTGCCCATCTTTAAAGAGCTCTAATTTGGACAAAGATTTTAGTGTTGTTTCTGAGAGGGAATATATTAAAAATTAACCATAATAATAATAAAAATAAAATCTTGCTCCAAGCATAAAGAAATATAAAATTTATTCTAAGGCAAAATCTCCGTATGGCACATTTGGGTTGGTGTTTTTTAAAGTTAAATCATTAAAAATAGACAGATATTAGATAATTCTAATTGACTCATCATAAATATATTTTTTAATATGGTGCAATTATATGTACAATTTATTACTATTAAATTAAAAATTTACTGAAAATCCAGAATTAAGATAATTGTAAATAAGTCTTAAACTGCCAATAAAAATTTACGTCTAAATAAAATCTATCTTTAATTCAAAATAAATCCGCCCATAAACATTCTTAAATAATATAAAAACTGACTATAATTCACAAACTTGTTTGTGTAGGAAATAACTAACATCCATCTTCTTCCACTTAAAATTTATAAAACTTAATATTAAATTGATATCAAGTTAACAATTATAATATCCATGTCATACGACACTGTGATCAAATGTCACAGTTTAATAAATGAAAACTATCATGCTAAAATGAAATGATCTTATTTTATTTTAAAGATTTCAAATTATTTTTTATTAATATAACGTTAAAAACTTATATATTAAAATAATTATATAATTTTTACTAAAAATTATTTATAACATCTAAATAATTAATAAATTTTTTTTAAAAAATTTTACTTATGAAAATTATACTTGTAAAAGGTTTATTCTAAAAATGTATACTTAAAAAGTTATGTCAAATAAATTCTTAATAATTTTGACAAATATAATAATAGTTCATAGGAATGAAAAGTTAAATTTAAAAAATTTATATTCTTATTTATTATTTTGACAAAGTTAATGAATAAAAATATTATTACCCTAATGTTCTCTTTAAAATAAGGTTACTTTAATGGTTATTATTTTCTAGAGAAACTATCTTAGATATTATTTTTTTGAAAAATATTTATATATAGAATAAGTAAATTAAAAGATATGTGCTTATTTTTTTAAATTTTAGGATATGTTTATTCCAAAACTTCAAAACAGTCATGGTTTCTCAAAACTACAGGGGCATGTGTCAATTTTTATGAATAGAAAATCTGCACAGCTTATTACATAAATTTGAAAATTATAAATTATAAATAATATTTTATTATAACATCTAAATATAAATAAATATTTTACTTTAAGGCGTTATGAGGCATTAGGGGACAAAACTCTCTTACTTTATCTCCTTTTCATAAGCTGTCAAAATGTCGGTGTGCTGACTTTCAGTTTTTAAATTATTTTCAATTTACTCCTAATTAATTTTAATAATCTTTCTTATGCCCTTTATATTTTTAAAAGTCATCATTACACTCCCCAAACGGCAAACATTAGCTCCAACGGCCATGTTTAACAATTTATTTTAATTGACCGTTGTTGACCATGTGAAAAGATAATTTACCCCTAACTTAAAATTAACATTTTATTTTTTTTCTCTTCTTTTTAATTTTTTCGGTCTCCCTCCTCTACTTTTTTGTTTTTGCTGATCTTTTCTTCTTCTCTCATCTCTTCATCTCTCTTCCATGATTGCAGCATATTAGGGTGAAGTGATTCAAAATCAGTTAGAGTTAGTTGGAAGAGGTTAATTAACGGTGATTAAAATCACAATTGAAAATTGAAAGTCTACAATCAGTTTCAGGGTGGTTAAATGCAACTAATTCCAGATGGGCGCAAGAGAATAAAGAGACTATAAAAGTCTAAGGTTGTGTGGTTATCTGCAATAAGCAGTGCGAGGAAGAGAACATTTTCTTTGTTTCTCCCTCTAACTTTGTGCAATCATCTTGAGGCGTCAATGAAGTTATTTTTTTTTTGTCTGGGTGTTCTTGACCGTGGATGTAGGTTTTTAGCCGAACCACGTTAAATTGCTTGCATCTTGTTTGATGAAATGCTTCTTTGAGCTTTGTTACTGAGTTAATTTGATTTAGCTAATATCTTAGTTAATAATAGATTGAAATTTGTTCTGCAGAGCTGAATTCTTAGTAGTTTTAAGTGATCTGTTTCTACACAGCAGGTATCTTTTCATGTTTGGACAGATAGTCCTCTATGACTGCTGCAAGCAGGCTTTTATGGTTGGACAGGTAGCTTTCTGTGGCAACTGCGGTATCCTTCTTGACTACAATAAAGAGTGAAACAAAAAGTCCATGGCTGCAATAAGATTGGATAAAGAAAAAAAAAAAAAAAAAGCAAGGAGGAGAGAAAGAAGAAAAAGTGACAAGAATTATTTTTTATTAATTTAAATTTATAAAATTATAATTTTACTGTTTTAAATATTTAAAATAACAATAAAAATTAACGTCTGGAAGTGATATGATAATTTCGTAATTTAAGAGTCGAGTTAAAAATTATCGATATTAATTGGGTTAAATTACAAATTACCCTATATTCATTAATTTGCCAGACAGTAACTGTGGAGATCGAATTTCTTTAATAAATTATTATATTTGGTTGTTGACATTTAATGTGAATACGTCTGTTCTCCTTACTGGTTAGCAGGAAAACGTAAGTAAACAGATAAGAGAAGGACAAGAGAAGCAAATAAATATGGAGGTGCCACTGCTGCTGCCTGAGAGGGAAGAGAAGAAATGGGGGGTAACACGGCGAGCCTTTGCGGAGGAGCTGAAGAAGTTAAGCTTCATGGCGGCACCGATGGTGGCGGTGACGGTTTCGCAATACCTTTTACCGGCTGTAGCGGTGATGATGGTGGGACACCTAGGAGAATTCTCACTAGCTAGTGTTGCCATCGCTACCTCCTTCACCAATGTCACCGGCTTCATTCCACTAGTAATGTTTTCTTTCTTTTTCATTTTTCCATTGAAATGATTTCAAACATTAAGTTTGAAGTCTTCTCCATTTGTGCACAACCTAAGAAAACACGAGAAGAGGTAAGCAAGTATAAGCTCTGATCAGCATAACTGCAAGATTATTCAAGATTAGAACTTAGGTGAATTGGGTTAAAGTTGGATCCTCATCCAATAAATTGTTCAATCTTGGTGTAAACAAATTCCACCGAGTAATTGTGTTGGCTGATGCAACTTTGCCAGTCAGTCAAAATTATATCATTTAATAATCAGAATGTTGAATTCAATGTATCGAGGCGTGCATATATATATATATATATATATATATGGCCACTGTATATATGTTTCAATCTTTTCCTTAACTTGATTCTAATAATTGGTGAGAAAAACAGTAGTGTATGACTTGGCAAGATCAAAAAATTAATAAAATTTTAGTAATTATTGGTGAACGGATTATTTGAGAGACGATGTCATCCTATCGTGAAGCAAATAATTTAGAAGTTCTTTTTGAGCTTGAAAACAAGTATTATTCTTATTAGTACTTTGGTTTACTCCATTCATTTTTCATATAACTTGTTATACCCCTCACAAGATTCGAGAGAATTGCATAAGTTTCCTGTATTATATCAATCTGTTAAATGAGCCTGCAATATTATATCTTTATATCTTTACTTTCTGGATCAGGTTCAACTTGTCAAGTATATATATAATATTGACAGTACATTAAAATTATGAGCATGCAGTTTGGACTTGCCTGTGCATTGGAAACTCTGTGCGGACAAGCTTATGGAGCAGAGCAGTACCAAAAGCTTGGAACCTATACATACTCTGCCATAACCTTTCTCATTCCTGTTTGTATCCCAATATCTGTTCTTTGGATATTCATGGACAAACTGCTGATACTGCTGGGCCAAGACCCTCAGATATCTGTTGAAGCCTGCAAATTCTCAATTTGGCTGATACCTGCATTGCTAGGATTTGCTATTCTTCGATCGCTGATTCACAATCTCCAGTCTCAGAGCTTAATTCTTCCAATGCTCTTGAGCTCATGTGCAAGTCTATGTCTGCAAATTCCTCTTTGTTGGCTTCTAGTGTTTAAAGCAGACCTGAGAAGCATAGGAGCAGCATTATCAATTGGTTTTGCTTATTGGTTCAATGCGATCATCCTTGCACTTTATATAAGATACTCTTCATCATGCGAGAAAACCCGCAGTTTTCTCTTGACAGACTTTTTCTCTAGCATTAAGGAGTTCCTCTCCTTTGCGCTGCCCACTGCTGTGATGTTTTGGTAAGTTTTTGATCTCCCTTGGCAATATTTCTGTTGGTATTCTGCTCTTGATTGTTTTTATTATGTTCTTTGCTTTGGATAATTATAGTCTTGACTGGTGGCCATTTGAGATTCTGACACTACTGTCTGGGCTTTTACCAAATTCAAAACTCGAAACATCAGTTCTTTCCATATGTTAAGCTTCTGAACTGTGATTTGTGATCATTGAATTGATTGGGAAGCTCCCATTACTCTGGATTCCTTTAATTATCTTTTATTTTCATGCAGCCTCACGGCCTCATCAATACACTACTTTGTTCCATATGGAATTGGTACTGCTGCAAGGTTTGATCAATATCTAAATTTCAACAGCATTTACTTATTACTATATAATTATAAATGTTTGATTCTGTTTAATTATGTATTGAGATATATGTAATTCTCTGTTTTGTAGCATGCGGGTATCAAATGAATTAGGAGCTGGAAATCCCCAGGCAGCAAGACTGGCTGCCTGTGCAGTAATGGTTCTTGCGGTCACTGAGGCAGTCATAGTGAGCACAACTCTCTTCTGCTGCCGCAATGTATTGGCATATGCATTTAACAGCGACGAGGACGTTGTGAATTATGTTTCAGAATTAGTTCCTCTGCTTTGTTTATCTATTATGATGGATAGCTTGCAAGCAGTACTTTCGGGTTAGTTTCCTGTCAGGAATTATCTGCGCTCATCTAAACATCTGATGCATGAAAAAGTTTTCATGATTCAGACTATGTGATGCAACATTCATTCCCTCATCAGGGGTGGCTAGAGGATCTGGGTGGCAGCACATAGGGGCATATGTAAATCTTGGTGCATATTATCTGGTTGGAATTCCAACAGCATCTGTACTATGCTTCTTTCTGCATCTCAGAGGAAAAGGCCTTTGGATTGGAATAATGCCAGGCTCGACTGTACAAGCAGTTGTGCTTGCCATCATAACTTCTGTAACAGATTGGCAGAAACAGGTTTTCATTCTTTGAGTATTTGTTTCTTTAACAATGAATCATTCCTTAATTTGTACCTTGACTTGAGTTTTCATGTGGATGTTTTCCAGGCAACCATGGCAAGGGAGAGAATATTTGAAGGCAAATTGTCAGTTGATAATGAATCAGTTTGATGTAAGAATTAACTGCAAACTTAAGAAATAAATGCAAAATTTTGCTGTCATTTACCAAAATTCATGAGAGAGGAGATATGGACATAATTCCACCATTATGTCATACTATTAAAAAGTTCTCACAGATTGGCATTCGTCGCTGTTATTACTATTATTTTAAATTATGTGTATATCTATACCATACTACATATGCTTATATGTCTAGGATTAAAATTAGGAAATATAGTTGCAATTAGGGATTCTACACTTCAAACATAAACAAATCTTTTTGTTATTAAGTTAAAAGGACCGGGATAAGGAAATTTGCTTAGAATTGTTTTCAGTATTGAGTTGATGTTTGAAATTGATTGCATTCATTTTCATCTGTGAAGTTTGCTTCTTCATTGTGTTAATTCTCATATTTTAGAAACAATTTAAGCTAAAGTGAACTAATCTCTGTTTCTTGACCAACTATATTACTAATTGCCTGTTTCTCATCCAATGTTTTGACCAACTTCATTGAATTGAGGCAATCTCTACATTTATTTTTATTTATTATTCCCCCTGTTTGTTTAAGGCTGCACAGTTGTTTTGTAAGCCTATAAAAATACAACCCAGAATATGAAATTGGAAAACAAATGTAAAAGAAGAAACAATGTTGGAAAAAGGAAAGAATAAAACTTAAGATTTAATTCAAGTTGTTGGGAGAGGTCAACTGCAATGGTTAGGCTGGCGTTTCAGAATTGTTTTTAATGGCAGGTGTAATTAAACTTACGTAGATATGGAGCTCTTTTACATTAAATTGGCAAGAATGTTAGGGTTTCGTGCCATAAATATCTGTAATTTTTGTAATAGCAATGCCTAGTTTTCGTTAGATGTCCTTTCTTGCATGTTCTGAGATTTTATTCCAAGCATAAATTATGATACACGGTCTTTACTTTTGCATCAAATGCTAGCCACAGACCTGATCTGTACTTAAATCAAAAGTAGTTGTTAATAGGGAACACAGATTACAGTTATCATGACTGCTTGGTGGCTGCAAATGTTCAAGCGAACACAACTACAATTCCACTCTTCAGATTGCAGAAAAAATCATAGCAGAATTGCCTCAGTGGACAGAACACAACTCCAATTGATCAGTAATTCGCCCGAATCTAGAATTTGTCAAACATTTTAATCATCCATGAACACATAAACATGGGCGTTTTTAGTCCAAACGGATTAGATAATATAAAACAATAAAAACACTGAATCTCTGCACAGATATATAAGCTCTCGATACTACATAGCAGTCCAACTGGAAGCATACAGAAATACAGCTATAACATGAAATATAGCAGAATGAGAAAAAGTAAAGGAAATTAAACAGGAACCCTTTTCGTTCATTTCATCTGCCAGCCTTTTAGTAGTATTAAGCATGATCCATCACATACACGAACAAGAACAGATTTTATTTTCTTTTAGTGTTTGCAGATAGCTTGCACAGCTAATAAGGGGGAGGAGGAGGGCGGTTCCAAGGTGGAGTTGGCCTGTAGGGGTCATAATATGGTGGGGGTGGACCAGGAGGGCCCGGAGGAGGTGCAAAAGGAGGGGGTGGGGTTGGATGATGATGGTGGTAAGGAGGTGGTGGTGGTGGTGGTGGATGATGATGGTGGTGAGGCGGTGGTGGTGGTGGAGGTGGCGGATAGACTTCAGGAGGTGGTGGGCGTGGAGGTGGAGGGCCGTAAAGGTGTGGAGGTGGAGGAGGCGGAGGAGCATAAGGGTCTGGCGGTGGTGGTGGTGGCGGTGGCGTGTGTCTACGATATGCCATGATTTTGAAAGTTAGTTTGATTGGGAGAACTGAAGTTTTAATTGTGTTAGATATTAAGCTTGTTTGTATTTGTATATAAAATGAAGTTCTGGGAATTGGATTTATGCATTTGTAGACCCCCTATAGTAAAATAGGCGACGAGTAGTTGGAAGACCAACAGGTGAAGACATGTGATGTGTACATTTCCTTGGCTACGAAGAACTTAAATTTTAGTTTTATTTTATCCGATTCCTCCTGAGTTTAATTCATGTTTATTATTTAATTATTTAATTATATTTATAAATACATCTCAGTTTTCACCTCACCAACTATAATATAAATTATAAAAATGACGTTTTGGTTTTGTGGTTGAAATTGGAATGGGAATATTAAGGCCATAAGGTTTAGATAATTGTTACAAGTGTCTCAGGTTTGACGTCAATTAAACTTGTGGTGGTTTAGCCTTTGGTTTTCTGTCTGTGTTCACTGTTCAGAATGTGACAGTACACAATAACAATACTACACGTTAAGTATCTTTAATTTAATTTGATAATGGGGTTTGTGACGTGGCGTTTCATCAGAATTTGACACCCTTAAAAGTCCAAAATGTACGCGATCGATTGTACATACGAGGAAGAAAGGACAATTTATGGAAGTTAATTAGATTCGATTATTACTCGTTTTTCTGTCGAGCCTTATATTTTAACACATTATATTGAGTTATTTATTGAGAATCTTTTGAGATGAAACTCAACCATTTATAAAACTTCAAAATTAAGGTAGAAAGATCAATATCATGGAATCAAGTAGTAGTTTTTCCAATATTATATAATTAATTAATTCAAATTAAATAGCACCTAATCCACTAAACATTTACGTTATGCGGACGATTAATTTCATTAAACTTAGAAACTAGATTAGGATTTTAGTAATTTTTCCCTTCAAATTGGAATAAATTTTGTTTTTTGGTTGTATTTGATCAATATTGTAACATTAAAAAGATTTAATAAATATAGAACTAATTTTAAATAAATTTAATTGCTGCTGCTCATTTAGACAGTAAAATTAATTCCAATACGAAAATGAAATAATATTCGAGCAAATTAATTTATCACCAACGTATACAAATGTGGCACAAAAGCAAGAAGTACTTGAACTTAATTTAGAACACTCACCCATCAAGTAATTGTTTATTGACAACATTAATAGTTAATTAAAATTTAAATATATGAAATTTTATTAATACAAGTAATCAAAATACAGAAAAACATAAAAGATTTACTAACTTATTATCCATGCACTGGCAGAAAACATCAAAGACGCATCATTTTGCAGTACCATTTAGCATTACATGCACATTAAGGTGGTGGCGGATGAGGTCCAGGAGGTGGAGGATGACCAAATGGAGGTGGTGGACCGGGAGGACCAGGTGGCGGTGGCTCTGGTGGCCCTGGTGGTGGAGGTGGATGGTGTACATATGGTTGTGGTGGTGGCGGCCCTGGAGGCCCTGGTGGTGGAGGAGCAAAGGGGCCAGGAGGAGGTGGCCCTGGCTGTCCCGGCGGTGGTGGTGATGGTGGACCTGGTGGAGGAGGATGTCTGCGGTGGCTCATTTTAAACTCTTCAGGATTTTACGAGGGGATAGTTAAATGGAAGGCAACTGACATATATAAAGAGATGGTAGAAGGATGTAGAAGCTGGAAAATTTGTTGATAGAGAGACTAGTAGCTGCAAATTAGAATGGTAGTTCACAAATGTACTGATACTCATCCTGAAGGAAGCTTTATCGAGCACATGAAAACCTCTACAGCCGTACTTGTATGGTAAGGAATTCTGTGGAAACTGAAGACACAGTGATGGAGCTTCCACACCTTGAAAATAAAATATTAATTTGTATGACACCTGCCAACGCCGTGTTGGTCTAAACCAACATGAAAATCAGACTATAAATGTAAAATCCGTCAGGTTTCTTGGTTGTTAAGGGATGGGAATGGACAGTAGGTGTACTTAACACACAACCAAGGTATATTTAGTATCTCTGAAATTTTAAAATCCAGCCCAAAGCCCAATATATAATTTGAGGCCTGTTGGCAGTTTGGAATGTCGTTCTTCTAACGCAAAACTACTTCCGCATTACGCGCATGCCAATTTTTCGGATCCATTATATTTATACCTGATTAAGTTGAGCAGATTAATAATGTGATTGATATATTTTGACATTACCAGTTATAACTTCTAATTAAAGATTATCACACACCCTCATTGAAATTTTCAAATATTATAAAGACAAACATTACCTAATCTTAATATAAAAGGTCTATTTATCAATTTCAAGTTAGAGATTTCTTTAGCTGACATCACTGAATTTGCAGAGAAAACCTTGCAATTAATAGTTCATACGTAAATGCAATAATATATCTAATTAATTTGCTTTTTTGAATAATTGATTAACAATATGTAATAGGCGCCATGAACTATATATACTACTGTCATTGAATAAAATTTTGTGCACACAAATCTAAATCAAAATTAACTACTCATAAAAATGATTATTATAATAATTAGTGGATTAATTGAAACTGTTTAACCTAACTTTTCGTTTAATACATATTTCAACTGACATATTTTCTTTTCCAAAATTCGAATACAATAATTGAAATACTAACCAAAAAAATAAAACTTAAACATCTAACATTAAACTTAAGAATCATTTAGCACAAAAGCAAATAATTGTTCAGAATTTCACAAGTAACAATAAAAAATAGTCCATCTGATAGAAGAAAATATCAATTTGAAGTGCCAAACTATAATGAACGCCTGCAATGCTGTTAGAAAAACACATGAAAAAAAAAAAATGAAAGTTACTTGGTTTATGAATGGATGATCAATCAACCAATGATACAATAATTTTTCTGTCAGTGGTATAAGGAAAAGATCTGAAACTAACTGTGTATGTAAGCATTAATAGCTAATACATGTTTAATTACAGTGAACTCAACTGTAAGCTGATTGTCTGTTCAAATAGTAATGATCGATAGAGTCGAACATCGTCTAATCAAGGTTTCATTACTCAGAATCACGTTGACGAACTTTCTGCTGTCCCCAGAAACCCAATTTACTAAACCTGCAGGAAGATTAGAGATCATAAATACGGAGAAAAAGTGGAAATAAATATATTTGCAGTACCATACATGTGGCAGAAAAATATATATGGTCTGTAATCACATGATAGAGTACCTATTAGTAGCGTGGAAGATTGGCAGAAGTATGAAATCACAGACCGCAAGATTGCTTAAACCTGCGGAAAACATCAGGGTACATATACAAGGAAGAAAAAGAAATTTAGAAGAATTGCTATATATCTGAGTTCAGGAATTCACGCTAAATATTCTTACAGTTGCAGAGTAGACGAGAGAGTGAATTTATAAAAGATATATATATATATATATATATGTGCAGTATACTGACAGTGAAAAATAATATGTTATGCAAGTGTTCTCAAATTAAATATGTGTAGAGTGAGAGGGGCTGAAGATGATGACAGAAGGATAGAGAGCACAAAGGAGTGAGGTGCAAGCTCCATGCACTTCATCATCTGCGCCCTCTATCTTCTGTCAACAGCATCATCAATGCCCCCTCTCGTATACGTAGAGATAGATGGTTAATTTAAAGAATCATTCTAAATCCAAAGCGGCGAGGAGAGCAAGAAAGAGAGACAGATGTAGAGATATTGAGAAGCTCTTAGAGCATTCGATGACTTAAGGGCTTACCCAGAGCCTCTATTTATAGTAAAAAAAGAGGTCCCTATTGCCACAATTTTATTGCTGATCTCACGTGATATATATTTATGAATGAGAAAATAAAGAAAATACAAAAGAAAATGCAAGTTGATAAAATTAATAGTGATAATTATTACGTTCACAAGGCTCAGCAATCAGTAGAGACTTGTGGTAGTTAACCCTTGTAAAGAAGAATCGGGATTGAACCCAGTGTTTGTCTGATGGTACATTTAGTAGAAATCATGATATGTTGCTATCAACGCTGCCTGTTACTTATTAAAGAGAGATTGGTCAGACTTCATTGCTAGAAAATTTTATACTGATAATAAAAACCCCACCCTCCTGTAATAATGCGATTTATGCCAGCATTTCTCTTGTACATTACACAATAATTCAGGAAAAATTTGTCGGCTTTCATCACAACGTTCAGCATATGTATGGAAATGTGCGTCCTCCATGCTGCTTCGTTTCTCTCTAAACACAAATATCTGCTTTCTTTCTTTTTACACTAGTGATAAGATAAAAACAAGTACCGAAGAACAAATTATTCAAAACTGGAACAGTAAAAAGATGAATTCATTGTCTTGACTACAACTAAACGATTGACAACTGTGTAACATGTGTTCTTTTTCTTTTCGTCTTCTCTTTGCTGTAAACAATAGTTTGATGAGGTCTATTTACTTAATTCAAAATTTTTCTTATCCTTGTGTAAAATAAATCAAAAGAAACTCATTGATTATTCAAGATATTGTAAAGTTTTTGTTGGCCGAAGATTCGATCGATGACCAACAAGAAGTGCTTTTAATTTACCATATGCAGAAAACATATTTGATGTTGGCATATTAATTTTTAACCTAGCTTTGTTGTTGGAATCTGCTGCTTGGAATTGCTTGATAAGAAATAAAGGAAACAAATGAACTTCACGTTGACATTACATTCGCGTTTATAGTCTTTCTCGCTTGCATATATTCATATATTCAAAATATAGATTTGATACAAATTAGCGTTGTTTTGCAGTAAAAAAATATTGTTTGGCAACAAATTAAAACAATGTGGCAATAATATTGTTTAACATCAATAGATTTTATTTACATATAAATCATAACTCATACTCAACCAGCAACAAAAACAATAATATTTGGTGTATATTTATTTCAAATACAAAAGAAGAGAGGATAGAAAGATAAAAGTGGATCACATCGTGGATTTGGCATATGCTTGCAAGTTGCCAATTAGAACCGTGGAGAAGATAATTGAGAGCTGAAAAATCCCCCAGCACTAAAACCTTATTCTGCGTCTATTCTATTCAATCATCCATGACCAAATTACATAGTTGGGATATGTTTTCTACAACAACATGGGGCGGTGACCACTCATCTTTCCACCTGTCATTACCCCATTATTTCACCCCAATTGCGCACTAAAGATATTCTTACTATGACAACACACCATTTCACTCAGGTCCAATCATCCAGTTATTATTCTCATAAGTCGATTGATTATGATGAATTTTGTTTATTTGATGCACCAAGAGATTTAAAGTGCTTGAATCTCAAAGACTGAACGTGGAAGGAAATTGTCACGTCTGCAAACAAGTTCTCTTACTTATGACATGGTGCAATGTTAATATTTTGTGTGAAACTCAAAATGATATCTATTTCTATGGGGAGAGTAAATTCAGTAGAGAGAGGCCAAAATGCGCAAATGCTTTAATGGGGCATTGTCTGTATATATTCGAGAAGAAGAATCGAGACAAGTGGCTATATATAATTGATAGTGTCTTAAATTATTATTTGTCTGAAATGAAGATGGCATGGAAGTCAATTCCTGGACTTATCCCTTTTGGGAATTGGGAAGATTACAGCATCTTTCTAGAGAAAATTATGCTTTGCCTATTTGGGTAGGGAACCCACAAACTATTTTTATCAGTGCGTGTAAGATACAATTCCCACATACCTTTCACCAATTTGTCCCTGTCTCGGCATGCATGTGATGTGGTTGAGCATTTTGAATTATGTAACCAATTATAGATGATCTACTTCATCTGCTGTTAATATGATTATCAATGTTTTTATTACTTTATGTATATAAATGGATGAAAATCTGCACTCTGCAAGCTGAGGGGGCGCGTAGGTTAAGAATAAAACTTAGATTTTGCGTAGCTTAGGTGGGGAATTGATGATTGAAGAAATGGGAAAGTTTCCAAGATGGGTTAGGAAGCATTTTGATTGACATATCATCTTTTTCTTTAAACGATCCACTTCCTTTTGACATCACTTTTTCAGCCAGAAGACCTAACGATATCGCTCCTTTTGGCTGTGTGCATTGAGCATTTTGCACCTTATTATGCATGTGAAGTGGAGGGACCTCCTCTCCATTCATTCACTTTACAGCTTCCCGAATGCACCTTAAATCATTAAAATTGTAGTCTAGAAAACAAATCGAACAAAACCCAAATGATAGTGTAAGAATGAGAATCTAATTATGTGAAAAGATATGAAAATAAACAGTTGGAAAATTTTTAAGCAACATTAATTGTATCAAGATGAGAATTTGGTTGTTTGCTCAGTTACTACTTAAAACTTTGCGGATAAATTCATCGCATGGTGAAGCAATTATGAGTCTGGTCCTCACTGTTTAGAGTGGCGGTGGAATTAGGCTTAAATTTAAGGGGGGGCCAAATACAATGATTTAAAAGTTACACGGGTCACAATAATAAAAATAAATTTTAAAAGGTTAAATTGATAAAATTTACCCTTAAATTTTAAAATTTTCTCGAGCCTATAAGGGCTAGGGCCACTACAGCCCCGACGTAATGCCACCATTGGTTTAGAGGATACATTAGGATGGAAAAGATTGGCCCTTTTCGTATTCTTAGGCCAAGATAGGTAGAGAGTTAGTTTTTCCTGCTGGCACCTTTAGAAAGGAGGACAAAATTTTATGTAAGACTCGCATAATATATTAATTTTTCATGCCATATAGTACCCTTAGAAAAGAGGAGACAATTTTAAGCGAAATAGAAATAATTTATTAATATTATTCATATGCTGAGTTATAGATGCTTTTCTATTTAAATTATTTAACCAATCATAAGAATAATAACGATGAGAGGAAAAATTTAACACATATGTCTTGTTTTAATTGAATAATTTCTTTGAGACTGTTATATCTAATATTTTTTTTAAATACGAGATGTTATGAGGTCCGAAATGAAGCATCACCAATCATATTTCTTCACTACTTTTTTACCCACTATGGCCAACTATATTTCTTCACATCAAATAACGTTCCGACCCACTTTTACCAAGTCACTTGATATTTGTCACACCAAGACTCTAAGGTAGAAAATTAATGCTCTTACTTAACATTTGCCATGTATTTAGTCTGAGATCATTCACAATGACGATACTTGTCAGAAAAGGAAAAATATCTTTTTTTATTGAGAGGAAAAGTGACCTTTGATATCTTCTATCAAGAAATCTCCATTTTACTCGTCCTTCTTATGATCAAATCATGTACTTAATAATATCATGAACATGTTGAGACAATCTTGTCAATATATAATTAATAGTTAAAACTATTTTAGCACGTGATTTAAATTTCATGTTAGATGTGCAGTTAAAGTTCTTAGCCATCTTATTGGTAATGCGGTTGAGGTTCTTAATAATTAATCCTTATTACTATTTAATGGTAGTAACTAATTTTATTGGTTTACTTATTAATTAATACTTAATAATAATAACTAATGTTATAAGTTTATTTATTATAAAAACATGTGAAATAATTATTTTTATTGTTTTCTACCTTTTTTTCACATTTTTATAAAACACCTATAATCAATAAGTTTCTTTTTCTTTCTTTTTTTTTTAACATTTTTACCTAAATGAAAAATAATCTTGAAGAACAATATATACCAAACAGCATAATAATCTCCTATCATTCTATAAGAAAATGTGAACTTTGATCCAACTTTTCTACCACCAAAATTGAGCTTTGAAGGATGACATCTCAAATTCAATCATATTTTAAGTTTCAATAATTAAAATAAAACCATAGCAAATTCCTACTTAGTGATGTTCAATCATCACAAATCTTTATTCAAAATCCAGAAAATCTGGCACATAATAACAATCATAAAAATATGCAACCATTTATTTCTTTTACAAGATAGCAGTTTCTTCAAGCTAACTTCTCATACATTTCAGTAACTTTTGCTTCCGCCTTGGCTTTCCATCGCTGCAAAATAAACAAAGATAAACAGAATTTTTAGTCTTTATAACATAAAATTAGTTAAATTGATAAAAATTCTTAGAGTAGTACAAGAGATGAAGATCAAAGTGACAGATAAAAATGATGTGTTTTGCTCACCGGAGAAGTAGATCCATGATTGAATTCAGCAAGGGTCAAAGATGGCTTCATCACGATTTGCTGAGGAACGTCATGGTTGGGATTAAATTTCTAGCAAAGAAAACCAAACAATCAGATATTCTCAGCGGATTCAAATTTTTTTATATGTAATTAAAACAATTTTGTACAAGAATTGACGGCGTCTGAGTTGTGTGTCAACCCACCCCATTGATGTCCACTCCAGGGGAATACACTTGATTGGCAGGGTGAAGTGGATGAAGTTCGTTAATTTCTTCACTAGAGTTATCGCTGTCGTCATCCTGAGATGAAATATAATTGATTTGTAATTAACCAAAAAAAAAAATCAAATTGTAATGCAGCTACAATATTTTTTTTAGAAGAAGAAAAAATTATGAAGGCATTTACATATATAAATATATACCTTGTGGGAATTACAAGGGACGAAATCAACCAAGAAGTCAAGAATCTCATCGAGCCTTAAAGCCCTAGCAATGTCACAGCGCTGAAGTGTACGACGCCTACACTCTTCAGTTTGAAGCCAAGCTCGAAGCGTCAGTTCCAGGATGAAGAGCTCACAGGCCTTTGCGAACACGATAGGAGTATCAGCACTGATCATCTGAAACATACCCGTCTTATTTAATTAATTTATACCAACGGAAAAAATTGTTTGAATTCATGCTGACGTATATTGAATTCTCTGTATAAATATATATGGTGGGAGTTATCGACATTAAATTAAACTTACTATTCTAAATTCATCAATTAATGCTTGATGTTCATTTATTCAATTGATGAAACATTTTGGGTAAAATAAGAGATCTGAAATTCGAATTCTGCCCGCAAATTATTTATTCGAATTCGGTTGTAAAATATTTTTTGTAGAATATAAAATTATGAAAAAGAAAAAGGGATTAAACATGCAAACCTTCACATCTCCATTAGATTTTATGATCCTTTTGATCCTTGCCAATGGTAGCTGATGGTTGCTCTTGAAAACTGATATATAATAGATCATCATGAAAAACAAACTAAATAGATTAGTAAATCAGCAAAAAATATATATCAATTAGAACTCCATATAGACTGATCATTATAACTCTCTGAGAGGAAAATAGACCTGTAGTATTATAAATTTCAAACAGTTGTCGATTCCAGAACATGTCAATATTTTGCTTTTGCTTCTGCATCAGACAGGAATTTATGGCTTCTTCTTCATCCTTTCCATGACACAAAACGGTTTCATCGATATTAGAAGACAGATCAAAATATATAAACTAAGCAGAGAATTGATCAGAAAATTAACCTTGATCATACCGACATCAATTGTTACCTGGTGATAAGGCAACAGGAAAGGAGTAATCGGCATAAAATTATGCACCTGCTGCTGCTGCTGTGGAGATGGAGTTGAAGATTTGAACTCCAATGCCTGATTCAAATCTACTTTTGGCCTCCTCATATCTGCTGTCCTCTTTTCATGTCAAGGAAGAGCTCTTTAAATAAGTAAAAGAGAGACACTGCTTCTTTAATGTCTAGGGATAGTCCTAATTAATTAGCGAATAAACACTATCCTTAAATAGAGAAATTGTCCTAAACAAGGGTATTATAATTTATATGGAAAGCAAAACAATGAGCAATAAGTTTTTGGATTAGGTTTTAGCAATGAGCATTAAGTTTTAGCTAATCTTAAGCTGGAATTTTAGCAGGTAGTGTCATCTTCTAGATAATCACAGTTAAATGGGACAAAAGATCTCGTAAGAACACGTAATAACTCGAGTTTATTTAGGCTCACTTGAAAATAAATTCTGTAAATTGTTAAACCGAACACGCGCCATATAATAATGCATGGAACCAGATATGGAAGTTATATTTAGAGTTTGAAGTGTAAATCAACATTAATGATATACACGTACACACTTTTTGAAAATTAAACTTGCTATGTATCGTTATTGTTCTAGACTTGACCCGCGTGTGTGATTTACTATCTTAATTATTTTAACTCGATCTTTTTAAAAATCTTTAGGTTTTGATTCTTAACATGTAAACAAGGCACGTGTATAAAAATTTTCATTGAAAACATGTAGATCTAATGAGTATGTAAGGCTTCACCGTAGATGTACTTGCAGGAAAAATTTTGAGAAGAGTGCATCCCAATTCAATGAGTACGTAAAACTTTAATAACCTTATTAATGATAGTATAAATGACAGTACATGTATTATAAGTGTTCATGATTGTCGCGTTTTCTATTATTGCTTTAAACATTATAACATTTAGAAGTAGAGTTGTTTTATTGTTTGTCGGTCAGTTAAGTCATGTAGTCATTAAATTTATCGGTGAATGAAGTGTTAAGAGTCTATCAATTTAAGTAGTAGTGTTGTATTAGCATTTATCACTAGCACCATTATAATTGAAAATTATACAACAATCACATTAATTTAATTTAAGCATTTAAGCAACTCTTATTAGTAATGGTTTAATTAAATAACAACACATGTATTATAAGCATTGTCGCATTGTTAATAATTTACCTTATCTTGAGGGAAAGCTCTCTGAGAAGTTTATTATTTAGTTAACACGTTATAAAATTCAAACAGTAGAATATTTATAATTTATATACCTATCAAACACAATTTTTTGATATATTTAATGTTTTCTAATTAATTAATTATTAGATATATAGAATCTCCACTCAAAAACATTATCTTAAAAACCACCCTTCTCTTTAGGAGAATCATAGCTAGGGTGTCTTCTTGATGTCTATAATTAACAGCTGAAATGTTATGTGTTCACAATGATTCATGGTTATTTGGGCAAGGCCATGGATCTTTGCACACAACAATTGAATTGTATCAACGTAAAAGGGGATAACCAAACCAACAAATTATTAAAAAAAATGCCTTCACGAAATTGAAGTATTCAACGCCACCAACAAACGTCGGTTGCAAATAACTTACTGTATTAATTAAAAAACCTCCCATTACAATATATCACACCTACATGTCTCAGTCTCTCAATCCTCAATCCCCCAAAAGCAAAACTATAGATTATTTTAATAATATATATATATATATATATATAATCCAACTAAAAATAACATCAACAAACAACAGCAACAATATCCATACATATAACTAACTTGAGATCAACGTTTCTTGCTCTCACATAACAAATATATATATTTTCGAATCGTGATCATTCTACCATTAATTCTTCGTTTCTTTAATCTCGTGACATGATGAAGAAGACGACTATAGATCTAATAAAATATTATAATCTATATATACTAATAAACAATATATCTCACATTCATATTATTATTGTTTAGGCAGAAATTCGATTATATCCGTATTATTATTTTTATTACTTTGTTATGGTTAGTGTTGTTATTAAGATTTAGAATTATATACTTCCCATTTGTATTTTACCTAAATCAACGTGGGATTTGATTCATCTCTTGATCGGTAAGTGAGTGACGGAAGTGGCATCGGTGGCCATAGGGACACATGGCTCCCAATAAAACCATCCGGCAGACCTCCGTCTTGTATTTAGGGTGCCTGATTACAGGGCGCAATTCTGAAATGCCGTGAGCGAATTGGCAGTATTCACCGTATGGGCACGTGCCTGTCTCCTGCCATTTGTTGCAGAGCTCCGTCTTCCACGTCCCTTGATTGCACACCTCCATCTCCATCGCCTTTGCCTCCTTTTCTCTTTTGTTATCGGCCGCCACGTGCACTCTTTGCTGCTCCGGCAGACACAATAACAAATCGCGTTAAGGGATATGCATTTAAGATGATTTCCAGTCCGGTTGGAATTTTCGCATTGCGAACCGTACCGGATGGGATTAACGGAATTCATCAGTTATAGAGTGTGGAGGAATGGTATGATCAAACACACGTTTTGACTCACCACTCGTTGCCGACTCGGACCGCTACTCGCATTGTTCTGTTTCGCCTTAACGTAACCATTGGAGCGGACCGATATGCTCTTAGGCAGGGAATCTCTCTCCCAAACATCTATCTTAGCGAACCGGTTCGGTTCCATCATGCTCTTTGGACTAAACCCAGAAGAAATCTCTTCTGTTTGACGGTGAAAGCTGCCGGTTAGGAGCTTGAGAAGTCCGGCATTAGCCAATCGGAGATCGGCGTTCTCTTGGCGTAGGGTTTCCAGTTCTCCAGTGATGGCTTGGAGGCGAGAAAAACAGAGATCATAGTGATCACAAAGCTGCTGGTACTCCAAGATGAGTCGTGCTTGGTGCAGCCGGTCCTCAGTGGCGCGGCGGTGCTGGTCTTCTGTAAGGAACGTAGGCGAGAGTGATGATCTCGGCGGGAAAATCGAGTAGTACATCGAACTAAAATCAGGTGAAGGAGACGAGCATGGAGTTGCGGTGGCCATCGTGCTTGTTTTCGGATTGGACGGTGAAGATGCTTCTCTCTCTTTCTCCATAAAGATTTGATATCAGAAAATGGCAATAGAAATGCTATTCTAATTAATTTTCAATAATTTTTATTAATTTATTTTTCTCCTTTTGTTCAAAAATCACCTGAAACTGAAAGAGTTACAGAGAGATGAGCTTGAAGAATGATGGCTAGAGTAGGTGTATCTCCATATATATAGATAGACAGTAGTGATGCAAAGAGAACTGAATCGTATAAATGCTAGTTCAGGGTATACAGGTGGAATCGAGTTATCAGGGCCGTCTAAATCAAACATAAGATTGGATGTTTGGCATTTGGTAACACGTAGAAGTAGGTGATCGGGTCTGAAGCGCGAAGTGTTAGCGTGAGGAGGGAGCAGATAAATTGCTTTGGCGCCAAGGGATGTAATAAAACCGTTAGAGATACCGTAACAGAATCGTGTGGAAGCGGATATAGTAAATATGCAAAAATGATGTCAGTGGTTAGGGGCATGTTTGGCGTGGCATGCAAGAATGTGAGTTGGGTTGGGATGTGAAAGTGGTTCAAAGGAGGGGGGGGGGGGGGTTTTGATGGTTATTGTTATGATCATGAGTGGATTAAGAGATGCTTTTAGACATATATTTTTCTAAGTTTAATAATGATTCTATTTGTAGAAGTTGCTTCTATATGACAACTTTAACTAACTATGGTCCCCTCTATCAAGATGTAATGTCCAATCTTTTGTTGTATAATCAACCACCACATTGTTAAATTCAACACTATTTTACTAATTTTTCTAATTTATAATAATCTTAATTTTATCCACAAAACTATTTGTTACGCTATATTATATAGCATGTAATTATGAAAATGTATAATAAATAAAGTTAACACATTAAGATAAATGTTTGATATTGTTAACTTTGCTTAATTTTGAAAGTAAAACTAAAAAGATTAGTAACACCAAATTTTAATTAGTTGAGATTACTCATTTTTAACTCATATTAATTTGATTTATTGTGCAATTCTATTTTATTATTATTATTATATACAGCATCAAATTTATAACACCCTTCCTCTGAAATACAATTTTAATTCTATTTTAACAACATATTAGATTAAAAAAAATAGTCCCATTAAAAAAAAAAGAATTGAACCAAAATAAAAGAATTAAAATTTTAGTTTATTTTTTATTTCTTTCAACCCTAATTGTATTTTTCAAATTAGTGTGAATCATATCATTTCAGACTTTAATTATAATTTAAAAATTAGGACCAATATGTAAAATTTGGACTAAAATTCAATGCTAATCTAAGTTTTTAACTTTAGAAATTATATAGATCATGTCATTGGTAGTTAATAAGTAAAAATACAATACGTAATAAAATTTTATCCTATATTGATAAAAATATAAAATGTTAAAAGAACTTTATATGGTTAAGAATTTAGATCATCACAAGATTCTAATTCATAAAATTCAAGATTAATTATAGATCCTAATGTAAATATCATGTCAATAATATTATACAAATACAAGCAAATTCCGTTGTGGCTAAATGATAGACAAACAGATTTTGTAGAGCCTCAAATTAATTATATATTCAAGACCCATTTGGATAAATTTTAAAGTAAAACTTTTTAAAATAAAACTTTTACAAGTGAAGTTTTAAATAAAAATTTATTGGTTATTTAATTGTCATAAATAATTTTTAATAAAAATTATGCAATTATTTTAATAAATAAATTTATAGAGGCTAAATTATAAAAAAATATGAAATTTTTGAAATAAAATAAACATATTTAAGAGAATTTAATATTTTAAAAAAGTTAAAAAATCTCTTTTTTAATTCTTAAAAAAAATTTTCTAGTGACAATCAAATGACATAAAAAAAATTGAAAAAATCTTTTAACATTAAAAAATCTTATGGGTAAAAAGTCACACCAAATTAATGCTTAATTAATGTACTTTATAAATGCCTCTATATTTATTTCATATGCTACATAACTTGGCCTTTGGATCTTGCATCTAGTAATTTACAGAATTGATTTTTTCTGACATTGAAGTCTCCGAGCATGAATCTATGAAAACAATCAGAACGACATTTGTGCAATCGAACTCAAATTATTTGCTCTTCTTTCTGCTCTCGATCGAATTAATTAACGTAACGAGATATATCTAAGGTGACAGCAAACGATGCAAACAAGCAGAACGGCAAATGAAAATTAATCCCTGGGAAACAGGGAGTTTATCGTTCATCAGAACTTCATATAAGTAATTATATATTTAGAAAATAAAATGATAAGCTTACAAACAAACAAGAAATATATTAGAAATCTCTACTTTCTAAGAGAGTTTAAAGAGTTATCTAGGGTTTAATTTCTTTACCCCAGCCAGCTGCATGCATGCCAGATAATTCCTGGGTAGCCACTAAAGCCTTGTAAATCTCAAGAACAAGCCTGTTCTCAACTTCATCACTGGAATAAACAACGTTAACAGCAGCACCTTGCCCAGCTTTAGGAATCATTTTTCCTCCGAAAACATTATCATCTTTCAAACATCCTACTTTTCCAGCCCAATTGTTCATCATCTGAACGTAAGCATTCTTGAACTTGGTCCAGAGCTGCACAGGTGAAACAATATTAATCCTTAACCGTAGCTTCGGCACCGCTTTGATCCTCCAAAACCTGCCTGAAGAGCCTCTTAACCTTGTGATTTTCACCTTCTTCTTCCACCTGCTGCCTGCGCTTGAACCGTCTAGCTTCTGGTATCGTCTTCTTCTCCAGTATCTCTTCAGTGAATTATAATTTGGTTTAGGTATCATCAGCTCCATTTTTTTGCAAGCAAAGAGAGGAAGAGAGATATTTATATTAGACAAGCAGAGAATTTAAGGTCAACTAAAGCCGGTTTGAATTGATTTTTTTTCGAAAATGTTATTATTAAATATTATTTCAGTGTCGTGTAGAGATAGTAATTTAGATTTTCTTCAACATTAATTATGAAATTTCATTGAAATAATCGATGGTCTAGTCAGCTAGATGCCAAGGCATTTAATGTAAAAGTAGATATTACTTTAATTAACCGAAGTAATTAGGCATCAAGCCTTCTAAAATTGTGGATTTTCTACATAAAATAAATACTTGGTCCCAACCCAGAAGGGAGAATGAATTACCCTAACGATTCTAGCTATAAGCAGTCTTATAAAGGCAGCTCTACCTTATTCGTGTGCAATGACGTTACTCTTTGAATTAAAACTCCACTGGTTGGCTGCCGATAATTTACTTCTGAAAAGATAGTAATATACAATAAGACTTAAATCTCTTTTCAACTCTTGAAAATAAACAATTTAAATTTTTTAAATTCTGTATACCATTCTCTATGTGTATATAATCAATTATTAAAATTGAAGTTCGAAGTTTTGCATTGACAAAATAAGTCAAAATTCCAAGCTTTTAATAGAGGAAAAATTTTACTTTGGTTCTTAAACTTTTAAAAAATATTATTTTAATTTGGTTAGTTTTTATTAGCGTTAATATTTCTAATATCCATCATTTTAGTCTATCAAGTAAAATTAATTTAAACTTTTTAGATTAAAGTGATAAATATAAAAAATATTAAGGATATTTATGATGATAGAAAAATAACGCAAGTAAGATAATAGTTTCCAAAACCAATGAGTCTATAAGATAATATTTTCCAAAACCAGTGAGTTTTTATCTCCCAAAAATAATAGATAGAATTTAGCGCAATTTAAATGAAATATTTTATTTTAGCGCTTGAAATTTTTAAAAACATCATTTCAATCAAATTATTTTATGTTTCAATCATAAATATCCCTAATACTTAACGGATTCAATATTTTAGTCTAAAATATTTAAGTTAATTTAACTTTCATTGCTTGACTAAAATTTTATTTTATTTGTTCTCTTGAGTAAAGATAAAGTGTAATCATAATTTTGTTCTCTAATAACTTTTATGAAGGTACTAATACAGAAGTAAAATAATATACTTATCTATAATTTTTTATGAAATTCAAAAATTATTTGTATTTTTATTTAAAAATCATGTCCCGATAATAATTTTATTTTCAAGTAAATAAATCACTTTAAAACGACACCTAATAATGTCTCTCATCAAATAAATCATTTAATTATGGAAAATTGATAAATACTCCCCAATGTTTGGAATAATAAACAAATATCTTTCTCATGTTTAAAAAAAAAACAGATACCTCTCATATTTGGCCAAATAGACAAATATCCCTTTAATTATTATACAGCCATGAAAAATGACTATATTACTCTTATATATTTAGAAAGCATATTAATATTGTCTATTTTAACCTAATTATTAATACATAATAACCGATATACTCATATGATTTATTTTTTAACAATTATGTATTCAAATATTTTTTATAAATAGTCTCTAAATTATTATTAATATTTTAAATAATTTTACTATCATTCTATTAATTTATAACACAATTAACTAAAATAAATTTCAAATAATATTTGGATGACATGAATTATATTATTTATATTTTGAGAATATTTTTGATAAATAAATATATCATATTGAATATTTAGAATTTATATATCAAAAATATTATAAATAATATATTCATGAAATTCAAATATTAGTTTGAATTTATTTTAATTGTTTGTATAATTCATAATTTTGAGAATAATTAGATAATTTATACATAATTATATTAATTTATAAATAAAATAACTTAATTAATTTATGCAATTTATAACCAAATATTTTGAATTTATAACACAATCAATTAAAATAAAAATCAAATAATATTTGAATTGTATGAATTATATTATTTATAATTTTGAGAATATTTTTGTGATTTATACGTAACTCTATTAATTTATAAATAAAATAATTTGAATAATTTATATAATTTACAATCAAATATTTTCTAAAAATATTGAATATTATTAATATAATAATAATAAAAAATTATTTGAAATATTAATAATAATTTAGAGACTAACTATCAAAAATATTTGAATACATAATTATCAAAAAATAAATCATAAAGGTATATTGGTTAAAATAGTCAATTAATATACCTTCTAAATATATAATGGCAAAGTAGTCATTTTTCATAATTGTATAGTAACTTAGGGGGTATCTGTCAATTTTTTTTCAATTATTATTGTTATACAAATTTTACTTTATCCTCACCCTTAAAGTTATTGGAGAACAAATTTATATTTTCAGCTTATTTTTGCTCAATTTAACAAATAAAATTCAATGAAAAGTTCTGCTAAGGCAGGAAAGTATCAACCAAAACTTTTTGAACTAGAATATGACATATTAGAAACATTAAGGATGTTTGTGACTAAAGTGTAAAATAGTTTAACGAAAATTATATTTCATAAGACTTTCAATGACTACAATGAAATTAACCAATTTGGGCTAATTTCTAGTGGAACGATATAGATTTGGTGATGCTTGGTATAGATTTTTAATTCATCAAACGGTTTTTTTTTTTTTTTTTAGTGTTAAAAGGTCTTTTAATTTTTTTTCATTTGGTTTAGTAAAAAAATTCAAAAAATTGTTTTATTTTTATTAGAAAAACTCAAATTTTAAAATTTCAAGAGTAAAATTTTTTAAAAGATTAAATTATTTGAAATGTAAATTTTTTAAAATTTTTTTAAAAAATTAAATTGTAAAGATTAATTTATTTTTTAAGAAATATCGCATATAAAATTTTGTTTATCATAATTATTTTTAATAAAAAATATTGTATCAACTAAATAATGAATAAATTTTTATTTGTAAAAATTTTATTGTAAAAAGTTGTACTTAAAATGTTATAAACTATCTTTATTGTTTCCAATCTTGGTGACTAAAGTGAGATTCCCCTCCGTTAGAAAGGGACAAACATAAAAATAAAAAAATAAAAAAATAAAAAGAAAAAACCTACCAGTACGCGTCTGAAAATTACCAAGGATGCCATAATATTGTTAATTAACTGTTTCAAATCTTATCTTCTCCTTGACTCATACGCTATGAAAACCAAATCCAAATCCAAATACAGTAAAGCAGACCACGATTCGCTCTGGAATTGGAATGGAAGAAACAGGAAAAACAACAGCAAAAAGCAATTCCCAGTTACAGAATTCCTTCAGGAAAATTACAGAAAATTAGAGGAAAGAATGCTGGGCCCCGGAGTTGGACTTGGAATCGGCTGCGGCATTGGAGCAGGCTTTGGTTTGGTCGGAGGAGTCGGCTATGGTGGCTGTCTGAAGCTGGTTTTTGGGGTTGGAATGGGTTGCGGTGTCGGTGTCGGGCTCGGGTATGGGCAGGGATTTGGATACGGTTTTGATTTGGAGTCTCACATGTCCAAGTTCAAGAATAGTTCAGATTCTGAAAAAAGGTTTGCAATCGATTATTGATTATTATCAATTTTGCACGTTATCATGAGCTAATTTTCGTTTTTCAGATATGTACTTCTGTGATATTTTGTATCATTAATTTAATTTGTTGGGAGGATGGAAATTTAAAAAAAAAAAAATGTTATTGCCAATACAAATGTGAGACTTTTTTATGCACATTAATGAGAAATCACTGTACATGTATCATAAATCTTCCTTGAAACTCAAAAATCCTGAAACTTGGTATAAAAAAGTAAAAATCCCTAAAAAGAAACCACTACCTAAAAATCAAAAAAGGAGAAAGTATTGTTTAACAAAGTCCAAACTCCAAACGTTCCTATTGAATCTTCATTTAACTTAAATCAGATGGTAGCTCTGGAGAAACCTGATGGTGAGGCAGCAAACCGATGGTCAACTCAAGATTGAGAGGCTTTGCATCATGTTTTTGATGGGTATCCGCATCTAAGTGAGAGTAGTCATGATCTAATAACTTTAATGATGCAGCCTTTTTCATCACTTTCCGACCCCCTCTGAACATGTTAAGTTTCTTATCTACAAGTTTAAGCTTATGGTCCATTGTATCAATAACCATCTTCAGTTGATCTTCTGTAAAATTGTCCATACGTTGATCCCATGTAGTGTATTTGGCAACACATTTTTTCTTCCGAAGCCTTGTGGCATCATCATCCTCAACTTGGGGTGTCTTGTTTTTACCGACTTTGGACAAAGATAAGGTGGATCTCCGTTGAACATCATCAGCTGTGGTAGCAGCCTTCTTGTACTTTCTGATAATGTCGATCAATTTACCTTCGCGGGAGGCCCAGGTCTCTGCCTTGACAGGCAGGTTTTTGAGTTTTGGTCCGTAAATGATGATACATACTTCAACATCGCAAAGAGTTGAGAACTCATGAACCTTCTTCATTAAGCTCCCCTTTCTCTTTTTAAAGGTTGCCAAACGAGCCTTATCATGCCTTATTGGTTCCAATTTATGAGGCTGACTATCCATCACTACTACTAATCCGGACAAGAAAATGCAAATGTCTATCAGAAAATATTGTGAACAAAGATTTTGATAAGAGGGCAATCAAGAAAAGGGCAATCAAGAAAAGTACAAATAGAGAAAAGAATACAGCTCCTTCAGAGGCATCAAAAGTATGACATATAACACCTAACAATCATTCAAGAGTTTCAAATGGCATCAAGGAGACATCGATGCTCATAGAGTTTCTACCCAACATATTTCCTAAAGATGTAGGGATATTGATCAGAAAGGAATTGAAAGAGAAATATAAGCTGTTTCAGATGAGAAATGCAGGTCACGTTGCTCAATTGCAGAGACATATACTCTTAGGTTGCTCTGGTCTCCTCCTTCCTCTGTCTTCTGCAGTTACTCCAGTTACTTGGGAAATCTATACGTATGATTCAATGAACACATACACATATAAAAGGATCCGATAGCCAAAGAATAATGAAACTATAAGAGCACTCCCTGTGAAGCCTATCAGTCAAAGTAAACCATCCGCCAATGGAAGGTAATACAGCAGAGCTACCAACCAAAATTCTTCAGGAGCTCCTACTGCCAAACATATATTTTATGTGCCTTTTCAATCTAAAATTACTGTCAGTCTACAATACAAATCTTTTATAACCGCATAAAAGACAAAAATGTTTTTAACCTTTCAATAAACTTAGTGAATCTTAAAAAGAGAAAATCTTTTTCATTTTCTTGAAGATACCAGACGCCATCATAATCATAACAATCACAATTAATCAGTATAATGATAAAAGTTTTCAAGACACATACGACACATTAGAACTCGATCAAATTCTGATTCTATTCGTTTTCAGTATTTCCAAAAACCTAAAGAAAAAGAGTTTTACTCAGACACGAACCCTAATCGCACACCTCATCAACATAAATAACCAAGAGCAGGTGAACAACTGAACAGGTAAATTTAACAACAATAATCGTTTAATCAACTTCAAAATCTTAAAAAGAAATAACGATCAAGAAAACTAAATTGCAAATAGAAAATACCTCAATCAAATCCACATATAAATCAAACACAAGAAAAAACTTACTAGAAGACTTGAGCCACTCGCTCTCTGAATCTCCCTTTTGTCTTTTGTGCTGCTTCTTTTTGTTTTCTTGGTGAAGGCGGCAAGTATCAGAATTGAAGGTATTTATAGACTTTATAACAGAATCCTATTTCAACTAGGAATCATAGCTTATTAGAAGTTATTTACTCAACCTAATAGGAAACTAGCAAGTTGTTTCCAAATATACAAATATATACCCATATAATTGTATAACGAAAAATAAAAAATTTATGGATAAATTCAGAAATTTGAGGATGATTCCGTAATAATGAAACACATCAATCCGATAACAGATATGATTCCTAGGTTGGCAGCATTATTTCGACCATTAGATCCCATGAATCTAACGGTTAAAAGTTAAAAGATAGTTTAAATTGTCCTCCAATAGGAATTTAGAACTGTGTGTTAAAAAAAAAAACGATAGTTTACATTGTCCTCCTATGGGAATTTAGAACTCTGTGTTAAAAAAAAAAACGATCAATCATTTACAGGAAACAGAGGAAAATGCGTGTGAAGCATATTATACACCAAAAAGAAGATACAAGAAAGTAAGCTATTCAGGAGTGGGAAAAACAGACTGTAAGTTAGAGTGAAAAACATGTTATACAATATATAAATTAGCAGGATACGTCAGAAATTCTACAGGAATTAATCTATCTTCTCCCGTATTCTTCATCATTCATCATTGAATTAGAACCACTTGCTGATTGCAACCCCGTATATCTGTCATGGTTTCTTTCTTGCAGTTCTTGTGTAATTTCAGACTGCATGGTCTGTCCAGTGTGCTGATTCCCAGCACTAGCTGCGTGTGTATTTGCTCTCTCGTTCACAAGCTGAAAGTATGCATAAGGTCCCCAGCCTAAAAACAGATAAATTCAGAAGCTCAAGTCACTGACTGACTAAAGGAGAGTGTGAAGGAATATATCACATGCTTGGGAGCATACCTTGGATATAATGTGGTGGCGGAAAGAACTGCAAATAGCAAAATGTGGCCACCACAAGTCCTGAAAAATATTATTTTAAGAGTCAACAAATCAATGGATCAAGCACATAGACAAGTAGTTCAATGGTGCCAGTAGTCACACACCTAGAAGGCCTCCGGCAAACACATCCTGCCAATGGTGCCAGTAGTCATCAACTCGAGAAACACCAACAAGAGCTGCAGCAAGTATTGGAAGAAAGACGAGGCACAGCTTTGCAACATGGCCTCTGCCATCAAATGCTTTTATTTTCCCAGATATATACAGTGATAGGTAAACCATACCGGCAAATGACACTGAAAAAATAATCCAATTACTCCTGAAAGATAACAAGTCTATCAAATAAAATTGAGCAAACATAGCTCTGGTATTCACATTCAACTGATCTATTTCCTGTACCTTCTCTCATCAAAATGCCCCTTAAATTCATCATAGTAAAACTTGCTTCTTTACCTTTTCATATAATATGATCTTTTATTAGCCTTACTGAACAAAAGTACGTACCTGAAGTATGTCCACTTGGAAAGCTCTTATGCCCTTCATTTACAATTTTTTCATCACCATGACATATTACATTTCCCAAATGATCGAATACCTGATACGCAAAAAATTCAAGAATGTGACATGATATGAATATACAGCAAAAGCCAGTAAAAAATATGTTTTCAGTAAAATAATTGTAGTATGACTCCTAAAATTGTACTACACCACAGTATCAGAGAAGCATACCGCTATTCCATCAGGGAAACAACGCCAAAAGAAGTTTGGTCTGGGCCGACCAACTGTTATTTTTATTGAATCGGTAATAACTGCCGTGACGAGATTAGAGTATAAGAGGCCTGCCCTATTACAAAAGTTTCTGTCATCAGTTCAGCGTGCTACAATATTTGCTTCAGCTGTTTTATGTAAAAGAAATTATACAAAAAAACTCTAAGAAACCCAAAGATGTTATCACCTAGGACAGCATGATGAAGATCATATACATCCCTCCGCCGGAAGTAGACAATGAGAAATATTACAATGGGCAACAAAACTGAATATACCTAATTTTCCGAGCAAAAGAAGCAAAAAAAACCATTATTATTAAACAATATACTTGTAAAACTAGCTTCATTCAATAACAAGGGCATAGGAAACTTACCGGGACAGCCCAAACAGGTACTGTATTGTCTTTAAAGGGATATTTAAGATCAGTCAACATATCTTTGCCAACAAAGCGATAGAATGGTCGGATGGAATTGAGGATAATCTCAATTACCGCAAGAAGCAAAAATATCAGCCAATCATGCATGTGTCTCTTTGCAACTATAGCTCCATGGGACTTCACAGTATGCATACCATGCTGGACCTCCATTGTTCTGTACTGTGAAATATACATGGCCAAAATTTTCATTTAGACTAATTACATACCAAACAATTAGCTCCTCCAATAGGCACATCATAATATATATGAATCTGGGGATTTGGTATAGGTTTTCCTCACAAAAATTGGCCCATAAAAAGGTTCAAGTTAAATTCATTGACATTTTAATGAAATACTCTTTCTATTACCTTCCTTTCCACGTCCATAATCATATATATATCCAATGATACAGTAATTTTGGAAGAGGACATAACCAGTGCAATTTAAGTATACTGATTTTATTGTTCCTTGGTTCAATTCTCCCTACAATGTAAGTTCGCATAGTTTCATCAGTGATTAGTCCAATGTCAGTCTTTCTAAATACATTAAAAAGATCATTACCGTGTGCTCTCTTTTTCCTACCCTCCTATGTAAAGTTTGGCTGGCTATACTATCTGATCTTTTACCTTCCTTTTCCTTTGAAACTACCTAAGAATATTAAGTTACTCTAAAATGCCTTTTATCTAGCAAATTATATTCAGATACCTATGTCATACTTTACCATATGTGATCCAGTAATGCACACACACGAACGCACACACATGAATCACATTCAATGCACATCCATTTTAACTCACTTAAACGAATTTGTAGAAGAAATCAAGTACCTCTTCTTCAAGATGTTCTATTAGTGGAAACTCAACAGCCGAAAACCAATGATTACTATTGGCAGAAGTATGCAGCCTCTGGCTCACATAATCCTAGATAATCCCAAAACGACCAGTTTAGTAATTTGTTTCAAAATGAAGAAGTGTTTTCAGAACTCTAGAATTGAATTTAGTTATATAAGCTTTTTGACAAGAACTAAAAGCAACCATTATCAACATGTGATAAATAATTTATACAAAACTTAATGGGCATGAACTTCTTAAATCAACATATATAATAAATGTGTATAATGAATACGAGGATAGCTAATATGCATCTAATTTATGATTGAACTTATGATACTAAACATATATCAAGAGATTTCCCACATTCAATTTCCTGAAGAACTGGATCATTATAATCACTATAAAATACCAAAACTAGATTTCTTTCTAGAAGCCTAACATTAAAACAAAACCCATATACGTAGTCTAAAATTGCAATCCCATTTCTCTATTTTCCCCAATTTCTTGATTTTCTAAGAGACTGGTCAAACGCATTCCCAGCTGCAACATCGGCAATGGCCATCAAAAACGCTAAGAGAAAAAAAAATAGAAATTCCAAAAAGAAGAAGAAAAACCACAAAAGTAATAAAATTTCCAGCAAATCAATATCTAAAAACCAAAAACCTGAGACTCGCTAACCTGACAAATGCTCCTCAAATTTCTAACTGGAGAAAGAGAACGCAAATCCCACCAAGGCATTGTATGAATCAATAAAAAAAAGAAAGAAGCAATGGTGCAAACAATAACTGAGCTAATTGGTATCAAACAAATCTCAGAAAACTTTTGAAATGCTAATAGGAACCTTTCCGTTGGTCAGGTTCACACAATATTTACAAAAAGAGTTAAAAGAATCCACAACAATAACTGGGAAAAGTTTGAAGTCAACTATACAGAAAAAGACGAATAAGCGTTTGGAAGTGCTTTTGTAACAAAGTCATTTTGCTTAAGGCGCTTCTCTGGAGACAAATTTTAAATATAAAAATACAGGCCTGGATTAGACATTCTGGATTGTTTTTAATTTCATACGATTAAGCAGCAGTTAATATTTTAAGTGCTTTTACGTAAGCACTTCCAAACACATCCTAAAAGATATAAAACAATAAAGCAATGCATTATTTTGATTGCTTTCAAACAGTTTTCAGAAAATTCTGAATTAGACAATGTATATAGCGAAAAGCAAGTAGTTGTATTAAATTACCAGAAGCTTGTGGGGTAATTGGTTTTGCAGCGAAATCGAGCCGAAGAGACAATGTGGTTGACGTCATTTGGAAATTTATATTGGAAAACGAAAGATAAAGAGAAGAGGAGAGGCTCTGTTGTGTCGTTTTGATCGCATCGGTTTGAAGGCCGCGGTTGCCGCTTCCAAGTCAAAGATGAAACCTCAGCTACAGGACAGCCAAATTGATGTAATAAAAATTTTAGTTGTATTTTTTACTATTTTTAACAATCAAATGTAAAAATTTTATAGAAAAATCTGTATATCATAATATTTAAAAAATATATTTATTTTTTTGAATATTTATGTAAATACAAATAACATTTTCTTCAAACTTTATTTAATTATAGCAAATGTAGTGTAAACCATTAATTTCATTAATCAACGAGATGGTGGCTATTAAAATTACATATTTTTATGCCAACTAAGATCAAAAGATCAGTCTATGTGTCAGCATCCAATTGGCTAGTAATCTTTGGCCAATAATAATTTAGTTTAAACGTTGAAATTATCATAGAATTAAAAAAATAGAAAAAAAATATTAACACAAAGAATACAAATTCAATATAATTTAAAACCTCTAATTGTGTTTGTCATTTATTGAAAAATATTGATATTAAGAATTAAAATTTAATGATAAAATTTTATTATACCATTATAACATAGACAAAATTTCAATTGTACCATGGTCACAGAATAAAATTTTGTTTGGTGAATTTTTAATATCAATATTTAATGTGTTATGAAGATACAAAGAGTAGTGATCGGGTTGTGCTGATCATTGATAAATGATAGATAGTGATAATAATTAAAATATAAAAACTACAAAAATTTATAATATATTAATAATTATATTAAGTAAATCAATTAAGCACTTATCAAAGTATTTGGCTTTCACTTTTTGGTCAGGATAGGATGATAATCACGGGCACGAAATTTGTCTTAGATCACAAACCGGATAAAAACCGGTCCCACGATGACGTTTTATTAGGGAAAAATTACAGTTACCCCCTGTTAGATTGACACTTATTTGATTTCACTCTAAAAAAATCCACTCCGTGGTCAATTTTTTCCGTTAAAATTTTGTAAATTTCCAACTTTATCCCTATTAGGTCGGGTCACTTCAATTAAACCAAACCGAATCTATTTGGAAAAAAATTAATTGGACTCACGCGTGAGTCGAATCCTTATACTCAACCAAAAGTACAAGAATTTACCATTAAGCCAACCTAGATTGCAACGACATCGGTATAACTAATTTTATATATACTCTTGAAACATAATATTGTCATATATATTAAATTAATAATTATTTCCTACAATTTTTTTTTAAAAAATAGTTATATTTAACTGTTAATATACAAGAATAAATAAATTTATAAAATTATAGTTAACAAATTTATATTTAATTATTTAAAATTATTAATTTAAATTTTTTACTAAAAATTATTAGCTTAATCTCATATAAAATTATTTTTAATTTAATATTACGAAATAAATATTTTTCTCTATGATTTTCATAAATTAATTTAATTTATAAATTCTTATTTAAGTTTTTAATATTAAAAAATAATTATTAGTTTAATTTTATACATAATTATTATTAGTATAATATTACAAAATAATTTTTTAATAATTTTTATAAATTCACTTAGGTTTACAAGTTCATATATATTTTTAATGTTACAAATTAATTTATTACTTTAAATTTTCTTCAATTTTTTTCTCAAAATTATTAGTTTAATGTAAATGATTTGTCTTTATATATTAATAACTAAATATAAAAACCTTTTAAAAAAATAGAAAATAATTACTAGTTTAATATGTATGATAGTATATGTACAATAATATTATGTTCAAAACCTATATATAATACTAGGGACAACAATTTTGTGATAATCTGACTTGATCTAGTGGTAAGCTCTTACACTTTTATTTGAGTGCAAAGTTCAACTTACACCTTGTGAGTCTTAACTACTTTTTTTTTCCTCCCAAACCGAATTCGAATTCGAATTAATATTAATATGGATAAAATAATAAATTTTGTACCAAACCCACCCGAATTCGAATCTGAATTAATACGGATAAAATAATAAATTTATAAAATTTTAACAGAAAAAAGTGACGGTAAAGAGATGTTTGAGTATTTTAATCTAATAGGGGTGAAATTCAGTAAGAGTCAATTTAATAAGGGTGTAGTTGTAATTTTACCTTTTTATTACATGTACATGGGTCCCATCACTTCGCCCAAATCCAGCATTGATGACGTGGCCAACTCCCCTGCACGCTGCCGCCACGTGTGTCACGTATCTCAACAGGCCAACATTTAGCGAGTTTCCAGGCTTCGGCTCCAGTTCATTACAGTATTCAGGGCTTCTAAAAGTAAGCTTCAGTAAAGGAAAGTGAACCCTTCGGAGGACTCTCAGATCTCATCGCCGTCACCGCCGCAACGGAGCTACCGATGTCGCAGACTAACGGCAAGCTTCGGCTAATGTGCAGCTACGGCGGCAACATCGTCCCTTTGCTCAACAACAAGTCCTTGTTCTACTCAGGCGGCGATACGCGCATCATCACCGTTCCCGCCACCAGCACTGCCACAATTTCCACCTTTTCATCCCACATCGCTGGCGCGCTCCATGTCAGCAGCCCCTTCACGCTCAAGTACCTGCTTCCTCTCCACGACCTCGACTCTCTCATCTCTCTTTCTTCTGACGACGACCTGCAGATTTTCCTTGAGGAGTTTCAGCGTCTCTCTTCTTCCCCTACTCCCTCCCGCCTCAGATTATTCCTCTTTCCGACAAAACAACAGGGCTTTTTAGCTACTCAGTGCGAGTTGACAACGACTCAGTGCGGGTTGACTCACCCCAAAACAGAGAGTTGGTTCGTGGACGCGTTGAAGAGTGCAAAGATGATGCAAAAGGGGGAGATGGGGTTCGGTGGAGATGGTCAAATTGATGGTCAAAGTGGTGGTCTTTGTGGACAAGAGTCTATGATGTTGGAAACTACTTCGTCATTTGGTTCTACGTCGTCTTCGGTTTCTCTGTCGAACTTGCCGCCCATGAAAGCTTGTGGTGATGAAAATGTGAATTCTTTGCAAGAGAACAAGACCAAATTGCCATCAACTGAGTCGACTGCGAGGTATTATTTTTTTTTGTTTCTGTGTCTTTATTTTGGTTAATTGTGTTTATTCTGCTACTTTGTTGTCTTTATCTTTTAGTTGATGAGAAAGTGATTGTACAGGAGAGAAAATATTGAAGCTTCTGGAGCAATTGGTTCCTCTAAATTTATGATTTGATACTATTTCAAACAATCAATTTGTTTATAAGCTCAGGTTATTGGGAAAAAAATGTACAATTTTCATTCATTTTAATGCAAGTTGCATGAGTCCAGTAATTGTATAAGAATCACTTGGGAACTAGTTCTGCCTGTTTTAACTTTTCAGGTTCATCTTTTTTCACACACCATTTCTAGAATCACACAGTCAAAATTAATTGTTCTATACAATCTTATGGTGTTTTAATTTGTATATTTGATTGTGTTATGTCTTTTGTCAGTGATATTGGTAGTGTGGCAAGTGCTATTTCTCATGCACAGACTGGAACTTACCAAGAGCCCAACGTTCATGTCGCTGCAATGGAAAATAAGGTTCCTCTGAACCCTTTTGAATCATCAGATGCTAAGATCCCTGATCCTCTCTCTGAGGTGCAGACACATAAAACGGTGCAGGTTTCTGCGTATCCAATATCTTCACCGTTGGATCCGCTGCAACAGCAACAAGTTCAATTTGTTCACATGGGTACCCATTTCTCACCTCAGAATCCTGCCAGCGTTTTGCCTGTTGCATCTTACTACCCCGTGTACAACACACCGTTGCATCAGCAGCAGCTACAATATCTGCCTAGTCAACCGTACCCAGTATATGTTGTGCCAGTTGGGCAGACCCAAACTTATAATTCATCAGCCCAATATGGCTCCAAAGATACTTTGCCAGTTGTCTCTGGTCGGCCTCCATTGCATCCAAATTCTATGGTAATCCCTTCCCAAGTAGCTTACAAGGATGTCACACCTGCTCCACCGATACCTGAGTTTGTATCACAAGTTTATAGAGCAAACACAGTGGCAAATTCACTCATCCATGTACCTTATAGTGAAAATAAGCAGCGCAATGTGGCTGTTCCTCCAATGCATAGTCAACCTCAAGTAATTGGTGTTGCTTCCCGAGAAACTGCTAATTACAGCAATGAACATGATGATGACCCTGTCCGGGCCCAAATATACAAATCTCAGCCTCCACCACCCACATTGCCTTCTCAATACCAGACCATGACAAAAGCCACAACAGTGCTGCTATCAGAGGCTTTGTCACAGTTGCATGTGGATAGCATAAAGCAGCAGGTTGGAACCTCAATGCCACAATGAGTCCGCTGTTCAGGAAGACACATTTATGGCAGCGGTGTAGGTTACCTTCAGACTTTTTTCTTGATTTCTTATGTTGGAGGTAGCAGATGTTGTCTGCATAATTAAAACAGAGAGTTTGGTCACTGCCTTCTTTTTCTTCATCCTTCTTTGCCATGTTATCTGATTTAAAGTGTTTGAGATTATATGGTAAAAGTTAAATAAAGATGCATGTTTCAATAGTAGTTTATGAGTTCATATCTAACATATTCGAAATGTTGCTCAAATAGAACATAGGTTAGGTGATTGTTAAGGTTTGACGTTGAAGAAAATCCAACTGTATATTGGGACAGTGTTCTTTTGCGCTCTGTCAATCATATTTTACATAGCCAAAGTGATTATAGTTAATAAGTCATTTGGAAGTTGATCATGATTATGCAGGTTGATTTTTCCTAGGACATATAGCCAAGCAGTAAAGATTATCATGAAGTTGTTAATTGCTGAATGGTATGAACTAGAAACGTTTCGTGCTCTCTCTTGGTTATTCTATTCACTCTTTCCCATTCCTTCTTTTGCCTTCTTGTAGTCTTCTAGTTACTGAACTTCTGTCTTTGGCGGTAGTGGTTCTCTCCCCCCTTTCTTTATTTTATTTTTCTTCATGTGCTAAGTTTCAAACAAACATTGCCTAAGAGTACTCTATTTGGGTAATTTTCTGCTTTTATTTGATTCAAGAGGAACCAAGTTTAATGAGAAATAAAATAAAGGAGGCATTTTATATTGGATAGTGCAGTTTCTGGAGAGGTTGCAAATGTCGTTTGAAAAGAATAGCCCAATGGTGGATATTTGATTCATTTTGCATAAGTTCTTATGACAAGATTAATCAATTTTGGTCCCAAGACTATGCTGGTTAAAATATTTTATCATCGAGGACTCTGTCCCTGCCCCATCCTTTATTGTGGGTCTTCTCAAATTACGTCTTCAAGATACTCATAGCCTAACATTCTCTTAGAAGTTATTTCTATCCATCCTACTGCTAAACCATTGTTTCGTCTTATGAATGAAAGGGCTTCAGATTCTGTGGAACTGGAAAGGTCCTTGTCATTGATAAAACTTGTATCTCCATGCTTAAGTACCCTTTAATGTTTTGAAGATAATGCAATACGCTTCTTATAAAGCACTTTGTATAATAAATTGGTCCATGTCCCTTTTATATTGAATTTTGCAATTTATGTAGGTAAAGCCTTGTATGGAGGCTTGATTTAATTCACTCTAACTAAAGAGCTGAATGGAAGTGTATGTAAGTGTTTATTACAGCCACTGCAACAACCTGCTTCTTCTAGGTTCCTATGATTTGTCTCTGGAAAGTAGCATCTTTGTGGTAGCAATATCTGTGCCATATTATGTATGTATCATTGACATGAGATGGTCACAACCAATATATATGTATCATTGACATGAGATGGTCACAACCAATTTACGTATGGTCAGAAGTGATAGAAAACAAGACTAGAAAATATTTGATCTAATATGTAATACCATCTATTTATAGATGTTAAAGGATTAGAAATTGCTAAGATTTGAACTTTGAATTTGAGATTTTAAATTTGATCGTGTAAAATAAAATTGAAAGATTAAGTTTAAGGACTAAAGATTAAGGGATTAGGATTTTATTTATTTGGAATTTTACCAAATATTTGTACATAAACTATGTTTGTGTTAAATGTTTTTGCTCATTGTCCATAGATACGATTATGTTATTGTTCTGTTACGATTATTATTATTGTTCTGTTGCGATTGTTATATCTTTCTGTTATGGTTATTACCGTTTCGTTATTGATTAATTATTAAACTTCGAAATGCTTCCTACAGTTTTAGTTGTATTTTATGTGACACGAGGTAATATAATTGAATTAAATAGATGTTTATAATTAGGCTTACATATTTTTGAAATAATGATATTTATATATATGTAAGTGTTTAATAAATCATAAATGTTATGCATAGATTTATTTATTGAGTTGACAACTCACCCTTCGTCATTAATATTTTTCAGCTGATTGAAGTTTTGAATAGTTAGATTGTGAGACGATAGAGATTTTTTGATTGAGCTTAGACTATTGGAAAGATTGAAGTTAGTATCAAGTAGACTTTTGAGTATTGTATTTAATCTTAAGAAATATTGTTCTGAATATTTAAGCAATGTAGTTGCATGTTAAGGTTTATTTATTCTTTTGATGATTTAATTGTATATTGGAAATTTGGAATTTTGGATTTCATTTCAAATTTGTCATATGCCATACAAAAACATATGACAAATTTGGGGTGTTATTATAATAAAATGGACGTGGGAGGGCCGAGTTTGATACAAACAATGGAAAAATACATATTAGATAAGCACAACCAGCTATGAAACATTTAAAGCTATGTACTATGCTACTAACTCTTTCTGATGGATCCTTGAAACAAGCAAACTTCTCAAAACATTTCATGTGTTGATGCAGCATCCCTTGTTTGAATGTTCCATTTACATCAATTTTCTTCTCATTGAGCAAACTCGAGTTCTTCTCTTGGCATTAATTGTTGTTTAGTGGATGTGGTCACTCTGTCTAAACTATCACAGACATGCCTCATTGAAGGTCTCTTATCTGGGCTCCTATGGGTGCAGTCAAGGGCGATTTTCAGCACAGCAACTATCTCATCTTCCTTGTCCAAATGATGAGCTAAGAAGGGATCCAAGACATCAGTCATTGGCTTCTTGTCCTCAAGGATAAGCTGCGTCCACTGAACTAGGTTCATTTCCACTGAACCTATCTGCATCAGTGGCAACTTACCGGAAATCATCTCAAGTAAAATCACTCCATAAGAGTATACATCCCATTTCTGTGTTGGCTTTTTGAGTTTTGAGGCTTCTGGAGCTTGATAATAGGACCTGCTCGGGGTTGAGTTTATAACTGCAAGCTCACATGGAGAACTCTGTTGTGGTGTTCCGGTTGTTGATTGTTCCCACTGGACTTCTAAGGATTCTTCAGCAATATCAGCAAGGCGGCCAAGTCCAAAATCGGATATGTGAGGCTCCATATTTGGTCCAAGCAGGATATTGCTAGGCCTCAAATCTCCAAGGACGTATCTTCTGGGACTGTATTCATGTAGGAAAGCCAAACCTTTTGCTATTCCTTTTATGATTCTTAGACGAATGGGCCAAGATAGAGGTCTGTAGGCTATCATTCCAGCTTTTCCTGATTAAGTTTTCAGAATGAGAACAGTTAGTGCGATCAACTTTTATGATTTACATGGAAAATCTTTGACAAGAATCAGATATGGGAAGCAAAGAAGAAAGAATCAACGGTAGCTGACATTGCTAAGTTTGGTAAGAGGAAAATATCACCATGAATTGCAGTTGCAAGGTTGCCATTGGGTATGTAATCATAGATGAGCAGCTTCTCATCAACAGACCAGAAATAAGCTCGGAGGCCAACTATATTTGGATGCCTCATCTTTCCAATTGCTTCTACTTCAGTTTGAAACTCCTTGAACCTTTGCCAACCTCCATGTCCCAACCTTCTCACTGCTACAGCTGCTCCATTGTTGAGAACAACTTTATATACAATACCAATTGTACTCTTGCCCAGAAGAAAAGCTGATGCTTTCAGAAGTTCCTCTAGATCAAAATCAACCTGCAAGTCTAACGGCACGAATTCATACTGTTCCATATTTTCTGATAGATTGTCTAAGTCATTTCTGGCAAAACAGAAAAATTCCCTTTTAATCATCAGTTTTTCTTCAAAATGACAGCCGCCAACATTTTCACCCCACTTGCAACCAGTTGCCTTCTTGTAGCAATAATAAAACAAGAACATAGTGATACAGATCCCCAGCGCAATGACAACAGGTATTGCAATCACTGCATAGGAAGTCAAGTGATGGGCTTTACCTGAATGATGAGATGGGTCGTAAGGCAAAGGCTTAGCATAAGGCGGAGCTGAAGTGTTTGGAGGACATGACACTTTCAGAGGGAGCCCGCAGAGCAAAGGGTTGCCCACGAAAGCAGTTGGTCCTAAACTCAGTAGACCATCATTTTGGGGTATGATACCACTAAGATTGTTATAGCTGAGATTGATGTAAACTTTCTCTGCAAGGCTTCCCAGGCTTGCGGGAACAGAGCCACTGAAGAGATTGTGAGACAAAGAAAGAGTACCTTTCAAGCTTTTTAAGTTGCTGATATCATCTGGGATCAAACCACTTAAGTTGTTGAAGGAGAGGTCGAGTTTCTGAAGGGCAACTAAATTGCTTCCAAAATCATTTGGGAGGGAACCTGTAAAACTATTTTGATCGAGGACTAGTGTCTTCAATCTCGTGCATTGGACGAGAGATGGAGGTATCAAGCTACTGAAAAAATTCTGCGAAAGATCTAAAACTTGTAGATACCTGAGGTTCCCTATCTGACTAGGAACAGGACCAGAGAATGAATTCCCTGAAAGGATCAAGCTTTGTAGCTTCGAGGCATTGAAGAACTGAACTGGCAAATTACCAGAGAAGTTGTTGTTCCTGAGATTAATCCTGTGAAGTGAAGAGAGGTTTCCTAGATCTGGAGGAAGAAACCCTGAAAGTTTCTTGTTTGGGATGTGGAGAGAAAAGACTTCTCCTCCTGTGCATGTAACTCCATACCATGAACATGGGTTTGCGTCTGAGCTGGTCCAGTTACTCAGACAGCCTTCTGGGAGGTCATTCATAGCTTGTTTGAAGGACAAAAGAGCCAGTCCTTCATCGTTAACCGAGCCCACAAGAGCAATGTAGTGGCATACCAGGAAAACCAACAAAACATATGGTAAAATCATCTCTTCCAAAAGCTGCTGAAGCGAATCCAAAACTAATCGAAAGCTTCTGTTATGATCAGCTTTTGTGCTAAGCAAACTTAGACAAATAGAAGCTAGCAATGATGATGCTTCTCTTTGCCAGGTTTTGACTGGCGTTTTATGAAGGTAGCAGTTTGTGTTGAGAGTGTTGACTCCGCAAACACAGCTAATGCAAAGTGCAGGGCCACTTTAAGACTGCAACGTTGAAAAGATTCTCTTGGAAGATGTGATTTCCAGAACTTGCACGAAATATATGAAATATATTCCAATACTATAATAATTGCCTTTCTGAGAAACCGAGTGGTGCATCAAAAACATGTATACTTCATTACAATCATGGTTCGTTGCATTAAACGAAAACTCAAGCATGAAATAGTGATTTGGCATGCTTTAGAACGCCATGACTTCTGTCTCACTGTTCTCAAGTAAAATCATCATTTCAAATTATTGTAAAATATATAATACAATTGAATTATGTTTTATTCTTAGTATTGTATGCCAAGAATCAAAATTGAGTACTGTTAGAGATGTTACGATGTGAGGTGTAATGAGCTGAGAAGCTTGACATATTGTGGACAGCAGACTTGAAAATTATTGTAACGTGATTTGAGGCGATGATTGCTGCATAAAGATGCCGCTGAAAGTGCAATAATATTTTGCATAGTAGGACGGTTAAGTTGACAAAACACAGTCCAAGCAACAACCAACTAAATTGACTCAAGCTTGAAGTGCTTCCAGGGTGGTCACTGTCGTGGTCCTTAATTTGTCACTGTGACCAGGCGTATGATGGTTTTCATTGAAGTTAGAAATTTCAAAAATTACAGACTAATTATGTACAAATATGTACATCCATACCTCATTTACAATTAAGTTGACTCTGGATTTGGTGCTATCCGGAAAACCAATGCTCTTATAGCTGGGAAGAGAAAAGAGAACCGATAAAACTAGTGAGGTTATGTCCAAACTTCGGTACTGTGAGCAGCATAAATCTTATGGATCGATTCGCGAAGTCTCGGTGTGACAGCGAAGTGAAGAGGGAAGGAGGAGGAAAGAATGATAGCGAAATATGAGCAAAAGAAAAGTAGGATAATTGAAGAAATTTTCACATGGGTTTGGTACTTTAGTTGGTGTGAATTCACAGTACATATGCCTGTATCCATCTAACATTGTACTATTCCATGTCAACAAAGAGCAAGAAGCTCCATAACCACGCTAAAACATAGGAGAACATATCAAAGACTGCAAATATGATTGACGAGTATTTTTTAAGTATAATCATAACATTTTTCATTCATTTACATGATTTTGTGAAGTCTCAAACCACAATGAACACAAACTCAACTCTCTCAATTACATGAATGCCTCACACACCCTGACACTCAAACCAGAGTTCCAAAATATTAAAAAGTTTGGACCAATAAAACTTGGAAGACAAACATTTACTATGAAAACATCAACTGACTCCCGGCTCCAAATGCTTGAAACATATTCCTTTCGTGAACCAAACTAGGGGCTGATTGAGATGAGATTGAATACTCATAATGATCCTAGTCATTTCCCTTGCCACTGAAAAACTTCGTGAAATTTGGCATCACCTTTGTTTTCTTCTTCATTGCAAAGGAACTTGATCGAGCCATCCTAATTGCAGGGGATGTAGACTTTCGATGCTTTGCTCGTCTTGATGGAGTCAGATAGCCACTCCCTTTCATGGATTTCCTAGCCAATCCTGGCTGTAAGTTTTCTCCTTCTGCTGCTCTTTCAGGCTTCTGCCTCCAGCTCCTCAATTCTCCCTCTATTCTTCTCTTTGTGGAATTTGATCTCTCTGTTTTAAAGACTTCTTTCTCTTCTTCCACCCTTGTCTCTCTGATTTCCTTGCGAGCGATTTCGATTTTCATCAGTATTTCCTTTTCACTTGCCTTCAAAGCTTCAATCCATGCCTGAGCTGCAGCTACCTTCTTATCTGCAATCTCTTCAGCCCCAACTGCACGTCCAGTTAAATATTCATATTCAAACTTTGAAATGGTAATAGAAGCATTATGTTGTGATGCAGATGCTCTAGACTGCATTGTATTCTCAATAAGAGATTTTAGATTCTCAAATGCTAAAGCTTCTGATGATTTAACTGCATTTAGCTCTTGCATTGTAGCCTTTACTCTTTCCTCAGTTGAATCAATTTCAGAGTCAGTTTTCTGAATTTCTTCTTTGATCTTTGCAGTTTCTTCAGTAATAAGCTCCTTCTCTTTTTTTGCAGCCTCAGCTTCCATCTTTAACTGTTCAAGAGTGAGGGACAGATTGCTTGCAATTCCTCTAGACTTTTCCTCAGTTGCAGATACAGCTTCCAACTTGGCTTTTGCTCTAAGCAGCTTTGAATTGAGATGCTGAACAGTTAAGTCTGTTTTCTCTTTTGCTTTCCCTAAACGAGCTGTTTCTTCTCTGACATGCTTCAGCTCATTTCTTATGATATCCATAGAAGACATAAATTGAAACCCTTCTTCCTTGATTGAAGCCAACTCTTTCTTTGCTGCTTCTAGTTCTTCTGTGATTGATTGTAACAGAGGTGAACTTCCCAATTCCTCTCCTCTTTGGAAAATGCTCTTTGCATGCTTCGAAATGTCATTTCCTTCAACCCTCTTGTCCATATCTTTAGCATTCTTGAGCTCATTTTGTAGCAAATTAACATCATATAGGGTGACTGCTAGTTTGCTTTCAAGCTCTTTACAATGATCAATCTCTTCAATCATGTCTTTCATTTTCTTCTTTGTCTCCTCCATTGTAAATGAGAATTCATTGGCTTCTTTTTCTCTCTGAGCTTCAATCTCTCCATGCTCTTTCAAGGCTTCAATTTTTGCCAACTCAACTAACACTTGTTCTTCATTGACTTCCTCTATCTCCTTCCTAAGTGCTTCCACAGAGCTTGAATTAGCCCACATTTTCAAGCCTGAAGTCTCAATCTCCTTCTCTGCCCGCATTTTCTCTTCCAAAACTGAAGCCATATCAAGCTTAAGTTTACTCAACTCTTGTTTCACTGACTCCAATTCTCTCATCACTTCTGCATACCTATAACTCTCCGTACTCCTCTCAGACAATGCATTTTCTTCACCCCCATCCGACTTCTTTAGTGCTTCAACATCTCTCGTCCTTGCTTTTGCCTTAGAATTCGATTCCTCAATCCGTGAAGCAAGATCTTGCACTGTCTTTCTCACCATAGAAAGCTCAGATTCTGCTTGAGCTTTCGTTGACTCTGCAGCTCTTCTATTCTCTTTGTATCTACTAATATCTCTCCTTGCCATATGAAGTTCTCTTGCTCTTGAAGAGGATTTCTTAAATTTGAAAGCAGACATGGAAATCAATAGTGAATAATAGGTAATACAAATAAAAATAAGTTTTATTTCATAGTTCTTTGAACTATACCTCTGGGAAGTCCATCTGGGATCTTTTCACTGAAGTACTATCATCAAGAATTCTTCCTCCACACATATTAATGGCAGCTTTAACTGACCCAGTTCTTCTTTTATAATCCAACTCTCTCCTATCCATAACAAACCTGTTCGACAGTCAAGTAAGCAAAAATTTCAACCAACAAGTGGCAGAATTTAAAAAGTAGAATCTGGATATGCTTCTGCATGACAATACCCATATAATTCTACCGTAAACATGCAAGTAGTTTTCAATAGGCAAAAACAGTTCTGTTTAGTCTCACATTAAGCAAGAAAATCATTTCTGCATTGTAAAGATAACTAGAAAGCATGAAATTCAGACACATACCCAGAAATTTTCCCACTGTGATAAATTATCCGTTTTCCTTTTTCAGGCAAAAAGAGATTAATTGTACTGAGTCACAGAGGTCGTTATATCCAAACACAAAATGAAGGAAAGAATGAAGCTGTGTGTGATTATGGTTGGCTCATATTGAATGCATCGCCAGTCATCAAATATTCTCTTTTTGGCTTAATTGAATTAATATTTCTTTTAAAAAAAATTAATATTTCTGAATATTCTTTGGACCAAATGGTTGAACCCATTTAAGCATCAACACCTTAGCTTAAAATTCTGTCGGCCTAATTAAGCAATGGGAAGATTTTGATAAGACAAAAAAAAATTGCAGGTAATGATAAATCCTAAAGAAAACAAACACTGTGTAAATTGGAAAGGTGGCATTAAAGAATAAAATATTTGATATATTTAAGCTTAATTAGGTAATGCAAAGAGCAAAGCCACAAACCAGTCCAGGCAATGAAAATGCTTTTTTGTCCTTAGCGTAAAGCCGACGGCATTTTGTGTGTGGATAATACGACACAGTTTTACACTATCAGCAGACATCAAACGCCAGTAAGAAGCCACGTCTTCGACGCTGATCCACAACCACACGAACGGCAGAGCCAAAGGGTTGGGTTGGCAGCACATACAGTGTGTGATGAGGTTGACGGTTTTGTAATTTAAAATGTGAAATTTATAATTTTATAAGTAAATATGAAATTTAAAGCTTCATATTTAAAAATAAACAATATAGGAAATAAATTGATTTTTCAAATAATTAAAAGCTTATACCGCACTGTAGCAATATCAATTTTGGGTTTTGGTTTGTGATTTCTTTTACTTTTAAATATTTAAATAAATATATTTAGATTTTAGCAAAAAAAAAACATGTTTAAGAGTCAAAGAGTTCTACTCAAATTTAGTGACCGTTTGATTTAACTTTTTTATTGGTTAAAAGAGTTTTTTTAATGATAAAAACTCTTTTCAAATTTTTTAATGTCGTTTGGTTGACAATAAAAAAGAGTTTTTGAAAATTAAAAAAGCTGTTTTCTTTCTATTAGAAGAAGTTCAAAATTTGGGTTTTTGGCAGTAGAGAGCTTCCCTAGCTTTTTTAAAAGGTAAAATTGTCTAAAATACCCTTACTTTAAAAATTTTACGTAATTTTTTTAAAATAAAATATTAAAAATCTGTTTATTAAAATAATTACTCAAATTTTTCTCAAAAGTCATTTGTGATAACCAAACAATTAATAAATTTTTGTTAAAAGCTCTATTCATAAAAGTTTTACAGGTAAAAACTCTATTTTAAAAAGCTCTATTTGAAAAGTTATATCAAACGGATCCTTAATCTAACATCCATTGTTATAAAAAAAATTTATTAAAAGTCGGTAATCTTAGTAGAATTTAGTTTAACATCACAAACAAAAATCTACATCTACTCGAAAGTCTTAGTATTTGATATGTAAAAATTATGTTTACCAAGAGTAATAAGAGTGTAAGAGTTCTAATTAAATTTAATTTGACATTATTTACAAAAATCTACATTTATCAAGAAGAAATCAGGAGTTTTATTATCTATTATTTTATCAAAAATTTATCATATAAGTCGAATTTTTATTAGATCTAATTTGACACGATTCACGAAAATCTACACTTAGTATACGAGAATTTATCTTCACTTATTTTTTTTAAGAGAAATTAATCTCTACTTATAATTAGAAAAATTAGAACTTTTACCAAAAGTCATTTCACAAGGGTATTAACCACCTACGTAAAACGTAATTGAAGAATGAAGATGCAGATGAAGATGACTTTTGTTTTTCTAAATGTTATATATTCCATTTACAATTTACAAATAATATTACATATTATAAATTTACTAAAAGCGGAGATAAGCATTGTTGTCATATGCTCCAAAGAAATCTACTCAACAAAAAATCTTACGCAACTTCTTGGTGGTCTAGGACGGGCCTAATGGAGAACCGGTGTGGACCCACCCTTTTTGGGCTAATGTAAGGGCCTTGTCTGCCCAACCAGCCCTTCACGAGCCCCTTAAAAAAGTACAAGTAGTAACAGTCGCTAACCAAAAAGACGAATAACTGATTACGAGATCAAAAAAACAAATTCATTTGTAAGATTAGCATGGCGCAAGGCCGCACGTTATTGAATTTACAAGGAATTGACCGTTGACATTAGAAACAGTGCTCCAGATTTCCATGCACAATCTGTACTACGTATCATAATGTATACTAAGATTTCAGATCAACATATTAACTGCTCCCGATCCGGACCATCCGATTTTCAAAATCACCAGATCAACGGCTATTCATATTATCAATAAGCAGCTATATTTATATAATATACAATTTCCTTAATCAATGCTACTTAAATAAAAACTTTCCAAAATACAAGGAGAGATAACACAATCTATAAATAATAAAAATTAATTTTTTATTTTAAACTATTTTTCATCAATAAATCCAAAAGACTACGATTGCCCCGTGGTGTCGGTAGCAGCAAATCACCGCTCCGGTTCTTTCGACGAAGTAAGCTGGAGAAGATATTTGCATGACATTTAAATCAAACTGGTTAAAATTTTACTCTGGATCCGACAAATGGAAGTTTGATTATGTATTATGATTTGATTCGATTCAATTCGAATGTAGTTGATATCAGTAGTAGCAACAGAGAGTGAAAGAGAATGGATGTAGAAAGATCGTCTCTGTGCAACTGCGTTGTGAATTTCTTGCTGGAAGAGAAGTACTTATTGACGGCATTCGAGCTGTTACAAGAGCTTCTTGACGATGGCAGAGACGCTCACGCCATTCGTCTCAAGGAGTTCTTCTCCGATCCCGCTCATTTCCCTCCCGATCTCATCTCTCGCTTCAACTCTCTCCGAGGTCCATCAATTTCTCCCTACGTGTCGATTTTACTTTCTTGCTGTTCAAATCTAGGGATTTAAATTGAAATTTGTCTAATCAAATGAGTTATATCGACAATTTTTAGACTCTTAAGATTCAAAATATGTGACAAGGATTATTTGCTGCCTTGGAATTGTTGAGGAAGCACAAAGATAATTTCGATCTTAAATGCTTGATTTGTTTTAGCCTGTGAAAGTTTATGTTGACTAGTTAAAGATTGAATTAAAATTTTGAATCATGACAACATAAGATATTACATCACATTGGCATCATTGTTTTTCTTTTTGCCATCATTTACTTCAGTGACTTGATGTTTTGCAGAGGAAATTCATTGCCAGTTCATCCGTTAAACATTTCAAAGCATAAAAGTTATTCCAGTAAAAAACACTCAGCTATTATAGGTTCTTTGAAACTAGAATTTGAAGGAATGCTTTACTCTGTGGCTTTTGAGTAATCAGTATGATTATAGATCATGATTGAATCTAGTGTAGAACCTTCATTATCAAGTGACAAATACAATGGAAGTTGGCTCAATTGCATTTGTTTGAAGAACTAGATAAGTGATGAATACTCACTGAAATGAAAAGTACTACTTGTTGTTTTCTCAAAAGGAAAAAGGGAAATAAACAGAGTCTTCAGTTATCTCTTAGAATTTTTGTCAATTTAAAATAAATTTTTTGGTGAATGTTAGTATTGGATATGATCATAGGAAAAAGAAGTGTATTACTAGGAGTGACAACTTGCATGGGAAATTCTACTCCATTTTTACGTTGTTTCCTTCTCCATTGCATAATTAGTAACAACTATGCAGTGGAAGACTGGCATGGTTCTAGACTGTTAAGACAGTTAGAATATATTTTGTTCACATCAGACATGTAATCTATTTAGCTTTTGTATTATTACAGATTCTGAATTATTTATCACAAAAGGAAAAAAATCTTTTTGCTTATGTATGTGAATCTTGAAATTAAAGGGAGTAAATGATGACATGATTGCAAATTTTACTGATGTACTATCTGGAAAGTATCACCTGGAAAGCAAAATGGAGGAAACGCTTGATACAGGTGATAGTTTGATGAAGTGCTTACGTTCTTGCGTGGTGTAGTTAAAGCTCTCTCTATTCTGAAGTGCAAGGGAGGGGATTATTACAACGTAATCTTGACAATCTAGTTATTCAGAAAATAAAAAAAAAAAAAATTAAAGATTTTGAAGGAAAAATCCCAGGGCATACGCTCTAAACTGAGCTGTTTTCCATTTGCTACCATGTCAGATTTTAAAAATATGACTTGGTTTGCCTTTTCAATTTGAAATCATTGATTTCTCAGTGATTGGCGGTATTATCAAAATTTTAGCACTTGAATATGGTTTCTGACACCTTATTTTGATGAACCGTTTTTACAGTTTGATATGTGATTTGGTTTTTCATTTAATTTTCGTTCAAAAACAACTGATACTTTAGTCTCCCTTTCTAATATGAAATTGCAGTTGCTGATCCTCAAAGTTTACTAGAAGAGAAAGAAGCACTACAAGAGAAATTAGCTATTAGTGAGTACGAGCTTCGTTTAGCCCAAGAGGACATTAATAAATTAAAGGCTGAATTGAAGAAGAAAACTGAGTTGCTGACAGAAAACCTAAATGGTAATTATTTTTATTTCGGTTTGTTATCTAGAATGATGAACTTTATATGTTTCACATCTTGTGCAGTGCTCACATTTTCAGCATGTGTAGTCCTGCATGGTCACTTCATGTAGAAATGGACATATGGTTGTTAATCTTGTAACCACCGAGTGCTCAAGATATTCACCTAAAATCTACAGCTGCATGACTAGCAGGTTTATAGGGTAAAATAATTAGGATACTTCCTCAATCTTTATGCAGAGGAAGAAAATGACACCTTATGCCTGTTTTGACCATGTCTTGTACTGGAATATAGTGGTCCATCCTTCAGGCAATATGTCATATATCCGTTGAAGACTGACTCTCTCTCTGTCATTATTTGTAACAAAAGATGTACAGAGAAATAACAATGCACGCCAAGATTTTGCTTATGCACCAAAGATTTATTATAGAAATAAATGTGCACACCAAGATTTGGCTTAAGCTCATTATGCACCTGTGTTAGCTAGCACTATGCTCGAGCTTTCTGTGAATTACTTTTGCATATTGGATGCATTTGCAGAGTCAGACACGAATAATCATGTAAGTCAGGGAACCGAATTTCAACGGCAGAAAAGAGATACTTCCTTCTCTGATTTAGGCCCTTTGAAGGATAATGAACGTAAAGACCTTAACTGTGCTGTAAAGGAGTATTTGCTTATTGCAGGGTATCGGCTAACTGCAATGACATTTTATGAAGAGGTAAGTGGAACTTCAAATGCCTGCATTCTCTCTCTTCCTTCTACTCTCCCTCTCATTGTATCTGTTTCAACCAGTAATAGATGGAAGCTATGAAAATTATGCAGTGACATTCATGGCCTTCAGCTTTAATGCTTCTGCAATTGTAGAAATCATGGTGCAATTCATATTAAACTAAAGGAAAATTCGGAATCATGACTTTTGGGTTGTACATGCTAAAATTCCCTCAGTAACGTGTAATTACAGAATTTATTTTATAACATGTTATGTTTATTAGACTGAGTGGAAAATCTGTTCCAGAACTGAAATTTGATCAAAGGGTTGTTTTATGTTTGAAATGATTCACATATTAATTTCCATTAATTTGTTGAGTATAACATATTATTTGTTCATTATAGGAAGCTATTTTGTCATGGTAGATTTAGAGTTCTGGGGTTGTACGAGCGTATATATTTATTATATGAATCTGTTCTTCTGTGAGCTAAATCAGACAATTGTGTGTTTTTTTAGTGTCCTGCCTCAACATGTTATAGACCATTAAGAGGTATAAAATCTTCCAATCAGGTAAACCATGATTTTAACTTGTCAATACTCTTGCCTCAGGTTACAGACCAGAACTTAGATGTCTGGCAGAACACACCCGCATGTGTACCAGATGCGTTACGCCATTATTATTATCAGTATCTTTCTTCCACTACAGAGGCTGCTGAGGTATATTCTCAGACACAAGTGGGGTAGGCAAGTTGCTAAGTTTCCATAAAGAGGTTACTGATACTTTTGTATTTTCATGTTAATGCCTAATTGTATTCCACTGGGCTTAATGGAAAAAGCACTTTCATGCCTTACGTTCTCTTTCTTGCAAATGGTGTGTAGTGTGTCTGGGTCCTTTTTTCCTTAGGTGGATGCACGACACTGACAGAATGACACTATCAATATCAGATTACCTTCAACTATTTGTGATGATTTATAAATTTTTAATAGCTTTATTGTTGTTAGTCTCTATAGAGTGGGACAGTTTCAATTAATGACTCTTTAAACTTTTGCTTTTAAGGATTGCTTGGTGGTACTAGATAGGTTTGTACTTGGAGCTTGTTAATGTCAAATTAAGAGTCAAATTCATTCATCTTAAATCTCAACTGTGTCTCTCAGCAAGAAAATTGTTGCAAATATATCTATTGTTATGCATGAATATTTGCCAACATGTGCATTATAATCGGGTGTAATGTTCTATTTCTTTTGAAGTTCTGTTGAGACTACTGTCTTTTGCAAAATTTGCAGAAATTTGTGTGGAGTGATGATCATTCCTAAAATTGATAATACTTCAATTTCTGAAGCTTATGACTGTTTCACTGGAAAATAATCTGAATATGCAATCATGCTCCAAAACTTATGGACATTTGATGGTTGAACTGTGAATTAATTAGGCCTTTAGTTTGTTAAGTGAGCCTGTTACCACTGTCTAAATAGTTTTCTCTTCATTATCTTCTCATTGACTTTGATTTACTTGATGATCAATCTCTTTATTATATTGTCAGATTAAATGTTCTTGGAAATTCAAGACTTGTAGTTTTCAAAAATTGATATTCAGTGGCATTTTCTCTGATTTAGGGTGCATTACCGCTACTAAAGCTGCTGCTTATGCTGCAGGAGAAAATTGCCATGATTCGAGAAAATGAGTCATTATTAATAACCAATGAGAAGTTGAATCACGAAAGGGAGAGCTTGTCAAAAACCAAAGAAATTTCTGATGGTCAAATAAGTGCATTGACCAAATCTTTAGAAGCCCTTCATAAAGATCTTAAGGACAGGGAGAACTTGGTAGTGCACTCTTACTATACTACATTTTGTATACCAACTGCCTTTTGATAATAAGTATGAATATATGCACTGTTAATCACACATTTTCAGATACAAGGTTTGAGGAAGACAGTAGAGCACCAAAGGAAGGAACTTAATGACTGCAGAGCTGAAATCACAGCACTAAAAATGCACATTGAAGGATTTCGTTCTGCACGGAATTCAGTTGGTACTGATGTTGATGTTATCCAATCCCAGCCCTTGGAAAGATACGAGGAAGAGATAAAATCCTTGCAGATGGAAATAGAAAGATTAAAGGCCAAAAACAAAAATGCTCCTGACTATGTAGGTTCTGTATATTCTGAGTCTATGCAAACAGAAGAGAAAGTAGATGAAGTAGATGAAGATAAAACTGTACTCTCTCATCCAGTTAATGTGATGGAAGTGGTAAATAGTGAAAATTTACTGTCTGCTCAAACCATTGATAATAACACTGTTAAACAACCTGAGGAGGTTTCAGAAGGGTGCTTGACTATACCTTTAAATGACAATCTTGCTTCTGAAAACAGTGGAAGTGTCCCAAAACAAAATCATGAACCCTCATCTGCAGACACTGAGATACTACTAAAATCAGATGATCCAAGTGTTGAAGCTGCATCCGACAAAATGGCAAGTTTATTTTTCTTTATATATTTACACACATTCAGGAATTGGACATTGCATTGCCTTCCCCTTCTCTTTCTCCTTCTATATTTCAGAAAAATCTTTTTTTTGGCTTGTTTTCTTATCGCTATTGCTGGTATACTTTTATATAAATATAATTATTATTTGACAGGGTTTAGGAACTATTCAAATCCTTGCAGATGCTTTGCCCAAGATTGTTCCTTATGTTTTGATAAACCATCGAGAGGTTTGCTTTGGTCTAATCTGTTTTTTGCACTAGGATCTATCTCTGGATCTCTTTTTGGGGTGAGATTTTTTATTTTTGGTTTTATTTAAACCACAGGAACTTCTTCCCCTGATAATGTGTGCGATAGAGCGTCATCCAGATAGCAGCACTCGGGATTCATTGACCCATACACTGTTCAATTTGATTAAACGTCCAGATGAACAGCAGAGAAGAATTATAATGGATGTAGGTTACTTCTTCAAATATTACAATTTATTATTGAATATTATACTTCTTTTGTTTGACTGTAATCCTGCATCATTTCGGCTTCTTTCCAGGCATGTGTTACCCTTGCTAGGAATGTTGGAGAGATGAGAACAGAAATGGAGTTGCTTCCACAGTGCTGGGAACAGGTAAGTTTTAATCTTCTATTTTCTGGGACCTCCTCACTTACTGAATATTTCTTGTTTTTCTAAAATGTGGTCTTTATGTTCTACTGTCATGGATTACAGATAAATCACATGTACGAAGAGCGTCGGTTGCTTGTTGCTCAATCATGTGGAGAACTTGCAGAATTTGTTAGACCTGAGATTCGTGATTCTCTTATTTTGTCCATTGTGCAACAACTGATAGAAGATTCAGCTACTGTGGTCCGAGAGGCTGCTGCTCGTAATTTGGCATTGCTGCTTCCACTATTTCCAAACATGGACAAATATTTCAAGGTCAGCCTCACTAAATATGCTTCGAGGCAATCATGGCGAAGAATTCTGACTTGACAGTTTGGCTACAATGTAAGCTCTAGAACAGGTTGATGACACATGGTCTAGGGAATGGAGCCTTGTCCCCTTACCCCAATATGATGACTTACAAGAAAAGTATAAAAAATTGGAAAAATTAAAAAAAAAAGCCCAAAGCTTCTACATTGTCTCATTCTGTTTGTTGACAGGTAGAGGATTTGATGTTTCAATTGGTCTGTGATCCCTCTGGAGTGGTGGTGGAAACTACACTTAAAGAACTACTTCCTGCTGTAATAAATTGGGGAAACAAACTGGACCATATTTTGAGAGTGTTACTTTCTTATATCTTGAGCTCTGCTCGGGTATGCTTGTTTCTTGTAATGGACTTGTCTTTTGTGACTAAATCTTCCGACCCAGCTTGATGATGCTTTTTCATTTTTAACTTTTACTCATCAAATTTTTTCAGCGCTGTCCTCCTCTTTCTGGAGTTGAGGGGTCTGTGGAGTCTCATCTGCATGTTTTAGGGGAACGAGAGCGCTGGAACATTGAAGTTTTGCTAAGAATGCTGCTAGAACTGCTTCCTTTTACACAGCAGAATGCAATTGAGACATGCCCCTTTTCTTCTGTTTCAGGGTCTAAGGAAACAGTTTTTCCTAGCTCCTTGCTTGAATTGTATGCAGGGTAAGCTTTGCTTTCCTTTTCCTAATTACTGCTTTTCTTGGTTGAATAATTCTTTGATAATTGGAGACAAATATAAGAGATATTTATATCTGGCTAGGGGACATATCGAATGGCCAGCATTTGAGTGGATGCACATTGATTGCTTTCCCGATCTGATACAGTTGGCCTGCTTGTTGCCTCAGAAAGAAGATAATTTACGAAACCAAATTACTAAGGTAGCTCTATCTGATTTCGCATTGAATCTTTGTGTTGCTCGTCTTTACTTAGTGGCCTTGAGATTGGCAACTGCTAATGTTAATTTTGATGACGACATTGCAGTTTTTGTTGGCTGTATCTGAACAATTTGGAGATGCTTACCTAACGCACATAATGCTGCCTGTATTCATGGTAGCAATTGGGGATAATGCTGATTTGACCTTTTTCCCTTCCACCATTCATTCGAGAATCAAAGGTACTGCACACTTGATTCTTTTGTGGAATCCTTATAGGTCATTATACCTTGTATGACTGTTGCTTGATTGCAGGTCTGCAACCAAGAACGGCTGTTGCTGAGAGACTTGCTACTATGTGTGTCCTGCCACTTCTATTGGCAGGTGTTTTAGGTGCTTCCAGCAAGCATGAACAATTAGCAGACTACTTGAGAAAGCTGTTGGTTGAAGGTGCTGTAAAGGAGAATCATTCAGTGAAGTGCAATGCTGAGATTGTTAATGCTGTTCGCTTCCTTTGGTTCGTTTATCGAAAAACACTTTGCTATAAAATTATTTGTAATTTACTTTTTGACTTAATATGTATCTTCTCTAATGCAGTACATTTGAAAAACATCATTCTATGGTATTCAATATTTTATGGGAAATGGTTGTCAGCTCCAACATGGATATGAAAATCAATGCTGCCAATCTATTGAAAGTCATTGTAAGTTAGGTTGCCATGGAATTGTTGTTGCCAGTTTCCACTGACGTGAAATTTAAAAATATTAACCTTCATCCATTCTGTAGGTACCAAATATCGACGCAAAAGTGGCTTCTACCCAGGTTTTGCCTGCCTTAGTTACTCTTGGCTCTGACCAAAACCTGAATGTGAAGTATGCAAGCATAGAAGCATTTGGAGCTGTGGCCCAACATTTTAAAAATGACATGGTATAGAAATTTTGGTTTTGAGTCAGGTGTTTTAAATCTTGATGGAGCATTTTCCATACATTGCACTAACTAAATTTGGATCTTGTAGATTGTTGATAAGATACGTATTCAAATGGATGCTTTTCTTGAAGATGGATCCCATGAAGCTACTATTGCAGTGGTCCGTGCTTTGGCAGTGGCAGTACCGCATACAACGGATAGACTTAGAGATTATATCCTTAATCTTCTTCCTAAAATAGTTTCCTTTACTAACTTTTTGCATGAATTATAGAACATTTGCATAGTGTTTAACCATTTTACCATTATACTGTGCTGCGAGCACGAATGTCATTAGTGTAAGCCATTTTTTTTCCTTAGCGTGATATATACATCTGTTATCCAAAATTTTCCAACTTTCAGCTGTGCCAAGTTCTTCAAGTGATGTCATGCGTCGCCGCGAGAGAGCTAATGCTTTCTGTGAATCAATACGTGCCTTGGATGCTGCAGGTTTACATCTTATCTACTATATTCTAAATAGGATACATTTTCTTGCGCTCCCATCCAGAAAAGAACAAATGTTAATTAATTGTTTAGTTTATTCTTGTGAAAGCAGTAAGCATCACTAAAATTGAACTGAATAAATGTGATGTGATTCATGAAATACTATTTCTGGATAAATCTCAAACTAAGAAATTGTTGATCATGTTGATTATTACACCTACTGAATGGCTGAAAATTTTCTCAATTTTCTTTGACGTCAGGGCAAAGCTTAGTGTTCCTTTCTCTTATATTACTCATTAATTTATCTATTTTTTGTATTGATCATACCTCAATGCTATTTAATTTTTTGATGTAAAATCTATTTGGCAAATAAATAAACCAGACATGTATGAAATGATGAGCATATTCCTCTATATCTCTGTTTTACTAATCTTATGCACCCTGTAATAGCTGGATAGATATTACCTTTTTGTACCCTTATCACTGGTCAGATAAAATGACATAGGTTTCTGTTGCCTTTGGCTTGTAATAGAGGAAAACCCACCAAGCTTGGCCAAATCTTGTATTAATTTCAGTTAGGGGAAAATTTTATTCTCATAAATTATGAAAATTCCTGGGATACAAACTTTTGATTTCTTTGCTATTTTCCAAATTTCTCAGCAACTGAATAGATGTGCCTTTCTGTGTAAAAACTTATTTGTTTTAAGAAATCATTATAGTCAAGGTTCAATTTCTTTGAACTCTGAAGAAATGTGACTAAATTCATGTGCAGTTCAGTATCTGATGATCAACTATCATTTTCCCCACCTCGATACCTTCTCTGTGCATTTATATTTGAATTATTCTTTTGGCGTGTTACTTGATGCTTTGCTTGTTATCTGTTTGTTGCAGATCTTTCTGTCACTAGTGTTCGGGATTTCCTATTGCCTGCCATACAGAACCTGTTAAAAGATGCAGATACACTAGATCCAGCACATAAAGAAGCCCTGGAAATAATAATGAAAGATAGATCTGGTGGGACTTTTGACGCTATCAGCAAGGTAATGGGTGCTCATCTTGGGATTGCATCATCAGTGACTAGCTTCTTTGGTGAGGGTGGTCTACTGGGCAAGAAAGAAAGTGCTGACCAATCACCGGAGCCAGTTCGCACCCCAGAGCCTCCATCACCTTCATCCTCCACTACCGCACCCGCTCCTGCTCCCGCTTCTGCTCCTGCTTCTGCTCCAGCTCCAGCAGAAGACACTAGATTCATGCGAATCATGAGGGGAAATTTCTCGGACATGCTTAGGGGCAAAGCAAAGACCCCAGAAGAAACTTCACGGACCCAGAACCAGTAAAGTTTGCTTTATTTGTTAATTTTTTTCCTTTTTCTTTTTCTGATAACTGTTGCGGCGGATCTTTGTTTTTTCATCCCACAGCTCAGGTGGAAATCATTTTGGCCATATCTGAGAGGTTAAAACATAGCGAATCAGGAACATGCATTACTGTTAATTTTTTTTGAGGGAATCTCCATGGTATAGAAAAAAGAAATGAAAATAATAGATTGTTACTGCCATGTTATTCTTTGAAATTTATAGTAAATGGAAAAAATCGGCATGAATTTCCCATTCTCTAGAGCCAGACACTCTTTTAACTCCTTGGTTCTCGAACCAGGGCAAGTGTCATCCTCTGTCTCCTCGATTTTAGGTATTCCAAACTGACAAAATGGACGGATCTAATTGAATGATTTTAGGTATTCCAAACTGACAAAATGGACGGATCAAAGTGATTCAATTAGAGATCAAATGATTTCGATAGTTAGAGTTAACGTTGACGGTCGTAATTGATTACGGTGCGTCGAGAAGCCACATAAAAATATAATACTGCAAAAATCAAATTCATGTCAAGAATGGGATTCGAACCCATGCCCTTTCGGACCAGTACCTGAAACTGGCGCCTTAGACCAACTCGGCCATCTTGACTTGTGGTGTTGACGGTTCGCATAAATAAATATAGAGATTTATTCAGTTTGTTCACAATGTCTTTTGCTGGCTACATGAAATTAAAGAGAAATTTTAAGTGATATAATTTGGAAGCATACTTTGAATAGACATCATTGTATAATTTTTATAGCTAAAGCTTTTTGGCATTATATTTATGACTGCACCTGCTCGCAAATTCAAAAATCTCATCATGGTACAACTACAAAGACTCGTATGATTGATCTGTATTGTCTTATTTTAGAGGAAGCTAGATCTCACATTCCATGATTTTTTTCTACTAATTTTTTCAATATAGTCAGATATAAAAAACATATTGATTATTGCGAAGCAGAACCCTTATCCTTTGATTTTATTCGCTCAAGGAATGAAAACAAATATCATCACATCAGTTATTCCATCCCCATGAAAATCTTTTAATTACTATTTCTATTAGAAAGTTCCTAAATATGTTGGGAAACGTAGAATATTTATTGATAAATTTTAAAATCATTAAATTGTTTCAACATCAAACTCACTTTTCTTATCATCTTGTTAAAAAAAAAAAAAATTAAAACCATCAAGCAGTTAGAATGACAAGAAAGAACAGATAGTTGCGAGATTGCAAGGTTGAAAGTCAATGTAATTTTTGTTTTTAATTACCCCTCACCTAATTCTTCATTGTCCAGTTTGTAAAAAGCTTGTGGTCCGCCAACTACACCCCTTTTATTTTTTATTTTTAAATAAAGACTTACCCAGACGATTATAGCTAGTTTTCAGATAAATAAAGACTTGATTAAGACGACAATTAATTAATAATGCTACACTTACGAAGTTTGTATGCTATCTTCGCACGTTAATCATGATGAGAGATATTTTCTAACGGGACCCTGTTTGTTCTGATTGACGACAAATTGGTACAATTCCAGCCGTGAATTTAAGTTGATAAACAGGCACTTCAACCTGTTTCCAAACATTTCTCGACCCCACGATTATTGTCAGTCGCAAAAACTGTAGAAAACCGGGAATGCAGAATGAAATTGAATGACGAAATTAGCATTTTTGTTGCCTAATGGGACCTGAAAACATTTTTAACTTGAATAATACTCGCCAATTGCAACTTTCCATTATTCAAATCTAACATTTCATATCAATTGATCATATAAAATAAAACAAACCCATTTGGCCATTTCATTTGATTAATTATATACAGTAAGTTTTAATAAAAATAGACTGTACAACAATGCTGTGCGACATGTCGCAGAGATCAGAGAGACTTGCCTCTTTTCAGAGAAATTTAATCAAAATTTGTAATATTTAAGTTAAATTTTCAGCAATAATTACTTTAAAATCTGTTATAAAAATGAATCATTTAAATTTTTTTTAGATGAAAATATTCTTATCAAAAGTATATATTAATTATTTTTAAAAAATTTTTATAAAAGTATTTTAATTCAAATAGATTATTTTAAACGTGTTTTGAACAATAGTGAATTCAAAAAATTAAAATTTTAATTTGATTACCGTTGATAATCTCCCTTTGCCTCTTTAATCTCCCCAAGGGCCACTTAGTTGATTATATAATATACTTCTAGAGAAGGTATCTTCCTTTGCTGATTACAATTCGACAAACAAAACCATTGTATAATCTTGCAATAATGACAGCACTTTCTCTCATTCTCATACTGCCTACTACCAAAACGCAGCAGAAACTAACCAAAGTGTATTGCCTGAAAAACAAAAAGTTATGACAGTAGCCAAGAGTACTGTGATCTTCAGTTCAACTAAAATGACTCCTCTTGGTTCTTCTCTTTGTTCACCCATTTCTTATTTCTTGTTATCTCCTTCTATGCAAAGAGTTTCAAGAAAAATGAATGGAAGTCGACATGCTATTAAGTTTCGGGTTGGTAATTTGATGGCAGAGTCAACGGTTGGTACAACTGAAAGAACAAGTTTTGGGTTCAAGAACTTGACTGAGACTTTCTGGGTTGATGTGCAGAGAGCAGAAGGAAGACAATTGACTCTGTCCCTTAATTCACCATCAAGTTTTGGATCAACGACTTTTGAAAAGGTGGACAATGTGGCCATTAGAGTTGAACTGAGTAATGGGTGTGTTGGCTGGGGTGAAGTGACGGTGCTTCCATTGGTAACAGGAAATCAGGCAAATGCTCTAGAGAAAGTGAGGGAGACATGTCAGTTTCTGAACCAAAGTCAACCAATGACTTTGAATTTTGTTCTTGATGCAATTGGTGCAATTCTTCCTGGTGGCGAATTTGCTTCTGTGAGTAAAATGAAAATGCAGTTTGTTAATTTTGAATTAATTGATGTTTCATTGTTTTTGCATATGATGTTTGTGGACTAATCTTGCTTTGATAGATGTTGTTTCGCTGCTTGAATGCCATGTTTGCTTACATATATGTTTTATGTTGCAAACCTTGGTGTTTGAATTTGGCAGACTTTTAACCCTATGGATTTAAATTCTTTATGTCAAACACTATTACAGAATTCTTGACCCATGTAGAGTTTCTTTTAGTAGAAGATATCTAATTCCCTGGATATATCATGCTTATATAGGTGAAAAGAAATATGTAAATTTTCAAGTCAACCCAGTATGCTTGGAGTCCTTAATCTCTTAGTCTTCTACAATTGTTTTTATCATTGTTTGTGATAGTCAAAATAACAGTTGCGTTATGAACTAGATTGAAAATCCAGCTCTAGTTCTGTAGAGGAATGATAATGACACATAGGTGCAAGCATACTGATTGACTGCACAGCAGCTGTAGATTTTAATTCACTACAACATGTTAGATGTATTATGGGATTGTGCTTGTCCACAAAGGAAACGATTAGAAGCTGTCTTATTTTATTGCACGCTTTATTACAGCAATTATCTCCTTGTAGGATGTTTTCCTCTTTTTCTCTCTATGCTAATTTGAAAGGATTTTGTGCTCCTTGTTGACCTTTATCTCTCATTGAAGGTCAGGGCTGGAGTTGAAATGGCATTAATTGATGCAGTTGCCAATAGTATTGATGTGCCGCTATGGAGATTATTTGGTGGAGTGTCGAACAGCCTATCCACTGCAATTACAGTTTGATTCTCTAATTTTCATCCACCTGCATTTTAGTTGTTTTTATAATTAGCTTATTAGCTAGTTTAGTTCTTAGATATTCTTTTATGGGCAGATTCCAGATGTTTCCCCGGCGGAGGCTTCTGCATTGGCTTCAAAATACTGTAAAACAGGATTTAATACCTTAAAGCTTAAGGTGGGCAGAAACATAAGTGAACATATTGAAGTTTTGCGAGCCATACAGGATGTTCATCCTCACTGCTCATTTATATTGGATGCAAATGAAGGATACACTTCTGAGGAAGCAATTGAAGTCCTTAGAAAATTAAATGGTATTAAAATTTCAATGTACACATGCTGAATGTAGATAACTATTTTCTAATCTTTGTTTTCCCTTTGTTTCTTTGATTAATGAAAGTATTCTGAATTATTATCCAATTGCAGATATGGGAGTAACTCCTATTCTCTTTGAACAACCAGTTCATAGAGATGATTGGGAAGGTCTTCGTGACGTCAATATTGTTGCTAGAGACATATATGGAATAAGTGTTGTTGCAGATGAAAGTTGTAGGAGCTTGAATGATGTTCAGATACTAATGAAGGAAAATCTAGCCAGTGTCATTAACATTAAACTCTCCAAATTTGGGATCTTGGGAACCTTTGAAATTGTTGAAATTGCTAGAAAATCAGGCTTGAATCTTATGATAGACGGTGTAGTTGAGACAAGAATTGCAACAGGCTTTGCCGCTCATCTGGCTGCTGGCCTTGGATGCTTCAAGTAATTACAATTTCTGCGACTTCATTTGCAGCAAAAACTCTCTAATATTGAACGGTTTTTCCAGGATAAATATTTTTATGGACCTTTTAATGTGGCTGAAAATACTTTTGCAGATATGTTAATCTGAATACACCATTTCTGCTGGCAGAGGATCCAGTTGTGGGGGGTTATGAAGGTATATTTGCTTTAAAGCTTGGAATAGTTTGGAATCAGATTTTCATGATATTGTGCCACTCTCTTGTAAATTAGTAGTTTTTGTTGCTCTCTGTGGCTAGTTTCGGGTTCCATTTACAAGTTCACCAATGCTAGAGGTCAAGGAGGTTTCCTGAAATGGCACATTGTCTCCTGGTCAGCTCTCCATTCACTTACTGATCATAATTTGTTCTATCTAATCTAACTTTCTTTTTCCTTAAAAAAAATCTTGTGCTTGTGTAAGTACTACTTGCGACGTGATATCTTTTATCTGCACTGGAGAGAATATATTTCTAGATGTGCGTGGAGATTTTATGTTTAGGAAGCTAGAGGAGAATCTTTTAATCTAACCTATGATGGTGCTGCATACCTACTTTTGGTAAATCTTGCTTTAGTATTTGTGTTGATTGCTGTGAATGGAATTTTCAGTATTTTCCAAATTGTTATAGAGAAATGCAGGCATGGAATGAAAGTTTCGATTACCATGGTTTGCAGACATATAGAGCTCTCCATTATTCCTACGGATTGTGTGTGTGTGTGTGAGAGAGAGAGAGAGGGAGAGAGGAAATGGCAACTAAATGTTGTTGATTCGGATTCAAAAAGTTCAGAATGCTTGGTTGCTCCTGTTGAATTTAATGCCTTCTTCTTTTAAATTTCATTGTCTAATTTGCTGAATTTGATACTCTGCAGATGGATAAACTTGCCCTTCCAAGCTCGGGAATCCTGTCGCTGAACCTGAAAATGTGACAGAAATGTGCAAGTTTCGGGAATACTGGACAAATGTAAAATGTTATCTGGGCTGTAAATTCTCAATTTCCAAGGAGGACACTTCTATAGCCATTAATCCCAATGCTTAATTTGCAATTGTAACAATTATAATAATCTTCTTATTATTAAATAAATTTTCCAGACAGCACGAGCTTAACTCTAGAATTATCTGTCTCTCTGTGTGTGTATGTGTGCATATATATATGCATAATAAAATACATGTACTTTGTTAAAATTGGGATCAATAATTGTCTATATATATATATACATACAAATTACCATGCTCATATATGTATATTTACTTATTTTCTTTCTACACTTTCACACTTTCACTTTGCCACTAACAGTTACAGTGCCATGCTCGTTCATGAAGAACTTCAATCATGATGCTGGATTGTACAATCATCATCAGCTTTCCCAGTAGGCAAAGGCAATTCATTTTGTATCATTCTTTGCCTACACGTTTAAAGTCTCATAATTTTTTTATTTTTATATTTTGTGTTCCCATCCTCTTATATATATATATATACAAAAAAATAAAATAGAAATAAGAACATAGAGAAATCAATATCAATTTACAGGGATAATATTATTAATCATTAAATAAGAGTGATCGACAGCTGAAAAGTTAGGTGAGATGGACAATCATGTTGATACTTTTCCTATTCAATTATATGTGTGACTACTGATTCACAACTGCATGGAATAGCCCATAGCCAATCCAAGATTAGGCTTTGGCCTTTTCTTGTTCATGAAGCACAAGCAACCGGAACTAGATGATTTGCCTACCTACACATAACTTTTTTAAATAATAATTCAGAGTTAAATTTCTACATACAATTTAGACGTATTCAAACAAATTGACAAAATGTTCAGTGTGAACAAAAGAAAAGTTGGGAACTTTTGGTAGATCCCAAATTGAAGTAATATTTGATCAAGAAGAATCAAATGTTCCCAAGTTTTTAAGTTTTGACTGCTTGACAATATAGAATTAACTAGTTTTTAACATAAAAATAATAAGAAGTAAAAGCTAGCTGCCTTCCGTTTAGGTATAATTAACTCTTATTAATTGTAAGGCCGGCCATTAGTAGGTACGTGGTCAAATTAACAAGAAAATAATTGTTGATTTATTAATCCAGTTAATCATTACGCCCACGGACGTTGAATCCCAGTTTTTCAAGTCATTTTAATTAGCTTAGATTCAGCCACGATTGTTGGGGGATTGATTTCCATATTCCACATACAATTTATACACACACACACACACACACACACACATGTATATATACATGTTTCAGAAACTTTTTAAATTTATCCTACCAAATTAACAAATTTGATGCAAATAGAATACGAATTTAACCTATTTTTTTTTTTTCTGATTTTAACAAAGCAATCCCTTTAAGTAACTTCGAATTATCGTTCTCTAAATTCTGAAATAAAATATCTAAAGCTTTTGTCTTTAATGATAGCCAATCACGGATCAACTGAATTATGAGGATACATTTGTTTTCTGACACCTGGTACCCTTAGTATCAATACGATGGGACCCACTTTCTTCAATTCATGGGTCCCACTTATTTTGACTTGTTGACCCTCCTGACACCCGTTCTCCACGGTCAGTCCCACTTCTCCTTACTCCTCTCGAACTCTTCTTCTATAAATTCTCTGAAAATCCCTCCTCAGAATTCACCATCTCCTACCTATTTTCTTTCTTTCGTTTTCTTGTTTCTCTGTTAAGTAGGCAGCCAAAAATAATCAATCATGAAGAGGGTTTCTTCTGTTGCAGCAGTGAGCTTTGTGGTGGTGCTGCTGGTGGCGTTGAGTGAACTGCGTGTGGCGGAGGCAGTGACGTGCAACCCAACACAGTTGAGTCCATGCGTGGGAGCAATCACGTCTTCGGCGCCGCCGTCGAGAGCTTGCTGCGACAAGCTGAGGGAGCAGAGGCCATGTCTCTGTGGGTATCTGAGGGATCCAAATCTCAAGCAATTTGTTAACTCTCCAAATGCTAGAAAGGTTTCCAGTACGTGTGGGGTTCCATATCCTCAGTGTTAGCTTGCTTGCTTTAATTACTTAGGGTTTCATGAAACAAGAAGTGATGAATCAATAAAGGAGGAAGATAGAGTGAGTAATGGCGTTGTAGCCATTAGTGTGCGAACTACTTACTACTCATGAAGATCAAATAAATGTTTTCAGTAATTTATACGAATAATAATGAATAATTGGCTGTAGTTGTTGTAATTTGTATTCGTGCTGTTTTTCTTCATACGAATTAAAAAAAAAAAAAAAAAAAAAAGAGTACACCGACGGTTGCTCTCTCTTTTTGCTGAGACTTTCGTGGGGTCTTCAAAAATGAATTATTGAATAATAGAGTTGGATTTGATGGAAGTAGAAACTACAATTAAACCAAATAGTTAACTTCCAATAATTAAACATATTATAAATTTTTATATCATTAAGGGTAACTAACTTACTTGTTTTGCTACTAATTAAACATGCGAACGGAAAAATGAACAATATATTATGTGTCTATTTGGACCTTATTAGCTCGTGCACCTCGTTTTGTCTCTCCTTTATCTGTTTTAATTGTCTTCCTTTTGTTTCGATGTCATTCTCTTCAGTCTTTATTATTACATATTAAAATTGATAATTAAAAACCATTAACTCCCCTTTGAATTACCTTAGAAATTATCTTATGCTGTCATTCAGCAACAAAAATATATCAACATGCATTAATTCTTTACTTTAAGGTGTGTTTGGCATGCCCCACTAACCTGTATTGAAATTTAATTTGTACTAAAATGCACTGTATTATATTATATTAAATAAGTTTTAATACAATATTATGTTGAGTATATGATTGTATATTAAAAAATATTAATTATATAAATTTTATTTTTTTTATTAATTAATTATATATGTTCTTACTTTTAATTAAGAATTAAATAATTCAAAATACATGTGTTGATAATTAAAAAAAAATTATTATTTTTAAAAATAATTTTTTAAAAAAATAAAAGAAAAAATAATGTAGTAGGCTTAACTCGTACAGAAGTGTAGGTCAAATTTAGATTATTTTTAAATTTATATACAATCTAGTTCCTTTAATATTTTGCACCAGACACTAAACTAAAAAATTTGTCTTATACAGTAAAATAATACAGTTAAATTCAGTGTGCCAAACATACCCTAAAGAATTAGGGTTAACAATCTTTTACTCTATTGGCCAGTGGCCCCGAGAAATGCAACTCTCCATTAAATCCACTGTCGTTTAACTTAGAGCTTTATTATTACTATTATATTGGTGAGGTGCTTTTTATCATCACTACTATTTGCCATGCTCATTTTGTTGAGTCACGCGTGATCTTAATTTGCTGTCGGCCTTCCTCATGGATCAATGTTTTGCAGCCCATAGGACCTAAATGTGAGGGCTAGAGTTTCCTATTTTCGGCTTCCGGAGGTTGGTCGGCCCACAACCATAGTTTGGTCTCTTTAATTCATGCTTTAAGCATTGAAAGTCCCATGTTGGGATTCACTGTCCCAAATTCCCAACAATTTTACTTTTTAACATTCCAGTTTCACAAACACTAATGCGCTCTTTCAGAATGCAGGAAGAATGTCAAGACAAGATCTCTTGGCCTTGGGAGGTTACTTTCAGAAACCCTCATGTACAAACACTTGTCCTCTCTGTCAACCCAACAGAAGGCACCTCTCATACATGATATAACCTTGGTTTCCTTGGCATCACCAACCAAGAACACGAGTTCAGGTTTTCATCACACATCATCTTGTATCCACCTATAAATTCTGCGGCAAGGCCTAATGCATCCACCGTCAACGCCTTCCTATTTCGGTGCCAAACGCCACTAAATTATTATTAATTAATTCAACCATCATGAAGAAGAATAATGTATCTTAGACTACTGTCGTTCTCTGTTTGGCAGCAGTGCTGCTGCTGGCTACGGTGGTTTCAGGGGAACAGGAAGCAGTGTCAGATCAGAGAGTGGTTTGTAATCCGGCGCTGTTGAGCGCATGCCTGCCGGCACTCACATCCCCGGTGCCGCCATTATTGGCGTGCTGTGCCAATTTGAGGTTGCAGAGGCCCTGCCTTTGCGGTTATCTAAGGGATCCAAACTACAGGCGCTACATTGATTCTCCCAATGCCAGAAGGATTTCTGCAATTTGTGGTGTTCCATATCCTAGGTGTTAATCACCTGCTTGTTGCTTTACAGTCAGAGTAGTACTTCAATGAATAACCATCACAATATATAAAAGAATAAATAAGCAATTTTATGTTGCTCTTTTTACTTCTATTTCAGGTTATGAAAACCAATTGGATCGAAGATCAAGTTGTTTTTTATTTTTTGCATTTATGTTTAGAAGTCCCCATATCTACTTGATCGATTTATTATCTGATTAAGAAAAGCAATCAAAAATAATAAATTATTCTGAAGATTATATGTTTTAAAGCCGGAATTAGATTAGAAATGACTCTTGCTAATCTTCAAAAGGCAAATTATTTATTTATTTATTTTGCTAAGATTAATATATATGCTTCGGATAAGATCAATTGTGGCGCATGCAGGTTAATTAAGTTTTAGACACAAATTAATTTGTTCTAATTAATTAATTAATCGAGTACTAATCCTCTAATTAATTTCTTATTAATTCTGAGTTCTGACTCTTGCCTTTCACTATGGCATCCATCCAGTGGTGCTCAGCACAATCAATAACATTTGATTCAAAGATCGAGCACTTAATTCCGTCTATTAATTTAACATTTTGTCAATAAAAAAGCCAAATGAAACAGTCGCAATATGTTTGTTGAAGTTAATCACACACACACACACATATATGTATATATCTTGAGATTCATATAAAATACAAACAATACTATTTTTTAAATTTCATGATCCATCGATCTTCCAGTTCATGGAAAAATAGGATTTTTTTTCTAAATTAATTTTTAAATCTTTATTCAAATACGAGTTGTCTAATTAAGAAGTTGATGATAATTTTAAATATGTTTAAAGAAAATTTTTAAAATAAGAAAATATGTATACATTGTTAGTCAATGTTCGAGAAGGATAGGATATATATAATTTATAACGAAATCATAAAGATCTTTAAGGTAATTTTTTATTTATAACAAAATTAAAAAAATTCACAACATGTGTTGTGTATTTTATATATATATAATTTGTGCACCCATCAAGTTTGCCTTTCGGCATGTGAGAAATTAAAGTGGAGATTATCGGATGCCTCCAAAAAGAAAAATAGACATAACACGCAAATTCCACGTCATCATGCTGCAAAGTTCCACGAAATTGGATTAACTTGAGGGTTATCTATCAAATTGGCATAATAATGATAATAGCTTATTTTAAATATATAAAAATGTAACAAGTGATTTCAATTTTTTGAATTTTAATATAATTGATTTTTACTGTTAAATATTAGAAAAGTAAAATTCCCTTAATTCCTTGTACTAATTGGTCAAAAGATTATGACTGTGTCCAGTGCAACATCATGTCTTTTAATTAACACATTTAACATTATTCTTTAATCAGCTTTTTCCAGGGCGCTTCATATATGCTAACATAAGTTTAAATTATTCGGTGAGTCCTGAGGCATGCAGGCATAGAATGAATAATTCTGGAGTCGTCTATAAATTGCTGTACACTGTTTCAGAATTGATCACAATCTTGACTCCCCAGTTTGTAGGAGGGCAAGGAAGCAGTTGGTGTGCTTCCTGACTCACTTTGCACTTCAACCTCAACCACATATCAATAATTACGCGTCCCAACTTTTTGTTTCTCCATTGATTCATTAAATTTCAACTCGGTAGACAGGCACATATGTCCTTCACTTTTTCTGTGTTATTATAAGCCTTTAAACAAGAATTATTGATCACAATTGCAGTATCAGCCTTCACCAGATGTAGATGACCCCATACACTTAGCTACCTAGCTTTTAATTAATAAAATGATCAAGAGTATCAGCCTTTACTATGTTTTATATATAAATTGACTGTTCTTGTTTACGTTAATTTCACATTTCAGTAGCACAAGATTTTCTATCAACAATGACAGAAGATTTTGTTTTTATTTTTATATAGAATTGATCTTCTTGCTAACTATAAATGCAGCTATTTGGTTATATATAGCACAAGGTATTTGTGTATGAACTTCAGTGTCAAACTTGACATCCATGAGCTACATAATGTGATAAATATGCTAAGTTCTTTCACATTAATGGTCATCAAGTCTGACCTACGTACGCGTAACAAGAAAATTTACAGTCAAGCTTTTTGACTTTGGGTGTGTAACATGATATACAGTACCTCAAAACATGCAATAATTAATTATTTGTAGCCTTATCATCACTAATCAATCTATCTTAATTTGTTTTCTCTATAAATACCTGAAGGAAAGAATGTGAAGGCCAAGCACTGCCAAAGCCTTCTCTTTACGGCAAATAATATTGTTCATCTTCTATTCTTGAGCTTTGCTACCTCTTCAGAACCATGACTGCTGCTGATCTCTTCCCTCAGATTCTTATTGTCTCTAGAAGAACTGTTCGTAAGAAAAAGTTTGTAGATTTCGTTGGTACGAATTTCCCCTGTTTCTTTCAAGTTTCATAAATTATTTGTAATCTGTATACGCATAAATAACCAATTGATATTCAATTTCTCGATTTTCAGGTGAATATCATCTTGATTTAATAGTCCGCTATGGAGCTGTTCCGGTCATCCTTCCTCGAGTATCAGGAATGGACAAGTTTTTGGATAGCTTTCAGCCAATACATGGCGTTCTTCTGTGTGAAGGAGAAGACATTGATCCCTCTCTGCATCAGACGAAAAGTTCTTCAAGCCTTTCACCTGAAGAATTGGATGAAATAAAAAAATTGCATGCTAGTGATACGGCCATTGACAGAGAGAAAGATTTGATAGAGATGAAACTAGTAAAACTTTGCCTTGAACGGGGCATACCATACTTGGGCATTTGCAGAGGTTCCCAAATGCTAAATGTTGCTTGTGGAGGAACTCTTTATCAAGACATAGGTACTGAAATTTCAAAAAAATGTCCTAATGGGCATACTGTGAAACACATTAACTACGATGATTATGACGGGCATCGACACATGATAAAGGTGGTAGAAAATACCCCTTTGCATAACTGGTTCGAGGGTTCTATAAACAAAGAAAACATGGAGATTTTGGTGAATAGTTATCACCATCAGGGAGTTAAAAGCTTAGGGAAAAGATTTGTTCCTATGGCTTTGGCACCTGATGGCTTAATTGAAGGGTTCTATGATCCAGAAGCCTACAATCCTCAGGAGGGTAAGTTCTTAGTCGGACTACAATTTCATCCTGAGAGAATGAGGCTGCAGCCAAACTCTGATGAATTTGATTATCCAGGATGTGCAACCGTTTATCAGGTAACATCCACGATCATGTTATTTTGTATTATCTTTTATTGATGGTAAGCATATAGATTAAAATGAATTAAAATCGACTCAAATGAAATGAAACCTCAGGAATTTGTGAAGGCAGCGACTGCTTATCAGAAGAAGGTTAGTACATCATCATATGTGCCAAATCCTGTACCAGTAAAAAAACAATCGAAGAAGAGCAAAATAAAGCTGGTTCGAAGTTTCTCTCTTACAAAAGAATCTGAACTTGAAGCTTTGGCAGAATTTCTTGAGGTAAAAAGAATAGATAATACGAAAAAAAAAAGTAAATGATGTTCGTCTGATTGACATACATATTGACTGACGCACTATCTGCTTTTGTTCTTTTGCAGTCCAATACAATTTCAGGTTTCCAGCAAGATCAGATAAGGATGAGATTGATACAAATGGGTGCAACTGTCAGAAATTCGTCTTCCTACATAAAAAAGAAATTGAACGAAAACAAAGACATTATGGAAAAGAGTATGGTTGGAGCAATGTCAATCGGACAACAATTATCCAATCTCATGTGTGCTTCTAATGCCTGATTAATTATTTGTGTGCATGCAAGTGTTAAAAGACGATCGATGCTTGTGATGCTGTTGTTTTCACTTCCAATCACGTTTTGCCGACATAATCTGGACTTTTCTTGTATCTCTTCTATCTTATAAATATATATATATTTATATTTGTATCAGTTTGATTTTCTACGTCGATTTTGACAAGAAACAGTAACGGAATATTAGAAAGTGTGATATTATAAATTAACATATACTCTCCCAGATAACGAATCAATAACGATTCTAGTATTATATATCCTGAGAATTAATTCTTAGACAACATGTGTATCACATGGTAATAATCAGTAATTTGTAAAGTTTATTGTCATAATCATCCACAATCGACTCATCAGGAATATAATCAATCATTGCGGCCTAGAAGTCTATCGCATATTTTGATTGAGGAACAGAGACACAGTCAAGCTTGGGTGATATAAATTATCGTTCTCTTTCTCTTCAATCTAACATTTGCTGAGAGTTAAAGAGTTTTGACTCCGCTAAGAAATCTGTACCCGATTAAAAAGAAATTGGAGTGAAATTAATCTGTACTAATTCGGGGAAATCAACCTCTATAAATATTTGAGAGAAAATTGGTTCCCACAAAATAGATGGAAAGAATTGAATCTATACCTCAAACTAGAGAGCATGAGTACTTACCACCCATACTAACTCACTGGCAACCAAAGCTTTTGTTAAAAATGCCTTCCTTTTTCCTTAAGTAACTCTTCACATTTATTTTAAGAATATCGATCCCAAGAATTATTGGTGTGAGAGTGAGACAAAATAATAATAACTTTAACGAAGTTTTTTTAATTTATGAATTAATTAGATAAATTAATTGCTTATTTTATTTTTAATATATCACTATGTTTATAAATATTCGCTTAGAGACTAGTTTGGTACTGTATTTTGCAGAGATCCTGAAACAATCTTACAAATATGCAACTGAAACACAAGAATTGTTTGTGTTGCATCAATTTAATTTGGTAATAAACTTATGAAAGAATTATATTTTTACGTCCAAGAAACAAATCATACCTTTAATCACGTATTATTTTCTTCATGTAAATAATCTCATCCTTGTTTCTTCTTTTGTAAATATATTTAAGTCTTATTAATATTTATTTGATTTATTATCCGACTAGAGAAAGTATGTTCTTATATACTAAATCAAAAATAAATTAGATTTATTTCTGAACGTGATATAGTGGCCAATTTTAAAAGCAGGATTATGCTAGAACTGGCTCTTGCTAATCTTCAAAAGGCAAATATTGTAAGAATATAAAAAAATAAAATTAATTATAAGTAGTGCTATCAATTCATTTCTTAGCACAATGATTACATTTTTTAATATTAATACCCGCAAATTAATTGTTTATCAAAATATGATCTGAATCAAATAATCGTAACCCTAATATATTGAGTTTTCAGACGTACGTTTGTTTTAAATCAAAAAGTACATTTTTATAATTTACTTTACTTTTTTGTTTTTTATCTACGCAACTTCAATAATTGAATAACGTATATCCTTAAATTTATTATTTTAGAGAGAGAAAATGAAATAATTAAGTGAAAGAAAAAAGAAATTTAATTTATATATATGTCTTTACAGTCTTTACAATCTTATATCCTTGAATATATCAATTTTAATAACACTGAATCACGATGTAAGGTTACAATGATGAGTTATAATAATTAAATTAAGGTGTGATTTGAAATTTTTTAATAAATAAAGAAATAATTTTTTTAATAAATGAGGATGACAACCCATAAATTAAAGGAGAATGCATAGAATCCCATAAAATCAGAAACAACAAAAATAAAAAAATGAATTTCACACGTATTCAGCTGAAAATCAAGCTGGAGAAATTGTCTATATTAAGCAAGTGGATCACGGCTATTTTCCTAATCATGTACATAAATGGTTGAGCTTAATCAATAATCACATTGATTTCTTTTGAAATTTATTTGAAATACTAACAATACTATATATTTTAAGTATTTCTTTATCTTCCGTTCTTGAAAAAGAAGATTTTTGTCTTTTTTTGTTCGAAACAATATGACTAGTTTAGGAAAGTTTATGATTGTTTTATATATAATTTAAGTGATACTATTAGTATCTTTCAAATTTCTCTTGAAATTCATTATTTCTTTATTTAAAAAAGGGTATTTAATAATTTATTTTAAAAGATAAGAATAGGATCACTCTTCTATTTCATTCAAAATTTTGAGAAGGAAATACTATTTATATTTAAAGTCAAAGCATACATATTAAAGATATACAATATATTTTTTATCAATGACAAAATTAATAAGACAATTGGGTATGCACATCATGTGTATCTTATTATATAATTAATTTGTGTTAATTTGTACACCCGTCAGATTGCTTTGCAGGATATGAATACGGATATTATCACATGTTAAATATTAAAATTAAAACAAATTAATTGGAGAGACACGTAAATCCTACATCATATACATTGGTTTCAAGTTCCACGAAGTTCCGGATAATTTAAAAATTTATAAGTTATCTATCAAACTGGCATCATAACAATTTATTATTGAATATATAATTATAAATAGTGTTTGATTCAAGTTGAGGAATTGATTAATCTATTTAATTTAATTTTGAATGTTAAATCTTAGAGAAGTAAGAGAAATTTTATTAATCCACATCATGTATAACTCGATCGAATCTCTATCAACAATGACGTTGGAACATTTTCTTTTTTATTTTTATTTTTATATAGAATTGACGAGAAACGTGCAATTAAAACTCATTATTCTTCGGTAATATGCTGATATATACTTAATCATAGCTCAAGGTAGCTAGAGATATTTGTGTATATATATATGAACATGAAGGCCATTTGAAGTTGAGATTGTTACATGCATGCATATCATTTGAGTTAATAAACAATTAAACTTCTTTCACTTTCGTCAAGTCTGACCAATGTGTATCAAAGATATATATAGATATTTAGAATTGATCGATCTGCTTAGCGTACGTAGGTAGTACTTCACAACATGTAACAATTATATATTTGCAGCCTTGTAAACAATGATCAATCCATCACAAAAGGTAACAATGTTCAAGCATATATAAATAATTAAATATATATATATATATATCTATATATATTCTCGATTTAATAGTTCGCTATACATGGAGTTCTTCTGTGTGAAGAAGAAGACATCAATCCCTCTCTGCACGAGAATGCAACTTTAAGAATCGAAAAATTTTGTCTTTTCAAAGACCGATCGGTTCGACTTAAAGCCAATTTATTAAATCTGATAAAAATTAAGGTCTAGTACTCAAAATACTAACAAATGCATATATAGCATAGGGAACATGTGGTGTCGCCTGATAATATATAATATATATAATTAATTTGTAAACTTCATCAGCATTGTTATCCACAAATTGACTAGCTAAACGCTAAACAGTATTAATATATAATTTCATCACCGATTGAGATGATTAACCATTAACTGTGTGGCAGATAATTATTATCTTAATCCTCAACCCCAATTCTGACTTCGGTCACATTTTGGTAGATCAGGAACTCTAATTAAGCTCATAAGATTTCCAATATATATCAGCAACAAACAATTAATTAAAATATTATATATTTTACGTATTCCAAATATACTTTTCAGCCTAGTCAGACCAGTCTTGAATTTTTAAAATTATGAGACTACTGAGCTTCCAATTAATTGTTGAATTATGTATGAAATTAAACTGCTAGTAATCGAGATTGTGAGATTTAAATTTTAGATTAAATTTATTTCCCAACTTGCTCTGCTCTGGAGTTGGGTTGATCCTAAGCTTACGACTCGGAACAGGAAGAGCTAAATTACTTTAAAATTATTCTTCTCTATTTATATGTTTTGATGCCAAAAAACGGCGTTTTTTTTCTTTTGTATTTTGTATTTTGTGGGTCAACAAAAATAATGATATGAAAAATGTGTTTCCATTGTTTATAAATTAAAAAACTAAAGAAAACATATGGGAAAGAAAAAGTTAGAAAAACAGTTTATAAATTAAAATATCAACTTTTGACTTCCCATAAAAGTTAAAATTAAAATAAGAAATAAAATAGATAGACAAAAACTAAAGCAAGGAAAAGAGTTATTTATAAGGTAAAAGGTAAGATATATTAATTGTGAATTGAATTCCACGTATAAATTATGACTCCAATAAAAATTAATTAAATAATTAATTAGGGTCCACTAAATCAAATATTAATTTCCATATGGATGTATTTAAGAAATTAATGAATTAACAATAAGAAAGAGAGTCAAATAAGCTGCCATTCCAATGGCTCCATTACAGATTAGGTCCACCAGAAGAAGGATGGTTGACTAAGTTATATATAAATATGGCGGCTCTCCGTTGGAGACTTGGCTTCAGCTACGACACATGTACATGCATGCATGAATACGGGTCTTCACTCTTCTATATCATAAATGCTCGTTAATTTCGTCAGTCCAATCAACGAATTCAAATTAATTTATTAATATTACCCCCACACAGGCTTTTTATCAAACAATTAATATTCATGCATATATATGCATTGTAGGTTCTGGATTCTTGAACTCTATATTTTACACTGCCGATGATCGAAGATCGACCTCCCCACAATCAGCCCACTCCCAAATAAAACTCCTTGTGGGAGTGGGACAGATGCGTTTGCTGCCATTAAGGTGCATGTGTTCTTGTGATTTGCCTGTGAATTAGCGACTATTTAGACTTCATGATTTCATAAATGGTTAAAAAATTGTTATCCGAAGGAAGATTCCTTTTGTATTCCCACTCCCAGTGCGGTCTACCAGAAGCAGAAGGCTCTGGACAACGTAAAACCGGATAAGCGCACCTCCAAATCAAACCAAACCGGCTACCAACTGGACCGAATACTTTGCCACGTCATAAGCCAATCCCACTCATTAACAACTGAGCTGTACCCAGGTCAGCTTCACCTCAGCTTTCACCCGCCTCAGACGTGCCTACCTCAGAACAACATAGATAAGCATTAGCCGGCCACGTGTCAATTACCCTCTTCACCAAACCCGGTCCATGTTCCCCGTACGGACAAATTCATCTTACGCACTCACCAAGCCGTCTCATATTGCACTGTCGCACATTAACATTCAAATTGTATGTTTATTTATAATTATCGACCAATTTTAAATCCTTAATTTATTAATTCTCAATTAAAAGGAAAAAAAGGAAAAAAAAAAAAAACTTACTCTGAATTATGTGTAGTATTAGTTGTGGCACGCAAGCCCTAACGTCAGGAGAAGGAGATTAGACGCGGCGAGGGGACTTTGTGCACAGGTCTTAATTCTCCAAGTATCCAGAATAAATTAATACTAATAGCAAATCAAACCCTATTCGATTTTGCTCTCTCTTGTGATGTATATTATTATAAATAGAACAGAGTGCTTAGCAAATCTAACAGGTATTCTAGCTTTTGATTATATCTAAACACTGATATGGCTTCTCAGGATATCTCCGTGATCCTCCCTCGTGTTCTCATCGTCTCTAGACGCAGCGTTCGCAAGAACAAATTCGTAGATTTTGTTGGTATATACTCGTCCTTCCTCAAACGTTATTATCTCTAGTCCTGGTTCTGCATTTCTTCTTTTGTATACTAAAATCCTTGTGCATGTGTGATTTATTTAATTTTCAGGTGAATATCATCTTGATCTTATAGTCGGGTATGGTGCAGTACCAGTAATTGTACCCCGAGTTAATGGGGTGCATATGTTATTAGACAGCTTCGAGCCAATTCATGGTGTTCTTCTTTGTGAAGGAGAAGATATTGATCCGTCTTTATACGAAGCCGAAACGTCCGGTCTTTCACCAGAAGAATTGGAAGATATCAGAAGACTGCATGCCAGTGATACAGCAATCGATAAAGAAAAGGATTCAATCGAGCTAAGGCTGGCAAAACTTTGCCTTGAAAGAAACATACCTTATTTGGGAATTTGCAGAGGCTCACAAGTCTTAAATGTTGCATGTGGTGGTACCCTTTACCTAGACGTGGAGAAGGAAGTCTCCAAAAAGTGCCCTGAAAATCAAAGAGTTGTTCACATTGATTATGATAATTATGATGGGCACAGACATGTGGTGAAAGTGGTGAAGGACACCCCTTTGCATCACTGGTTCAAGGATTCCTTGGAGGAACAGAAAATGGAGATTTGGGTTAACAGTTATCATCACCAAGGTGTTAAGAGATTAGCCCAACGTTTTGTGCCTATGGCTTTTGCGCCCGATGGTTTGATTGAAGGGTTTTATGATCCAGATGCTTACAATCCTGAAGGGGGTAAGTTTATAATGGGACTGCAGTTTCATCCAGAGCGAATGAGGCGGCCTGATTCGGATGAATTTGACTATCCAGGGTGCCCGTCTGCTTATCAGGTTTTATAATTTTCTGGAGTGATTTTTGATACAACAAAAAATTGGTTTTAATTTTATCTTACTGATTTTGGATTTTGATGGAAAATGTGAAGGAATTTGTGAAGGCAGTAATTGCTTATCAGAAGAAGCTTAATAGTTCAGCTTCAATCCCAAAGCCACTAAATCTCAACAAAGAAATGGAGAACCAAAGAAAAAAAATCATCCGAAGTTTCTCATTGGCAAAAAATTTATACATCACAGGCAATGGAATGCACCCATCGAAAGAATCTGAACTTAAAGCAGGAGCAGAATTTCTCGAGGTACGGCACAAAATGCTTGTTTGATTTCCAGTATCTTTAATCAATTTAAATTTGCAGGTAATTAATCTTCATTGGTCTGATATATGTGTTCCTGATTTGCAGTCAAACACAGCTTTAAGTCTGCAGCAAGAGAATAGACTAAAGCAAATAGGAGCAACAGTAAGGAATGGAGGTTCCTATTTTGAGAGATTGAAATTGAATGAAGAAAAAGAAAAATTAGCCCGGAATGTAATCGGGAAAATGTCAGTGGAGCAAATATCAGATCTCATGTCTTTCTACTTTATGATGGGCCAGATTTGTTCAGATGTGATGGAAAAGAAGCTTCATGGCATTGTCAATAATGAGTCGGCCTCATGAAAAGGTTCAGAATTGCCAGAAACTGAACAACCGTTAATGGCATTAATGTCAAGTAAATCAAGTAAATAACACTTGGTCTCTTTCATCACCATGCTTTTGGGCTTCAAGCATCATGTAATTTTGTTGAGGATTCACAGGGAACTTCCTATGCAAAGGTTTCTGTCTGTTTTCTCAATTAATGTAAATTGCCTTTTCGTATGGCTTTATGTGACCAACTGCTGCAATATTGGCAATATGACCAAAAGTGTGTTCTTGTGGTTCCATGAATTACCAAAAATTAAGGTTTTTAATTTTGCTTATGAAATTGATTTGCATTTGGAATTGAAAGTGGAGTAATAAAGATATTAGTAAATGAATTTGATTGACAACTCATACTTCCAAATCACAAAATGATAATTATAAAATTGATTAACCAACCAACCTGTTGCGTATATTTTGAGTGAGTGGCTTATAATATATAGCAAACAAAGTACAAATTCAATATTAATTCAAATGTAGGTATTAGACTAGGGAGAAATATGTTAAATTATGCACACATATGAATTTTTTTAATGAAATATATCTTATAAAGGATATGCATATAAGAATTGTATTTATACCTAATAATTAAAATGATTAATAAAAATAATCATTTTATTATTTAGCTTTACCACCAACTATTTATTTCTTTATATTTAATTATGAATGATTCAATTTTACAATAATTAATATATATATATAACTTTTATTTTAAACATAATGTCAATCTCAATCACAAACTTTTATTTGCAACAAATTCATCTGACTTGATACTTCTCTATATATAGTCTACAGCCATACGATTTCCTATTATATTTCACTTTCCTTTAGCATATATAGCTTTCTACCTAAACCAACAAGTTTGGTTAATGCATACAAAAGCAATTTCTCAATCCAATTTCTCTGAATCAATTATGGTTACCATTACAAGGACTATGGGCCATAGAAATTAAATAATTCATATATAAGTGTTAGAAATCGATAAATAATATATATGTTGTTACAGGTAAAAAAATTTTGTACAACACCTTAAAATATTCTTCATTTAAAAATTAATCGACCCTCCAATTCTTCTACATCTACTTTAATTAGTTTTAGTCTGCACTTTCTTATTAAGAATGCTTTAGATCTCTGGCCTTGATTGTTTCACTAAACTGGTGGGCCGGCGGCCTAATTACTTCTGGGCTAAACTTGCGTTCCTTCTTTAATTTGCATCGATCATTAGTTTAATTAAGACGTCAAAACTATAATGGATCACTCACACTTACATGGCTATGAAGTCTGCTGCGTCAAGCATTGGAAAAAGGGCAAATAGGATTTCTGGCAAAGGCATTACGTTATAATAGTGTATGGAAGAGAACCAATAAATCAACGTAGTAAGGGGTCTCGTTGAACACAACAAAGACTTCCTGAAACTCTGACTGAAATATATTCTTTCCAACAATAAAATGGTCTGCGTTTGATCGTTGAATTTATGGGTTTACTCTGCAGCGTTCTATCTGGGTTTTGCTACTTTTCTCGTTTTCTTCTTTGATTTTTTTTATTTTCTCCCTGGAGAAGATGACTTACTCGGACCCATCATGTAACACACACCCGACGTATATATTAAGATTACTTTTTTCAAGTTCCCATTATAAAGTCTGAAAACGCAGTTTCACCTAACGCATGGACCGCGCAATTGAAAAGTCTTTAAAAAAAGATGAAGATGACATGTTCTTTATTAGTCTTTTCTCATTGATTGAGCTATTTTCTTCCAACCTCATTGCATTTTTTAATTTTTACACACAAATGTTATTATATTATTGGAGCGTATCATACTACTACTACTACTACTACGCGTCCACGATCATATTTATCCTATCAAGAAATAATATTGCAGTATAAAATTGAATTATATATATCAAAACTTGGGATTCTCCTTATCGAAATCTCTTTATTATTTAAAAATTTTTTAAAATAATTGTGTACATTTATATTTTAATTATTTTAAGTTATTATCAAATAACTATCAATCCCAGATTTATTTATTTCTTCAAGAAAAATAGTATTATGGCCTTTGACCAATGGTTGCTATAAAATAAAATCATTAGCTGTACTTTAAGTGATTAAATAAATGCTATATTTATCAAAAAAAAAATAATTTTAAAAAATATATATATATTTCCTAAAGTCTTGAATACAAATGAATGTGACGTTACATTTGTCGAAAGTCTTCAGCCTTAGCAGCAAATTTGGTTGCATATCTGCATTGATACTCCATAAATATTGGCATTATATATCATTTATGACATCATCGTTCATGTGAGGATACTGAAAGAATGGATGGGGCTATTTTTTTTTTTGTATCAAAGACTTGTAACACAAATTATTTATTAGTCAATATTGGAGCAATTCAGAATAATTACTTTATTTTTCAATATTTTTATAATTTTTATGGCTACCAAAGCTTATCAATTTAATTAAAAAAAAAGTAGACTTCATACTTAAGTCGATTGTTAAATCATATATAGTAGAGTCTATTATTTTACAGGTGGAACTATGCAATTAAAATATGCAGTCTCTTTATAGTGGAGATGATTGCGAATTAATTACATTTGTCTGTAACCAAGATAAAACGTGATGAATGGATTGGGATCATGGATAGAAAAACTAAAGCACGTTAAAACGAAGTCTTCATTACTGAATTCAACAATAAACTGCCAAAAATTTTGCAATTTCTTTCTTTTTATTTCTTTCCTTGCGTCTTCCTGAGATGTGAGAGTCATGTAACCCTCTCTTTTATATTGCTTTAAACAACTGGGAATCTATTCATTTTCCTTGGACTCTCTACTTTTACCAGAAATGAGTTTCCAATTGTTTTCGCCGTGGCCTTTTCTTTCTCTTCTGCTCCTTCCGTTGTTGATTCTTGTCAAGATTCAGCCATCTTTGTCAAATCCTGAGTTTTTCCATAGTTGCAGTCGTCAATTCAGATGTGGGAATATCACGGCCGGTTTTCCTTTCTGGGGAGGCGGCATACCGCAAGCTTGCGGCCACCCAAACTTTGAGCTTAGATGTGAGAAAGATATCGTTACCATGACGTTTGGTGATGCAGACTACCGTGTTTTAGATGTCCATGAGAAAGAACAAGTTCTCAGAATAGCAAGAAAGAAATACCTTGACGGATCATTTTTGTGTCCACAGAACACCACCATCGATGAAGCATTTTTTCATCTTTCTGCTGGGTACGAGATGGTTAAGTTACTTTACAGCTGTCCTACAATGTTTCCAGTACAAAAAGTTAGTACTTGTTATCTGGAGGATGTCAACCACTACGGAAATGGCATCATACAAATACCATACATCTTTTCTCCGGTATGTAACAACGAGGATATCCTAGTTCCGGTTTCCGAAATTTTATCCCCAACAGTAAAATGGAATAAGTCGGCTCTACAAGAAGCCCTAGAAGGAGGATTTGAGGTAAACTGGAAGTTGAATCCATGTGAAGACAATTGCGAAATCTGTGGTTATGATTTTTCAAAAAATAAAAGTACTTGCTACTGCTCACATGGACGATGTCAGCAACCATCAGGTACGCACCTCAGTACTCTAATATTATTACACAAATCGTATTTTAGCTTAGAACAGATTAACTGATAAATTAATGTTCAAACCTTTAACCAATTTTTAGACCTTGCTTTCAGAAACATAGATGTTGGTGGAAACACTTCCACTTACTCCTAAACTAGATAATCCAATTAAATCTAACAAGTAAAGCAAGGAAAATCAGGAGTTTCAATTTGACAGTGATAGGAGAGATGATATGGAAAAACTGCCTGTTTACGAAATGGAAATATCAGAAACATTACTTGTTCGTATGCAATATCAGTTAGGCCATCTCTTTAGATGTCACCATCCCCAATTTGGTAATCTGTTAGAAGAATTTTTCAGTGAGATTTGTTATGCATACAGGGAATTAATGGTTAAATTTGACTTGTCAACATTGATTTGGTACGATTTGTTTTGGTAAACCACATTGATCCAAAACCAATGATCAACATTCACTTCCTATAGCTTTTAGTTTCCATCTATTGGTTTAGAGTGGGCTCTGAGTCTGAGTCACGCAGCTTTTAATTTATAACCGTGAAATAAAATTATTATAAATAAATGAATAATATTTAATAAATGTCACAACTGTTTTATTATTAAAATTAAACAATGTACAACAATATATATATATATATATATAAAACCTTAACTTGCTCTATTTTAAGAATATCTAAAATATTGTAGCAATCCTACCAATTACTTAAACGCATTGTCGTTTCCTTGTTCTTCAATTATCACTCTTACCCATTCTCTTCCATTATATATACAGAGCTAGTAATGTTTGGAAAGCATTTCTTCTTTTTTTTTTTTTAAATATTATATTTAGGTTTCCATTTCGCATAGAGGAAATCTTAATTTTTGATATATTTGATAGTGGCATGGCCGTTAATTAAATTTTGCGGCCAACTGGACTGCTGTACTGTTAATTATACGTACGGGTGCAGGTGCCTAAATAGTATATTAATAGTCAGAATGCAGCTTTTAATTAATTATTAAAGCAGGACGAGTTAACTCTAATTATGAGATTTGATTACCAAACCACATTGATTTCTAGTAAGAAAAATGCATCCTGTCCTGCACCATTCTTCTAACGGGTGGAAACACTTAAAATATATTTATAATATAATCAGTTAGTACTATTATGATAATATAATTGACTTGTGAGAGGTGCTGCCACAAAAACATAATAACACTACACAAATTCATTCCATTAAAAAAAAAAAAGATTAACTCTAAATTTCATGAGATTACTATACCAATGGTTCAATACATTAAAAGAACCATTTGCTAATGGACCTTTCTTAGATCGGGCCTTACCATTTAACCATTGCTGTTGGAGGTCACTTTTGTTTAATTGATATGAACTTATAGAATTCTGTAAAAGATTCTGACGCTTGGACAGATAAAGCTAACCAGTGGAGTACAGATGTACAAACTTTAACGTGAGACAAACCCGTTTTAGTTAATCCCTTTGTATAGTTTCTACGCTCAGGAATTTCTCGAACTTGACGCGGTGATTAAATGTTGACTAACTTTATACTCACAGTTTTGTCTTATATTATCTGCTGATTGTATGTAGAACTTCTTTTGGCTACTTTTAGTGTTTGTCTTTTCTGATTATTAGGTTCTCATGGTTTTTAGCTCTTAAATTTCTTGCATTATTAATAAGTTGAATCGTTTGTTACTATTCCAGAGTTGGTGTTAGTGTGGAACGGTCAATTGCCAACTTTGTGTGATGATTTTCCAAGTCTTAATTTTAGACAATTTAGAATTCCTAGCTTATTAGGGATAATGTCGATGCATAAATATCTAATCTTTGACAAGTATATTTAATATTTGAGATGCAGTACTAAACTATAAAGTCGTAGTGACTGGTATGTATGGCCTAGATGTTTAGGCGTTATTGGCTGACACCCTGAAAAAATTTCAAACGTAACTTCACTTTCTTCCGGGCTTGAAAACTGCCCCATTTCTTAGAATGAGACGAGCAATGGAATTTTCTCCAATTTATATTTTTTAGTAGTTTTTAAGTAGATCCAGTTTGGATTTGTACCCTTTTCCTCTTCTACCTCTCCAAAGCCTTTTTTGTTTTAAAAAAGATGCAGCTCAATCATGAACTTCAATCATCCTACCTCTTCTTTCTTCTGATGTATAATTTTTCTCTTCACTTTCATCAACACTCAAACATCTTTATGTGCCGATCATTTTCGATACATGAACTGTAATCAAACACTGGATTGCGGAAGCAGCAGTGGCAATACGATCAATAACCTTTCTGGGGAGTAAACCAGGGAGATTTCTGCGGTCACACTGATTTTAATGTAGAATGCCAAGATGATGTCGAGTATATTCAGAATTAATTCTCGACATGAACTCTGAAAGAAAGATTCTCAGAGTCGCTAGAGATGATCTTTGGAACAATATTTGCCCAACGAATTTCTCTAACAACACCCTTGATTTCAGTAGTCAATTCCAATATGCTCCGAGGAAAATAAACTTGACCCTCTACTACGGTTGTAACGTAGCATCCGACCAGTCACAGGGTGGTCGTATTTTACTCGTCCCGATTGTGCCATAAATGAAACCAGTTTCAATGTCTTCTACATTAATCCATGGAGTACTTAATTTCCCAGTTGACCACCATCTTAGACAAAAATGAAATGGCAGGCTCATCGTTCAATTCCAGTTCTTGAAACAGCTGTCAGGATCTTGAAGAAAAGAGAAAAACTATCGAAGATGCCTTAGATGAGGGTTTCGAATCGCAATGATATTTAGGTAAAAAGTAATGCAATTCGATATGAATCGGTTCGTTTGCTTTTGCCAGGACGAGCCTAAGGCAACTAAATGTCCAATGTCGAAGCAAGGTGGTTTTCTTTTGTGTTCTTATAGTGCTTATTCGGGTAACATTCAGAAATTTTCATTTTTCTCGGCTTTGTCGTATGATTTCGATCTAGCAGATGCGTCACACTACTATGCTTACCCTAGCTACCATGTCATGTTCATGTGTTGGGTATAAGAGACTTCTGTTTTTAACCTTTGATTAGTTCTAAATTAAATACTAAAAATAGATGTTGCTTTTTGACTTTCTTTCTGCATACAAGACAAACTAGTTTTCATGTGTCTATAAAAGAATAGAAAGGAAATTTTTAATAGGACAGGCTAATAAAAATATAAACTGTATATTTAATATTCTTATTTATTTTCATTAAGTAATTTTTAGTAAGTTATAATGGTAATTGTCCTATTTAACTCTCAGGTATGAAAGGTTGAAGGATCCATTTCAGATCATAATTTGTACATTAGATTTTCAAGTTCTAGATCAAGGAAAAATATAGAATTGATTTTGCACAGAATTGGTTGAAAATTTAAACCAAATGCAACATCACTGCATTAGAATAAGTTATCAACATTTGGCATACTTTTCATGCTAGGCTACCTAAACAGGAATTGACCAGTCTGCTGTCTTCCAATTGGAGCTTGGAAGTTTCCCCTTTGAAATATTTTCATCACCAACTTTGTCAAAGCCAACAATATTTAATCTTTTTAGACGGAGGATGTCGTAAAATGAAAACCAATTCATTTCTCCTTGCATATTTCCGCTTATTGAACATCTTTGTCGCTCTTTCAAAATGGATCTCCACCCCCATCTCCGTCCAAGCATCTTCCTGTTTTTCTTTCTCATAAACATCATCTTCGTTGCTGTTCCCACACCTGCGTCAGGCATCGATGATCAATATCTAAATTGCAGCACCCCTCTTAATTGCTCAAATTTGCAGAGTGTTGGTTATCCTTTCTGGGGAGGAAACCGGCCAGAATATTGTGGCTATCCGGGGTTTGAGTTGGACTGCGGGGGCGAAGTCGCGGAGATTACCATCTCGGATATTACCTACCGAATCCTGAAAATCGATAACCAGTCGAGGAAGATCACTGTTGCTAGAGACGATTACTGGGACGATTATTGTGCCTCAAAATTCGTCAACACTAGTCTGAATTTCAGCCTTGTCAATTATGATCCAGAAACAAAAAACTTAACACTGTATTATAGTTGCCCATCATCCGTTATGTCTGAGGTGTCATGGGCACAGCTTCCCAATCAATTCAAGTGCAGCACAGACGAAACAAACACCAAAAATTACTATTTCTCTTCGGATTTCAAAAGCTTCAATAATAGCTTCACTGACGCCTATCAAGCTTACCTGGGAAGTTGTGGAAACAGCACCATTATTCCAGTGTGGCAGTCAACTCTTCTGTATATTGTGAACAATCTGAATTCGGTAAATCTGACTAAATCTCTTCAGGAAGGATTTGGCTTGGATTGGTTTGCAAATAATAGCTTGTGTGAAGAGTGTGAAAGATCAAATGGGCAGTGTGGATATGCTACTAGAACTGGTCAATTCACTTGTTATTGCCCTGATAAACCTTATTCCTCGTCTTGTGGATCCAGAAAAGGTATATCCCACCTTTTGATTATTCTTTTTGCTTATCAATAAGGATATTAACTATTAGGTTCTAGCTAGGTTTTTAGTCGTCTTAAGATTGTTAAGCGGTGTTAAGTTTTTGGTACATGAAGTTAGATGTTCTGTCTGCCAGGCTGCAGGGTTCTGTTTTGAACAGAGACTTGAAACTTGAAACTTGTTCTGGGCACAGCATACTTTTCCTCTAGCTCTTGTTTTAGGTTACTGTTAGCACACCAACTCTGTCTTTGCCTACGTAATAGTTCCCAACTCCAATTATTTTTCTCAACAACTCGAGTCTTTGGTTACAATACAAGTAGCGAGGGCGGATACTTTTAAGTTTACTCTGGACCTAGGAATATTTATTTAGTGCTTATATCATGTGCTTAGCGATGAAAATCAAGTTTCAGGGGAATCCGTCAAACAAATTCTGCTAACATCAACGTGTTAGTAATTATTTAAAAAAAAAAAAAAAGAGAATTTCTTTGTTTTCCTCAGATTAGGTGTAGCTAGCACTTACGCTGGTGGCCAGTTCGCATATATATTATAATGACTGATGTTATTGACTAAATTTAATATTGCCATCGCACTGACAATATTATATTGTCTTATGCTCACAAGTGTAGTTATGTCAGTGGCCTGCCGAGTGTGATCTAGATATAATTTAGCTCATGGACAGATATAAATTAAATTGAATCATTCCCATCATGATTAGGACCGATTTTTAGAGCTTTTACTTCCGTCGAAGAGATCTAACCAACGACAATATTCAAACTGTAGTTGCTGCCCTGATAAATCTGTGACATGAACCAGATTCCTGTTTGAATGTTGTTCTGCTTCGGAGTCGCAATTGTTCTTCACTTGACATAATTGATTTCTTTGCTTGCCCAAATGTAATGGCAGTGACTATTCTTTCATGTATAAGCCTTAATACGCATAATTAATTTAAGACATTGAACTCACATGGAGCTTTGCCCTGTTTCTTTCCTTTGGTGGTTGAAGTATCTGAACAATATTATGAAACTTGTCCTAGTTTTGGCAGTCGCCCTATGACAATTTACAACATAAGCTCTGAAATTGTATGAACAGATCAGTTCTCATCAAATGAGAATCATATGTTGCTTGATTATAAAATTTATTTTGCGCGTTTATTCATGTATTTCAACTGACATTTCTGAATCTCGCGATTATTGCAGGGAACAGTATTTCAGCCGGAGCCGGTAAGATTTCCGCTTCATGATTAATTAAATAATTTCAGTAAGGTTTGGTAATTCAGAAAATCTGATGAACTTCTTGTTCATTCTTCAGGAGTTGGCATAGCAGTTGCATCTGTTGCTGCTATTTCTCTTGGAGTGTGTTTCTTTCTGATCTTACGACGAAGAAGAAAAATTGCAGCCCAGAACAAAAGCAGAGACCTACAAACACCTCCTTCAAGTAAAAGCACATCTACTCCACCATTAACTAAGTCCTCTCAAAGCATCCCACCTTATCCCTACTCAAAGTCTGATCTTGAAAGGGGAAGCACTTATTTCGGAGCTCATGTCTTCAGCTGTGCTGAGCTTGAAGAAGCTACTGACAATTTTGACTCTTCTAAAGAACTTGGAGATGGAGGCTTCGGGACTGTTTATCACGGTAAGAGAACATACATTACATCACTGTCGATCAAACTCTACAACATGTTATTCTATATATATACTAGATTTAATATTAATGTCGACGAGGTCTTACCTAATGACAACAGTTTTTCGATTTGTTTGATCAGGTGTACTCAGAGATGGGCGTGTAGTTGCAGTAAAGCGCTTATACGAGAACAATTTCAAACGTGCTGAGCAGTTCAAGAACGAAATTGAGATCCTAACTCGTTTGCAGCATCCAAACCTTGTCAAGTTATACGGATGCACGTCGAGACATAGTCGAGAACTCCTCCTTGTTTATGAATTCATTCCTAATGGAACCGTAGCTGATCATCTTCACGGCCGGCAATCGAAATCCAGTTTGCTCCCTTGGCCTGTTCGATTAAGCATTGCCATTGAAACAGCCGATGCACTGGCTTACCTCCATGCATCAGATGTTATTCATCGAGATGTCAAAACCAACAACATCCTCCTCGACAACAATTTTCAAGTGAAAGTTGCAGATTTCGGGCTATCAAGATTGTTTCCGACTGATGTTACTCATGTTTCAACTGCTCCTCAAGGAACGCCAGGATACGTTGATCCTGAGTATTACCAATGCTACAAACTCACTGACAAGAGTGATGTTTACAGCTTCGGGGTGGTTTTAATTGAGCTTATCTCAGGTTTACCAGCTGTGGACACCAATAGACACAGACTTGACATAAATTTGGCTAACATGGCTGTTAACAAGATTCAGAATAAAACATTGAACGAGCTGGTTGATCCGTTTCTCGGGTTTGAAAAGAATTATGCTGTCAGAAGCATGACAACATCAGTAGCAGAATTGGCTTTCCGTTGTCTTCAACAAGATAGAGACATGAGGCCAACAATGAAAGAAGTATTGGAGAACTTGAAAGCAACTCAGAATGAACATCTTGGAACACAAAAAACTCAAGTGGTGGACATTCGCATTGCAGATGACACCGTGCTTCTGAAGAACAACTCTACACCGCTTACATCACCAGGCTCTGAGACTGATAAATGGGTTAGCAGCTCCACCACAGCTAGCTCCTTCTAAGTGATTTCAGAATCTCTTATCCTGTTTTCTCATGAATTCATACTTTGCTCTGCACTAGATTCAATTACTGCTGTTAATATGCCATAGATACATACATATATCACTGAAGTCTACAGAGTTAAGCAAGGCAGTGTATATAGAACGTGTTAGAGATAAATTTTATGTATTCTTATGCTTCAGAGGTTTGCTTCTCTTGAATCGCTGATCATAAAATGGTGGTAAACTTAAATCCCGGAAGAATATGAATATTCTAATGTATTATTTCTTTTTTTCAATTTTTTTCTTTCTTTTAACAGATGAAGATAAGAACATTGTGATCAAAGGCTGCAGACGAAGAGTTTTGGAGCGCTTTAGCGCTGTAACATATGCCAAAGATGGAGTCAGATTGATAACTATTTTGGGCCTATAGGCCCAATTAATTTTCTGAGATAGCTTATTGTCTGCTCTTCTGGGTTTTGATTTTGGATTTCTTTGCATACATGTCTATAGTAAGATTCAAATCTTTTACATACATGTTCTAAACAATATATGAAATTGAAAAAAAAAAATACAGATATAGTTTTGATGTAGCTGAAATTTAATTTGTAAATATTCAGTTGATTTGTAATTATAATTCCATGTTTTATGTGTTGAGATAATTCAATTGAACGGAATTTTCTGCTGAAGTATAAAATGAAGTAAGGTGGTGTTTGATAAACAATTTGAGCACTGTTTGATGTTTTGAAAAGTCAAAAAAAAATATAACGAATAAGGAATTCGATAAACATGTCTTTAATTAGTTGTATTTAAGTATAATCTTGAATATAACCTATTGTCGTATCCATAATTTTAAATTCATTACGTGATATCAAATTATATTGTATGTGTAATAATATTTCATAAGGTAAGCGAGAATTTCTATTGCAATATTTTTATATTTAAATTATATATTAATATCGAAAAAATAATATAGGGGGTAGTTAGAACCTCAAAAATGTCAAATATTGTTGGATTTGTATGAGTAAAATGTTGTGGGATTATATTACAAATAGAGAAAAAAAAGAAAAAACCAAATAGAATCATCCAAACAAAGAATTTATTTACCAAACGTTTCCCATTTGTCTTTATATTTAATTTCACATGAACAACAATTTACTTTTTGTTCTCACTTAAAGCCCTCTTTGATAAAATACAAAACTCTCGCATTGCCTAATCTCCAACTCCTCCAGATATTGCCACGTGTCCCCAATCATAATCTCCCCTTTAAATCCCTTAAAATTAATGATTTTCCATTATTGACTGATAAAATAGAACAATAAAATAAAAAAAATGTACAGAGAATCAGAGAGAAATATGTAGCTGTGTTCTCTGTTTCACAGTTTCAGATCTCAGTCTCTCTCTTCATCTCTCTAAGAAAGGAAATTTATTTTTGTTTTTTTTTCTTTTTTTTTTTTTTTTTTGGATATGGCGACTCTTCAGAAATTCAAGCTGCTGGCTACTCAGTGTGCGGTCTCTGGCAGTCCAACGCGTAGTCCAACCGCGAGTCCGGTAATCCATCTCCGCCGACGGAAAACGCTTCGGATGCTACTCAACCGCCGCCGGTTAAGTCGCCAGGATGATGATGACTTAGACAGAGAAATCACTGAACAATCGCCGGAGATCAAGAACAAGAAGATTAGAGCTAAGTTGAAGGACTTATTCGTTTCATCGCCACCGTTCGAGGAGAAAGATTCGCAGACTGGAGAAGATAGGGAAGGGCTTTTACCGATGACCGGGAATGCAGGTAGCGGTTCTTCAACTAGGCGTGGGTCGGCCGGTTCGCTCAGGCCGGTATCGGCTACTTTTCGGTATAGGTTGTTGAGAAGAGCTTGGCGTCCTGTGCTTGTCACTATCCCTGAGTAACCGTAAAAATCATTAAATTTGTGAAAAAAATATATATATAAATATGTATGGATAAATGGAAATTTTGTGTTCATTTATTTTCCTAGTTCATATTTTTTTGGTATCTAAAAATACAGTTTTGGGTGAAAATCATTAAAATTATTTATTCTAATTATTGAGATTTTTTTTTTGTGGGTTTTAATGTAAGATATAGAAATTCAATTTGAAATGAAGAAGTTGTATGGTTGGTATAGATCATGAGACAAGGAGAAGACAAAGAAATGAGGAAATGAATAAATTTAAAATATAAAGTCTGTGATTCTTACAGGTTCCATGTGTTATTGTTCAGTAACGCAAAAGAAGTATAGGGTACAAGTACATAATAATGATAATTGTGAAATACAGTAGGACCCATAATGATACTTGGGATATATTTATCAATTGGTCACTCACTTACACCTGCAAAAAATTGGAGGGTTCAGAATTATGATGTTGAGCATAATAATGGTTGATTTGTAATCATAATAGTTATAATTCTGTTTCGAGTATGGTGCTTTGTATTGTAATAGTGTCCTGAAATTAAGGGTGCTTTTTGATTTTGGGGAAGATGAAACATTATATTTATTAATTTTTTTAATGCTTTGAATTTGTAGCTTTAGGTTTAGTATGGAGCAAGTAAAGGCTATGTGGTTCCCTTTTAGGTTGGTTAGTATTTAGAATTGCCTCACTTCACAGTCCCTTCTGTTGTGGTTTTTTTTTTTTTTTTTCACTTCTAGTGTTTTGGGTTTAAAGCAAAATTATAGAGTAGGCATGTTGATTACTATTAGGATGCTTTTTCTTTGTAATATTGGAATTTTTAATGAGTAGAAGAGATCAAAAACTCTTACAATAATTGACAAGTGAGGTAACACTTATTAATAGAATAAGTATATATCAATAGTAAAATTAAGACAATTATTTGCAAATAATTTTAGGAGTATTTTTAGTAAATTAATTGCAAAATAATTCTCGATGTTTTAAATGGGTTAGATATTATCGACCTACCCAAAAACCTGTAGATTATGGTCACTAAAACGGAAGAATTGGCCCTTTTCCAACGGATCAAAATACGAGTGAAGTCAATTTAAGTCATTAATTTATATTTGTATAATCTATTTAGGTTAACGAGGTCCCACTCCGACCAAAGAAAAAGAAATTTAATTTTATGATTGTACGGCCTGAAATATACATGAAAGCAAATATTAACAACGCGGATGTTTTCCAGTATTGCTAGTAAATGTCAATACCAAACAAATCAACCAATAAATATGATATAACAGTCAAGCAATAATAGTTTGTATTATATAATTAATATAGCAAGGTTGTGTCTCTATCACTATTTTTTTTTTTTTTAAACAAATGAAGTAGATAATTGTGGTTATAACGAGATAATTGGATAAACATAGTAATAACTCGCTTAACTAAAAATTAATTAATGCTTCAATCAAAATAATTAAGTTGGATATTTTATTATACACGATGATGAAGCTTTTATATATTCTTTCAACACAATTATAAAATCACTATAATTTGTTTTTCATCTTATGGTAAAAAATATGAAATTAATTACAGACAAGTAGATATCTTAAAAAGAAAATTCCGTAATCAATGAATACGACCGACACAAGTACAAGAAGCATAATACATCCCGACTACTCCTTTTTTTTAATTATTTAATAAGAAAAACATAATTAACTTTTTATTTTAGCTGTATACTTTCTTTTTTCACCCATCAAATACAAATTATTGTTTTTTAAACATTTAATTTTTAAATGATCCTTCTACAGTCAAAATTTAATTTTTATTATTATTATATTCGCAGATCTCCGTTACCCAAATATATACGCATTGTTATGCATACGTTTAACATGCTCCATGTTCTTTGTTTGCATTGTCTTTGTCTGTTTGCCTTTGCACTCTTTTTTTTATTTTAAAAAATAATAAAAAAATAGCTACAGGGAATTCATTAATTAATTAAGCAATATGTACATACAATTAATTCCAATGATCGATTTATTTAATTAATTAGACTAGACAGTTTCAGCAGATTCGGAAATTTGGTACCGTACAATTAATCCTTGCAAACAAGTACGTGCTTGATTCTGGACGTTCACAGAAGTGTCTGAGCATTTTCCTCTTCATGATCGATCATTACTCTTATTTTAGGATCTTGAATCATCTCTTCACAAGCTTGCTTGGTTTGTCTTGGCAGCTCATTGCTTCTCAAATATCTTGTTAATTCCTCCACCATCAATCTCTCATCCATACCCAAAATCCTACAGACATCATTTTGCATCAGCTCAAATTACAATTTCGATAAATCTATTACATATATGCAAGCATGCATCGCTCTGGAAAGTGTCCATCTAGGCTCTGACGACATTAATTTATAATTGATATTTGTGTGTGTGTGTATATATATATATATATATATCTCTCTGATTAAGTTTTAAAATGTTACCCATTGAGTTTACATGCAATGTTTGACTCCACAAATTGTGCTGTGCTTCTTAGACTCAAACTCTCACAGAGCAGCCAGCAACATTTCTGCAAATGATATTTCTGATATTGATTCTCAGCCAAGTAAAAATCAGAATCAAGTTTTATGATTTTGGTCACAATTCTCTTGTTCAGCTTCATCTGCTTTCTGATCTTTGATTCCTGTGCTTGCTTCCTCTCTTCCTCCTTGCTGTAATATATGGCCGATCTCAGGTGTTTACTCAAACCAAAATTCTGTAACATATAGAAATTAATAAATGATCACCTCTTAAATCAAACCAAAACACTGATGATATATAATCCATAAGTTGAGTATTACAAGGTAATCTCTGTTGGTGGGATCATGGGTTTCCCAGAAGATATCACACAGTGATCTGTATGAGATTTTTCTCTTATCGTAGAACACTTTCACAGCTTCAGTATGGCCTGTTATTCCTTCACAAACCTGTAATAATTAACACCATAATTAAATAGACATATATTAAGTTTATCAATCGTGGTTAACTGGGTTTGGAAGGCTTTTGGTTGTAACTATTTTTACCTCTCTATAAGAAGGTTTCTTCAGGGTGCCTCCACAATAACCTGTAGCAGTTTTGACAACTCCATCTACACGTCCAACCGCAGCTTCAAGATCCACAAAACTATCTGCAACTCAAAACCCACAAAATATTCATCAACAGGAACGCAAAATTCTGTCTTTTATAAAACAGACAGAGAAGAAATCAAGAGAGAGACCTCCCGCAAATACTGCTTCACTGAGAAAATCTTCCGGAGTAATCTTAGATACAGGAATATCATGTGCAGTTAACCTATCGAACTGAGGAAGTAATTTATACATGGTGTTGAATTACAACATCCAACTGCCGATAATATGCAAGACAATTTATATCAACACATATAATATGTGAGTGAGAAAAGGGTTTTAGCTTCTTTCGAGTGTCTGAACTCGTTGCAGTTTCCACATTAGCTATGAGTAACGTGTTGAATATATATTTCTTATTTCAGTAGATACTAGGAATTGGACTTTAAAATAAAATATGATCAACAGATCAGATTAGCTGATAATTATAAGCGCTTCTTTGGCATCTTTGAGTTGTCTGTTGATGGGATATTATCACTTTTTAATTATTATTATTTATTAATTTCTTGGCATGTTCTGTATTTATCATTTTCGGTGACAAATTTAATATTTAATTAAGCTTACGGTGTGAAAGCACCAAGCAGACAAGATAGACACTTCCATGTGAGAGCGATCTATTAATTTAAAAAATCCAAAGTCAGCTGCCGGAATGGTTTATTACATAAATATATATTGCCACGTTATTTTCAATCTGACGTTATTTTTCATTAATTTGTTTTAACATCAACTAAATTATCGAAATTATCATCATTTCAAAATCAAAGTCATAATAATATCAATAAGACTGTAATATTCAAAACAAAAAACAAAAAAGTCATAGTATACCCTGCAAGTCTACTCTCTATTAACATAATTGATATTAATTTCTGTAATATATTGATACAATAATTCTAATATTTGAGAAACACTAATTTTTATTTTAAATTAATATATATCACCTATTTTCTCATAATTAATTTTTTTTAAAAAAAGAATAAGAGATTAACAGAAGCTAAACGATTGATAAATTAAGTGACACTTCTAACAACTTCGGCCAGCGTTGTCAATAATTACCGGCTTAGAAAGCATATGGACTAATTACCAAAAATAATTTAGTAGTATGCCGAATGGACTTTCTGTGGATTTTGATCCATCCATAGTGGGCTTTTTCAGGATTTTTCCGGCCCACAAGACTAAAGGTGTAAATTCTTTGCTAAGTGGCCAGGACAAATCGCAAATGCATTCCTTTAATCCTCTCTCTAATTATAAAGTACTCTTGAAAAATAATTCCACTTTGAGTGGGTTTAATGTAAAATATTCAATGAAAGGGTGATAATTAATTTAAAATAAGTATAGCATCTATAATAGGATATGAATTTGTTGTTTTAAATTTGTCTTCTGGGATCAAATAAAATGATTCCCAAAGAAAAAACAAAGTCAAAAAGAGGGCTTTTCTATGAAAGCAAAAAGAGAAAGAAAAGACATGAAACTAAAGATAAATAGAAAAAGATTAAAGAGCTACTCCTACTTGCTATAAAACTCTCTACTTTCCAAGTATCACTGTCTTCTTTCTTTCTTTCATTTTATTTTTTACAAAAAAGAAAAAAGAAAAAGGAAAAAAGTCTTAATCAACACATTAATTAATTTCTCCAATCTTAAATCTCTTGTTCAAGAACATATAGTTTCAATTAAGTAATTTAATGTCCACTTGATATAATTCTTTTCAAAATGATTAAAATTTTTATATAAGAAACTATTAGTAATTTTCTTCTTTTTTAAGATTTTATGCTGATAGAAATAAATTGAGATTTTAAAATAAAATAAAAATATATCACATTATTATTATTTTTAAAATTTTAAAATTCTCTAAATAATAGAGATCAAAAAACTTTTTCAATATTTTATAAATTCTTCTACAATTACAATTTGATGATTAAGAAAAAAATCTTTTCAGTTGAATAGAGTAATGATATCAAATACATATGTACTAACTATGTTTACTAAAACAATACTTATCATATATATCAGATGACAACTTAACCTTCATAATGTAGTCTATATGCTTTGAATATCTCTGTTTTGAAATTGACTATCAAATGCATCCCTTTTATTACTTTTTTTGATATTTTACGTTTTTAACTTGTATTGACCAATGTATTGGCATAGGCGGTGGCAGAACCACGATGTCTTAAAAAAAATCCTAATTTTACACATGTAAAAATATTATAGTCTAGCTCTTTGAAATATATTTTTATTATTTTAACTCCTCTATAGTTTAAATCATTACATTTTGGCCTCCCTTTAAATATTAATCCGAACTTTGTTATGGCATATAAATATCCCTTTGATATAGATTAACCAATGTAAATATTGATACCAAATTTTAACTATTAATATCCAACACACAATGTTCCTCCTTATTGGATATATCTACAAGAAGAAAGAAAGAAAGATCGAGAGTGTCAATTTTTGGCGAAACCATATGATACTTAAGTTAGAAACATTTTCAAGATCTTTTTATAAAAGCAATTTTGCAAGTACATCACATAATGAGTATAATAAAAAGCTTGTAGTTCATTTTGTATATATTTTTCTTAATTGAAGGGTAGTATTTATCTATTTTTGAACAATCACTCGTCGTGAAGAGTAGGGTTTGATAATACCCGCTTATTTAGGATTTTGTTATCTATTATGACTCATTTAATAATCAATAGTTATTAACTCTTTTTGACGCTATTACACAACTTTATTTTATTTTTTAATTAATATTGTGATCATATTGGAGTGAGGTCGTAATAACTTTTTATAAGAATATAGTTAAATTGAATTAGATAAGAATAAACTCAGGTCGGGGGTGAGTTCTTTACTCAAAGTAGATCAAGTAAAATTTTTACCTCATTAATAATATAAACACTTTTTTTAAAAAAATTTGATAAAAATATACTTTACCAAATCAAAAAGAAAAAAGAAGTTAACAATATGATATTATGTAATTACAGGATAGAAATGTGATTTGCCTTTGTTTATTTAAAAGGAAAAAGAGAACGTACAGAAAATTCAATTATTATATTGAATTATATAATAAAATTAAAAAAGTGAATATGATTAAAGCAGAAAATGGTATTTAAAAAAATAATAAAACACAATCTGTTTTCGTTTTCAAGTTGAAATAATGAGAGACTGAAATGTCAACATAAGAGGAGGCAAAATCCATGGTATATGGCTGGCATTATTTCCAATTTCCAATTTCCAATTTCCATTCCAATTCATTCATGAATTGCTGCTATCCATATCATCGCTATCAGCAGGCCCTCCCACGTGGACCTCCTTTCTCTTTTTTATTTCTCTCTCTTAAATCTTCCTTCTTTTTATTTTATTAATTTCTTTCCAAAATTAAATAATAAAAAAATTAAAAGAAATAGTTCTTACTATAGTGCTCCAAATAATTTCAAAGACGCGTGAACGAAAAGTATCATTCTCTATGCATATTCTCTCTCTTTTTCTTTTACAATAACAGAATAATATATTATTTATTTTTATTAGCCTACTTCTTTTAATGACTAAATTCTCAATTTAAATTTATACTATCTTATAAAATCTAGAAAAAAAAATATATTATTTAATAAATTAATACGATGAAATTGAGACTATACTACAACATTACATTGTAACTATTAGATTACATTAGCTTATTTTTATAATATCATTAATTTTATATTTATATATATATATATATAATAAAAAAATCTTTTTTTAAGAAGAAAAAAAGAAAAGAAAAAGTTAAAAAAGGGGGTGTTAGTGTAGCCTTTTTTTTTTTTTTTCTTCCTTAAGTTGCTCAAACTTCAATTATGAGGATAATACTGTGTTCCCTTCGATGGGACCCACGCCCTATCAACTGAACCTGAAATATGAATGATATCATTCATATCTAAATCTAAATGTCAGATTCCATTTTAACTAATTAGAATTTAGAATGCTACGCGCGTGGAATCACGTTTGGGTTTGAGCACGTCTCCATCATACCATGGAAAGATAGGCCCTCCCAATTACATGCTTTTGGCCCACTCTTCGCCTACTATTTACTACTACTGCTACTAGCCAAGCCTTTCCACGTCTCTAACGTTACATCTTCCATTACCGTACACGTCATACGGCAATATCTCTGACACGTCATCAAAACGTTACACGTCAGAAACGCACCACCCTTTGTTATAACCTTTTAAATAAAATTTTTTAGAATATAATTTTTTATTTTAAAATTTTTTTAAAAAAATTTTTAATAAAAATTTATTAATTATTTAATTATTATAAATAATTTTTTAAAAAATTTAAATAATTATTTTTTATAAATAAATTTTTAATATTTTATTTTAAAAAATAACGTAAAATTTTTTAAAATAAAAATATTTTAAATAATTTTATTTTTTAAAAGTAATAAAAATTTTATTATTAAAAGTATAAATTTTGAGTTTTTTATAAAAAAAAATTTTTTTTTTATTTCAAAAATTTTTTTCTAATGTTAATAAAATAATATTAAAAAATTTAGAAAAAAATTTTATTATTAACTTTTTTTTAACTAATAAAAAAAAAAACTAAACATGTATTTAATAGTAACAGTAGCAGCAGCAGCCTTGAATTGATATATATATATATATATTTTAATAAGAATTGATACGATTAAATTTTAAAAGAATACATGTAAACTTTTTTTTTTTTCCAAAATTTTTCTCTTTGCCGAAAAAGTCCTTCATATTTGCCTTTAATCTACATAGGGTGGTCCCCACAACTATATCCTTGTACAAAGAGGAATCGTATTTGTAAAAATAGCCAGATGTCACATAGTTACGTGCACCGTCATCATATTTAGTCGCCGTCAGTCGGGCGACAATTTCTACTTCATAAACAACAACAAAACTCTCTTCTCTCTTACCCAAACCTCATAAGATATAATAATCTCTCCAACGTTCATAAAAATTTTTTCAGATTCCGTTAAGACAATTTTGACACGTCACTCCTCCTCGTACCCACGCGCCACTCCCTCATCTTCCACGCGCCACCTCTCCGACGTACATGTATGTGTTCTTATTATTGGTTTTGTAGCAAGATCTGGTGAATTTATGATTGAAAATTATGAAATGAGAAGAAGAATAATATCATGGGCGGAGTTACCTCGACTATCGCTGCGAAATTCGCTTTCTTCCCTCCGAATCCGCCGTCCTACAGAGTCGTGACGGACGAGTCTTGTGGAGGTCGACTTTACATCCCGGAGGTCCCGAGGAGGGACGACGTTGACGTTTTGAAGCTACGTACTCGCCGAGGAAATGACATCGTCGCCGTTCATATCAAGCACGCGAAATCGACGGCCACGCTTCTGTACTCTCATGGAAATGCAGCTGATTTGGGCCAAATGTTTGAGCTCTTTGTTGAATTAAGTAATCGCCTTCGTATTAATCTCATGGGGTAACTTTCTTTTCTTTTCCACTCTTTTTAGTTATTTATTGTTTCTTATTGGAAGAAATTTTTGAGCTTGCTGGAAGAAATCAATTCCGTAATTATATGAGTTTATAAAATTTAATGATTATTGCTTGATTTGGTGAACTTCCGTTAAAGCTGGTGTTTTTATGTTTTTCTTTATTTTTCTGGAAGCTTATATAACATTGTTAAAGTAATTTTAATTTGGAGTAAAATTTTTTATTTTGGAATTTTAGAAGCTTGATATGTATGTCTTCATAAGGGCAACATTAATGGTGATGTGCCGTACCAAATAACCATGTAGGAAGATTTCTTAAAAGCATTACAACAGATGATTGTTAAATCTGGTGGAAGCATAATGGAAAGATAGAAATTATTCCCTTAGTTTAGTTTACTTTTTCTTTCATTTGGTGGCTTTTGGTTGGTATTAGGTTAACGTCATTATCTGGGTATGGGTAGTGCTCAAAAGTCCTCTGCTGAAAAGCACGCTTAGCATGTGATCAGTTTTCTTCTAATACTATTTGGTATATCATTTTATAGTCTTTTTAATAAATGTTATGTTGGCTTCTAAGAAGTGATTAGTTACATTGAGAGCCCTTGGTGACAAATATGGACACTTGAATTTTATCTTTTAAGCATTTTTCTTTAATTTAATGCTTACATCCAAAAAGAACATTCTGTCTGTGAAAAAAAAAAAGGTTTAAGAGAGAGGAATATTGTGAGGGGGACTGTAGGTAGCAGGGAATATGACTTTAAAGGCTAAAGTTCCTTCTTGAAGACTGCTAAAGGATTCTCTTTGTTGGTACTAGATAGAAATTTATAAACAGTACGATTTAATAGACTACAGAGGATGACTTGAGGACTTTATTTTCATAGGGTAATTCAGGAGGTTTATGTTTTTGTAATTTTTGGATTGCAGAAGTATCTATAAGGGAGCCTTCTGAAAACAGAATCCTAAGGAATGACTTCAATTTTCCTAAATATGGGAAACATTATAATCAATTTTAGTTTACTGTGACAATTTAATTCTTTTATTGATTTTAGGATTACTTTTTCTTGAAATGCCTTATCTAGAGGTATATTGCCACCTGTTACCCTAATACGGAAAACATTATAAACGATTTGATTTTACTGTGACAATTTAATTCTTTTATTGATTTTAGGATTACTTTTTCTTGAAATGCCTTATCTAGAGGAATATTGCCACCTGTGACCCTACTTGGTGGTCCTTGGAACTTCTTTGAAGTTTAATGAAATGCTTTTGGAGTTGAAGGTTTTTTTATCAGTGAATTTGATTTTATGTTGGACTGAAAATTTATCTCAACACAGTTTTCCATGATGTTTCTTTGTCATTTCAAACTATTTGCTTCATTGAGTTTCCTGTTTTGCACTTTCTTGCTTTCAGTTATTGTGTTGTGTCTTGTCACTGGTTCCTAAACTACCGAGCATGCTGTGAACCATTTAAACACTAGATAGAACTTCATTACATATCAAAATTATGGCAGTTATCTGTAATTGATGGGAAAAGTGTGGCCTTAATGGCATGGCCCTTCGTATAGAAACTGCTTTCTATGATTGGGCATTGCATTTATCCTGTATTCTCAAATTAAACTTTGCATGTCTGGTAATAACCTCACTGATATTTTCATTTCATAGCTACATCAAATGATTGTAATGGTGAAATTTTGAACCGACAGTGCTGATTTCAATTCCCTGCCATTGATGGACTTGTTGCACCAGGCCTAGTATGTATAAAATTAATGCTGCTGAGAAGAGATATCAAAATTAATGAATTGGTACAAGCAATGGTTGCATTTTTTTGTAACTCAGTTGAAGAGCAAAAAATTGATGCTTCTTTGTTAACTTTAATTTAGTGTACTGAAAATTTGGAATGAGACCAATTGTGCTACTATGTAGAGTTCGAAAGTTTTATAGACAACAAGAGCTGTAGCTTTTTCTGTGCATTGTTAGTTTGTGTGCATATATGCGTGTATAACTAGATCCATGTGTATCTAACATTGGATGGCTATGACACTGACAGGAAGTTTACCACTATACAATTAGTTGTCACCAGTTCTATGTTTTCATCCCTATGTTCATCAATTGAATAACAACTGATAAAATATGAATTCTTTTTGAAATTACTTTGGTTAAATCATATATTGTCCAAATATTGTGTGTTGTATTATGGAATCAACGAAAGGAGCAGTATGAGTATTAGTTGATCATCTACTAGGGGAAAATGCTTGAAGGCTATGCTTCTGCATCATTGATTTCTTGTACAGAACCCTGTTCATATAATATACTACAATGCTGATTTGAGAATTTAGTTGGATTAATATTGTATTATGGAATCAACAAACGGAGCAGTTGGAGTATCAGTTGATCATTAACTAGGGGAAAATCCTTGAAGGCTATGCTTCTGCATCATTGATTTCTTGTACCGAACTCTGTTCATATAATCTATTACAATGCTGATTTGAGAATCTAGTTGGGTTAATCTAATTTCTATGTTTTTAGAGTCAAAAGTTAAGCAGATAATTTATTGTCTTAACTGGTTTTAGTAAGTTATGTTGATGTGTGTTTTATACTATAGTCTATGAATAACAACATTTGTTTTGTAATCGTCCCCCTTTTTTTTTGAGAATTATGCTTATTTATATCTTTGTTTTGTTATCTCCCGTGGACTTTGCTAAATGTTAAACTGCTGAAATTCTGGCTCAATTAAACATGGGGGAATCAATTAAATTTTTAGACAGCAATATGATATTTCGAGGTTGTTTGCATGCAATGTTTTCATAGACATATGCATGAAACATGAACAATCTCTTTTATAACTAGAATTGCTACAAATAAACTGAAATTATTTATCTATTTTCAAAACGGTTCATCTTTATGCTTGAGTTCTGATTATGTCTATGTGCTATTGGACTATGTTCCTGACTCTTGTATCCCATCATTTTTAGGTACGATTACTCTGGCTATGGACAATCAACTGGAAAGGTTAGGATCTAGCTTCTCTGTCCTAATTGATAATGATGGAAAGAGAGCTTTGCTTTAGCTTGTATTAGCTTTAGTAAGTTTTGCATTTTTAGCAGGATGTTCAATAGTGGTTAGAAAATAAGATATCCTTCTTTTTCAGACACTCAAGAATTAATACTATTGGTTTATATTTCTTTCACATTGTCCAATTTTATCTGTTTTAAATGATTGTATCGTTGTTTCACTTTTAGCGACAGAAAACGAAATTTCCAGTAGGCAGAGTTGCTTGTGCATAGATTCTCTCTCTCTCTGTCTCTCTCTTCATATGTATCTAATTGGTTCAAGCAAGGATTTTTCGTGGGAAGTTTTAAATTTCTTCTTTTCGTTTTTTAATTCGCTTAATTTCATGTATATACTATGACTGACATTTATGAACCTACCAAATTTTAAAGAAGCATCCCATCTCCAAATTTGTCGCTATTAACAAAGGTGTACTATCCAAACTCCATTTAATATCATTAAATGTAAAATAATTGGAGTTCTCAGAATGCTGCCAAAAGGATGTAGCTTTTCTTTCTTCTATCTTTCTCCGTCTTCCTCTTTTCCTTTGATGTTTAGATAGTTCATATGTGTCTTCAGTCTCATAATTTAGTTTTGGGATATTTTTCCTTCAATGGTTATTTTAATTTTAGGTTAAGTTGTAAGGTGGTCTACTACATAAATAAGTATAGAGCAGCTCCTTTCCATCCAAGGAAATATGTGAAAGAATTGATATTATGATCCTTGGTACTTCAAAGGCAAGGCAACATAAATTTTCCATGTGTAATAGTGATGAAAATTTGACTTTTATTTTAGGACATTCAAGTCAAACAATTTATATTATCCATTGTGTATATGATTGTTCGATGGGTCACCCAACTAAGCATGAGATTATCTAATATTGAAAATTAATCGCTTTCACCCACTTCCATGTGCTTGCCAACTATTAATTTGATAGATATCCCTTCTACAATAATATTGCCTTTGAATCCTGGATGTAATGATTTATAGAACATCAGATTCCTAAAATCAAGAAAGTCTCAATAGTCTTTTTCCCGTGCTTGCTTTTCTGGGAAAACTTTTGCAAGTTGTATCAGTGTCTTGATCAGTTGATAATTTAATTGTAGCTTTTTCTGCATTGGACCGTCGCTTGCCTTAACTGTTTGGGTTGCACAATCATGATTAAGAAATCTCTTATGGTTAACTCTTTGCCATTCTCAAGAAGTTCATATGCTGGAGTCCTTGCTTTCACTATCATTTTCCATGCGTGCTCGTATGATTTTCCATATTGCTCACATTTTAAGAGTTGCCCTTTTTGCCTTGTAACAGCCAAGTGAATGTAATACATATGCAGACATAGATACTGCATATAAATGCCTCAAGGAACAATATGGAGTTAAAGATGAACAATTAATATTATATGGTCAATCTGTTGGTAGTGGACCTACTCTTGATCTTGCTTCACGTCTGCCAAACTTGAGAGGTGTAGTTTTGCATAGTCCAATTTTGTCTGGTATGAGAGTATTGTATCCCGTCAAGCGGACATATTGGTTTGACATCTACAAGGTGATTTTATAGAAGTAATGATTTTCCATATCCATGTTGAATTCTGCATGTGGGAGCTTATGTAATCAATTCTTCTTCTCTGTTTCTTTTTCAGAACATTGACAAAATTGGCATGGTGAATTGTCCTGTTTTAGTTATTCACGTAAGTATCATCTTCTTTGTTTGCAGTTTTAGTCTCTCATGTTGTTGTCATTTCCTCTCTGTCTCTGGGTGCTCCAGGGGGAAGGTGGGGGACATTAAGATAGTGCAATAGTTGGTGATTTTGGTATTATTTTGCATCAATTTGCTAGAGTTGACATAGTATTGCAAAACCTTTAACTAAATTCAGTTTTCCTATAAATCAGTTGTTGAAAGTTTTATAGCTACTAATTTTGCAGTGTTATTCATAGAATGAACTCTTTCCTGACTGAAGCGAGAGCGAATGCAAAGCATCCAAATTCAAAATTTTTCTAAAAGCACAAAAAGCATATGAATGTTTATATGTACTTGTTGCGTAGCGTAGAAACTATCAAAATGATGATTATAGAAATGTTCTATTATCCTTGTGCTATATAAACCTTAGCTTTTCTTTTGAGAAGAAAAAGATTTCTGCTGGTAATTATCTTATTCACAAGTGTTATATGCTATTTGACATCTTCACAATCTCTCAAGTCCACAAGATATTTGGCTAATATAATTCTGAAAATTTTGCTGGTATAAATGAGTTGCAAAGTTACTGTTTTTCATCTCCAGGGAACCGCAGATGAAGTTGTTGATTGCTCCCATGGGAAGCAGCTTTACGAACTATGCAAAGAGAAATATGAACCTTTATGGATAAATGGAGGAGGACATTGCAATCTTGAACTCTATCCAGAATTCATCAGGCATCTGAAGAAATTTGTCCTGAATCTAGGCAAATCTAAAGCAGCAACTAGTGCTTCTAAAAAGACGACAGTAGACTCTGACAATCAGAGCATATCATCTGAGGGTGGACCTTCAGATACTTTTGAATTGGGTGCTGACCTTCCGGAGGTTTCTAGAAACAGTTTAGATAGTCGACTGGAGAAGTCTAAGAAATCGAATAAGCCTGAAAAGTCGCGAATGAGCACTGACCATGTTGATAGGTTTAGGAGAAAAAAGCGCTTAGTCTGGTAAAGTACTTATACAAAGACATCTTCAATAAGTTATCTGCACCTATGTATCCAGCTGGGAAGGTAATTTAGTTTTGGCCCTGCATGTGTAATGTTGTCGATCATAAATTGTCAATTTGAGTGTGATTCTTCTCATAAATGTTCTAATTTTTCTGTACGTAAGAGTCAGATTAAGTGAAATCTTGCGTTTAATTTTTGTGTAAAAACAACAGCCTCATTTGGTATTTTTTTAAGAAAAGAGAAATTACAGTAGTTTCAATATTTGTCTTCCAATTACTCCAGTTAAATCTCTTACAGTTTTCGCTTTTGTTGTGTAGGGATAGGAAATTTGACAAAGTTTATTCATTTATGTGATCTTCATGTCGAATTGGTTCATTGTTGATTCTCATAATAAATGAATTGTTATTTTTTGTTTGAAAAATTATGAAGGAATTTTACATATATTTATTGCAGTTTGAACTGAGGATCATTTGCGTCAGAGAATGGCGTACACAGCAGTGGAGTTGGAATATTTGATCTTATTTGCTTTGCTTTTGCAGAGTCGTCAAAGTATTATATCTGCTTTAGCTGTCATTTATGCAACTCAATGAATGAAAATGCTTCAAACTCCTGAGGAGCATGAACATGAACGTAATTTCAAATAAAACGGAACACAGACCCAATCGATGCACTCCGAAATCTTCCCCTTATGGGCCAGTATTTGTCAGTCAATATGATTGTGTTATATAGACCAATGAATGCATGTAGCGTAGCCCAAATTTGACCTTGGCAATAAAAAAGGGCACTAAGAATATTTCCAGGTTCTCGCGAAGTGGCATGTATTCCTCTTCCGAAAGAAACCTATATCTAGCGGAGCATAACCCAGATGAATGAAAGGCCAATATTGGAGTTCTAAAAGACGTCAAAATCACGTCTTCTTTTTTCAAATATATAAGAAAATAATCCAAATCCCTCTTGAAAAATAGTCTTATATTCATATTAGATTAGGTATACAATAAAGTTGATGCTATCCGGTTGTCAAACACTGCATTGACTTGGCCTTGTACATGGAACATTTTCCATTCCATTGCACCATTATGATTGACGGTTGTATGTAATTATGTAATATTCAAATGGAATTCATCTTCATCGTTTACTTCCACAAGTCTCGCCCTCTCTTTCTCTCTGCAGAAGTTTGTGTTTATTCTTTGTGACCATAATTCCGATAACTCTGTCACATCTGGACCATAAATATCAAACCTGCATCGAACCATCTTAATGCGGGACGATTCAGAATATTAGTTATCCTTTCTGGGGATTAGATAAGCCGGAATATTGCGGCTATTGCGGCTATCCGGGGCTAAAGCTGGTATGTAACAGCGACGACTATTTTGGCCCTGGAAAGAGTTTCCCAGTTATTACCATTATGGGCGTCAACTACCGAGTTCTTCACATCAATGGCGAGTCAAAAACTGTCAGTGTTGCTCGGCAAGCTTACATGCAAGTTGTTTGTCCCACATATTCTATTTTTACATGGAACGTTACGGTAAATTTCACCCTCTTTGATTTTGCTTCCGACAGTCAAAGCATAACGCTGCATTACGGCTGCCTGGAGGCTCCGGGTGAGATTTTGGGAACTCTACTCCCCAATCAATTTAACTGCAGCTTAAATAATGAAGCCATCACGTATAATTACTATTTCTTAGGGAACGCCAGTAGCGTCAAAGGTCGTCTCAGTGCGATTTCAACCTACTTGGAGAGTTGTGATCAGAAAGTCATTATTCCCAGTGTGGGAATCAAAAGCTGGGGCCATAGAGAAAAGTCCGGATAGAACAACTCTTTTAGAAGCATTAAGGTCCGGATTTGGGCTGCAATGGAATGCAACTAATAGGTTGTGTGATGAATGTGTGAGTTCTAAAGAAGTGTGTGGATATGACAATAGCACCAGGCAATTCACTTGTTATTGCCCTCGTCAAACTTATCCCTTCACCTCTCTACCTGCAACAACAACAACAACAACAGGTATGTCCAATTCTTGTTTCTCCGGTTGCTTTTAATGAACCATATATAAGACCTAGTTTCAAACTACTCTATTTGTCCAATAATTCACATGGAATATTACATTACTATATCACCTATATTTTTACATAAATAAATGAAACTTTAGAGAATAAGAATTTATCTTTTTAACATTATCGATTTAATAAAATTAAAATTAATTTTTACTGGACAATAGTTTGTAGTTTTAAATTTACAATATCTTAACCTCAAACAAAATCTAATTTATTTAACTGTATGATTTTATTATCAAGATACACCTATGTGTACTTTCCTTTATTTATTCAAATATTATCTTTAAAATTATAACTAAATATTTAAATTAACGTTTGTTGTTTTTCATCTAAAGACGCAGTTATCAAAGGAAATTAAAATTTTTATGCTAAAATAATTACTTAATTATTTTTTTAAAAAAATCTCAAATAAATTATTATTATAAGAAAAATTATAAGTTCTTAACTTTTGTCTTATTAAATCATTTAGTCTTAATAATTATAAAAATACTTATTAAATTTTTAATTCTTTTGATGCAATGACTTTTATAATCCTATTCAGTGATAATTACTTAAAAAAATAATTTTTAAACCCTAAAAATTTGGTAAAAATAAATATAATAATAATGGGATGTTTTTATATACATTCATTGAAATTTGTGAAAATAACAGGTAGATAGAATGTTTGTAAAAAATTTACAGCAACCTCTTCTCCTACAGTAATATCATTATGTTGACGTTAAAAGGAGGGGTAATATAGTAATTTTATGCTAATTTCATTTTTCTTTAATTTTATCCCACCAATTTAATTTTTTAAATTAAGACAAAAGAAAACCGTAATTCCAATTTTTCTTATTTTGGAACCTTATTAGTTATAAATGAATTATGGTTTAAAATAATTTACGGGGTGGTTGAGGTTTGACAAATTATAAAACGACTTTTTTTATTTTTTTTATTACAGCATATTTTTATCTGAAAGTTAGACTCCTGTTTAGAATTTGAAATATAAAAAGTCAAAAGAGGGGTATTTTAGAGTTTTTATCTTTTTTAATTGGTCAAATAACAGTCAATGTGATGACAATACTGTAATAGGGGAGGTTCCTTTAAATTTTCACAAACTTTCCATATACATGTTATTTTCCCAAACCTTAAGGGAGGTATGTGAAAATATCCTGAAAATAATTACACGATCCTTTTCCTACCGCGACTGTTCAGTGTCCATCGTCTACAGCGAAGGTGTCAAAAATTCTCACTTTCCCTCCACATATGTCAATGAGGACCCCAATCTCCAATCAAATCTATTTAAATAACAACTGATAATTAAATGAAAAAAATGATCTTGAAATTGTCTGAAGAACCTACTGATTCACCTGGCAAGAGACGAGACTGTTTAAAGTTTGTGCACAAATAACAGAGGCATAAAAATTAACCCAAGTTAACCTACAGGTTAGGTGTCCTACAAAATTTTAAGAAAGATTCTAGACGAAGTTTAGTTTCAGAATTTTGAAGAGTTTTTAACAAAGTTTGATGGATTAACTTTCTTGTATATGTTAGCTGAAGAGTGAAGTCAATCCTAGATGCCAAAATTTATGGTATATATAAAAAAAAAAAGAATGTAAGTCTAACTTCGAACAATGGCTTCTGACTTATTTACAATTGATATAATTGCAGGGTCATCTTCGTCCAATCTGGGTATAAAAGTTGTCTTAGGTAATGTAATTAGTTATATAAGCTTCTAATTTTTATCTTTGACATCAGCTTTTCATGGAAAGCAAGTCTTTCACTTTTCCCATATTGTCTCTCGGAATACAGGCGTTTTGGCAGGTGTGGGTGGGATTGTGGTAATTTCTGCTCTCTTCTGTATGATCAGGAAAATATGTTTGTCATACAAAGCAATTATCTTTCGGAAGAAACGAACACAAGATGATCAAGATGTTGAGGCAGTATTAAGGAATTACGGAGCCTCAGCTCCGAAGCGTTATAATTATGCAGAACTTAAGAAAATGACCAATTCATTCACAGATAAACTTGGTCAAGGATATGGGGTTGTATACAGAGGAAAGCTGTATGATGGTCGTGTTGTTTCTGTGAAATTTCTGAGCAAGTCCAAAGGGAACGGTGAAGAATTTATCAAAGAATTTTATTGCATTAGTAGCACTTCCCATGTCAATGTAGTTACTCTTCTGGGTTTCTGCTATGAGAGACATAAAAGAGCTCTAATCTATGAGTTTTTGCCCAATGGATCTCTTGACAAGTTCATTTATGATAAGAGATCTTTGAACACAAATCAACACCTGAGATGGAGAACATTAAACCAGATTGTGCTAGGTGTTGCTCGAGGTTTAGAGTACTTTCATTGGGGTTGCAACACTAGGATTGTGCATTTTGACATAAAGCCTCGCAACATTCTCTTGGATGCAGATTTCTGCCCGAAAATTTCTGATTTTGGCCTTGCTAAACTGTGTAAGAAGAAAGAAAGTATAATCTCAATGCTGGATGCAAGAGGAACTGTTGGTTATAGTGCTCCGGAAGTATTCTGCAGATATTTTGGAGGAGTTTCTCACAAATCCGATGTGTATGGGTTTGGAATGATGGTGCTTAAAATGGTCGGAGTAAGAAATAATATTGCCAATTTTAGTACCTCATACTAACAGTACTGGGATATGCTTTCCGCATTGGATTTATAAGAGACTTGAGCCAGGAGAAGATCTACTACGACTTCATGGGATAGCAACTGAAGAGGAAGAAGAGATAGCAAGGAAGATGATTTTAGTGACTTCGTGGTGCATACGAACATCCATCAGGACGACCATCAATGAGTAAAGTTGTTGCCATGCTGGAAGGTGGCCTTGAATCATTGGAACTTCCACCAAAGCTCTACTTGCATTCATCGTCCCCAAGATCATTCCCACATTCTTCCATTACAACTCCATCACTGTCATAGAATTCCACATAAAATGTGAAATTAATTTCATCACAAATTTGTTGTTAACCTAGATTTCTGTCATTTATTTGGAGAATTTTTCATGTATGATAGTTGATTTTCCTGCTTGAACTTCGATTTTGATTAGTGTTCAGTATATTAGTTTATGTAGACAATTTATATATTGAATTTCTTTCAATTAATGGCACATTCATGAGGTGCTTTAAAAATTTTTTCCTATAAGCATTTTTGAAAAATTTTTCTTCTTTCTTATTATATAAGTATCTGATTGAAGAGAGTTTTTACAATGTTGTTGTAATATTGATGGCACATGTGAAACACTGTGTCACATCCCATATAGCTCATGAGAATGAAATCGGACTGGCTTATAAACTCAGGTCTCCTAGACAAAATAGTTCGAGGTAAAACACAAAGCCCTTCACGAGTTATTATCTCTTAGGTTCTAAGTAATAAAACAACTTACGTTTCTTATTACTCTTACAACCTACTGACATATATTACACCTCAGATTGACATACATTACACCTTACAATTCTTATTATTCTTACAATCTATTGGTATTGACATCTCCATGAAGCTTGGTTGATGATGAATGTGAAGCAGAATGTACTTTCTGGCTTTCTGCATCCACCCAAGTTTACCGTTACTCTGGTGAAATGATCAAGTGGTGCTCTGTTAATGAGCAAAACTATGCCTTTCTGCATCCACCCAAGTTTACCGTTACTCTGGTGAAATGATCAAGTAGTGCTCTGTTAGTGAGCAAAACTATGACCGAAGAGAAGGATGTAAAGTACTTGTAATTTGTTTTCACTTCTAATTCAGAAAGATAGTAATGCCTATATTCTGATGATCATTTACCTTGTTGACTCCCTTGCAACCAAAATCGCGCGTCGATGGGAATATGGAAGGGTGTTAAATGAAGTCTTGAGGTCAACTATGCCAAAATTTTTAGTCTTTCTACTGCTTTCCTCGAAATTTCTTCCACATGTGATGTAATCTCTTCTATATTGCATAAAACAACTGGAATTAATTCACTCATATTCAGTTTCCTTAGATTCCACTTTCACCAGAAATGAGTTTCTAGTTTTCTCAACCGTGGCCTTTTCTTTCTGTTCTATGCTTTCTGTCGTTGGTCCTTGTCAAGAGTCAACCATATTTATTCGATTCTAATCCTTGCCGTTGGAAATATGGAAGCGTGTTAAATGGAGTCTTCAGGTCAACTATGCGAAAACGTTAAGTCTTTCTACTGCTTTCCTCGAAATTTCTTCCAGATGGGATGTAACTCGTCTAAAACAACTGGAATTAATTCACTCCTATTCATTTGCTTATTCAAAAGTCTGGTTACCTAGTTAATTCATATTGCCTTTTCTTTCTCTTCTACGCTTCCTGTCGTTGGTTCTTGTAAAGATTCAGCCATCTTTATCCGATTCTGAGTTTTTCCAAAGTTGTAGTCTTCAATTCACATGTGGGAATATCACGGCGGTTTTCCTTTATGGAGAGGCGACTGACCGCAAGTTTGCGGTGTTGGGTGCAAGCAGAAAGAAGTGAGAAACAACAAAAATGCTACTGAAAACTTTCTTAGTTTTTTATTAATCTGGAAAGCAGAGTTGCATTTTTGCAGAACATTTGATGCTGCATATTTTTTTACGGTGGTCTTTTTTCATTACAACTTCACGTACTTTATTTAAAAACGCAATATTAATTAACTAGCTAACCAGACTTTTGGTTTATCAATAAAACTTCTTGAAGACTCTGTAACTGTCAAACTTCTGTTCTGATATTCAAGATTGCAAATTACTTTCCAAAATGCGGCTACCCTAAGTTAGAACTTACCTGTGAATGGATTGCAAATTAAAACGAGGCCTTGATTACTGAAGTCAGCTATAAACAGCCAAAAATTTTCAATTTCTTTCCTTATATTTCTTTCCTTGCATCTTCCTAATATGTGAAAGTGATGTAACCCTCTCTTTTATATTGCTTTAAACAACTGGGAATCAATTCATTTTCCCTGAACTCTACTTTTACCAAAAATGAGTTTCCAATTATTTTCGCCGCGGCCTTTTCTTTCTCTTCTGTGTTTTCAGTTGTTGATTTTTGTCAAGATTCAGCCATCTTTATCAAATCCTGAGTTTTTCCATAGTTGCAGTCGTCAATTCAGATGTGGGAATATCAAGGCCGGTTTTCCTTTCTGGGGAGTCGACCGACCGCAATTTTGCGGCCACCCTAAGTTCGAGCTTAGCTGTGAGAAAGATATCGTTACCATGACGTTTGGTGATGCAGACTACCGTGTTTTAGATGTCCATGAGAAAGAACAAGTTCTCAGAATAGCAAGAAAGGAGTACTACTACTACGCGTCTACGATCATATTTATCCTATCAAGAAATAATATTGCAGTATAAAATTGAATTATATATTAAAGATTGGGATTCTCCTTTCGAAATCTCATTATTATTTAAAAATTTTGCAAAATAATTGTGCATATTTAATTTCAATTATTTTTTAAGTTATTATCAAATAACTATCAATCCCAGATTTATTTATTTCTTCGAGAAAAATAGTATTATGGCCTTTGACCAATGGTTGCTATAAAATAAAATCATTAGCTGTACTTTAAGTGATTAAATAAATGCCATATTTATCCAAATAAATGAATAAATAAATAATTTTAAAAAATTTATATATATATATAATATGTCCAAAAGTTTTGAATACAAACTAATGTGACGTTACATTTGTCCGAAGTCTTCAGCCTTAGCAGCAAATTTGGTTGCATATCTGCATTGATACTCCATAAATATTGGCATTATATATCATTTATGACATCATCGTTCATGTGAGGATACTGAAAGAATGGATGGGGCTATTTTTTTTTTTGTATCAAAGACTTGTAACACAAATTATTTATTAGTCAATATTGGAGCAATTCAGAATAATTACTTTATTTTTCAATATTTTTATAATTTTTATGGCTACCAAAGCTTATCAATTTAATTAAAAAAAAAGTAGACTTCATACTTAAGTCGATTGTTAAATCATATATAGTAGAGTCTATTATTTTACAGGTGGAACTATGCAATTAAAATATGCAGTCTCTTTATAGTGGAGATGATTGCGAATTAATTACATTTGTCTGTAACCAAGATAAAACGTGATGAATGGATTGGGATCATGGATAGAAAAACTAAAGCACGTTAAAACGAAGTCTTCATTACTGAATTCAACAATAAACTGCCAAAAATTTTGCAATTTCTTTCTTTTTATTTCTTTCCTTGCGTCTTCCTGAGATGTGAGAGTCATGTAACCCTCTCTTTTATATTGCTTTAAACAACTGGGAATCTATTCATTTTCCTTGGACTCTCTACTTTTACCAGAAATGAGTTTCCAATTGTTTTCGCCGTGGCCTTTTCTTTCTCTTCTGCTCCTTCCGTTGTTGATTCTTGTCAAGATTCAGCCATCTTTGTCAAATCCTGAGTTTTTCCATAGTTGCAGTCGTCAATTCAGATGTGGGAATATCACGGCCGGTTTTCCTTTCTGGGGAGGCGGCATACCGCAAGCTTGCGGCCACCCAAACTTTGAGCTTAGATGTGAGAAAGATATCGTTACCATGACGTTTGGTGATGCAGACTACCGTGTTTTAGATGTCCATGAGAAAGAACAAGTTCTCAGAATAGCAAGAAAGAAATACCTTGACGGATCATGTTTGTGTCCACAGAACACCACCATCGATGAAGCATTTTTTCATCTTTCTGCTGGGTACGAGATGGTTAAGTTACTTTACAGCTGTCCTACAATGTTTCCAGTACAAAAAGTTAGTACTTGTTATCTGAAGGATGTCATCGACTACGGGAATGGCATCATACAAATACCATACATCTTTTCTCCGGTATGTAACAAGGAGGGTATCCTAGTTCCGGTTCCCGAAATTTTATCTCCAACAGTAAAACGGAATAAGTTGGCTCTACAAGAAGCCCTAGAAGGAGGATTTGAGGTAAACTGGAAGTTGAATCCATGTGAAGACAATTGCGAAATCTGTGGTTATGATTTTTCAAAAAATAAAAGTACTTGCTACTGCTCACATGGACGATGTCAGCAACCATCAGGTACGCACCTCAGTACTCTAATATTATTACACAAATCGTATTTTAGCTTAGAACAGATTAACTGATAAATTAATGTTCAAACCTTTAACCAATTTTTAGACCTTGCTTTCAGAAACATAGATGTTGGTGGAAACACTTCCACTTACTCCTAAACTAGATAATCCAATTAAATCTAACAAGTAAAGCAAGGAAAATCAGGAGTTTCAATTTGACAGTGATAGGAGAGATGATATGGAAAAACTGCCTGTTTACGAAATGGAAATATCAGAAACATTACTTGTTCGTATGCAATATCAGTTAGGCCATCTCTTTAGATGTCACCATCCCCAATTTGGTAATCTGTTAGAAGAATTTTTCAGTGAGATTTGTTATGCATACAGGGAATTAATGGTTAAATTTGACTTGTCAACATTGATTTGGTACGATTTGTTTTGGTAAACCACATTGATCCAAAACCAATGATCAACATTCACTTCCTATAGCTTTTAGTTTCCATCTATTGGTTTAGAGTGGGCTCTGAGTCTGAGTCACGCAGCTTTTAATTTATAACCGTGAAATAAAATTATTATAAATAAATGAATAATATTTAATAAATGTCACAACTGTTTTATTATTAAAATTAAACAATGTACAACAATATATATATATATATATATGCTCTATTTTAAGAATATCTAAAATATTTTAGCAATCCAATCAATTACTTAAATGCATTGGCCTTTCCTTGTTCTTCAATTATCACTCTTACCCATTCTCTTCTATTATAAAACATTTCTTTTTTTTTTTTTTTATAAATATTATATTTAAGTTTCCATTTCGCATAGAGGAATCTTAATTTTTGATACATTTGATAGTGGCATGACCATTTATTAAATTTTGCAGCCAACTGGCTGCTGTACTGTTGATTAAACGTTTAGGTGCAGGTGCCTAGCTAATTATTATATTAATAGTCAGAATTCAGCTCTTAATTAATTATTAAAGCAGGACGTGTTAACTTTAATTATGAGATTTGATTACCAAACTGTATTAATTTCTACTAACAAAAATGTATATCTGTCCTACACCATTCTTCTAATGGGGTGGAAAAACTTGAAATATATTTGCAATGTAATTAGTTAGTGATGTTATGATAATATAATTGCCTTATGAGAAGGGCTGCCACAAAAACATAATAACATTACACAAATTCATTCCATTAAAAAGTAAAAAATTAACTCTAAATTTCATAAGATTACTATATCAGCGGTTCAATACACTAAAAGAGCCATTTGCTAAAGGACTGATCGTAGATTGGGCCTTCCTATTTAAATTGAGGTTAGGTTTTTCATTTGTTGATCTGTTTTTTAAATTTTAAATTATTTTTTAAAAAAATAGGGCAAATAAATACAAATTTCCGGTTAGGATTATGGGATTACGAAATCCAAAATTCCATACCCCATATATTTTACATATACGGGTCAGTTTACATATCTGTATTGGTTTGGATTTTCTCACTATTTAATTATAAATGTAAACCAGACCTAACTTGAGTGGTTAAAGGATTGGTCATCGATTCTTATTAATTAGATAGATTAATTTCCACTTATGTGTGAGTCTGTATGCTATTTATAGGACTTATTATATTTCATATAATGTGTAATATTTTAAAATCAGTAAGGATCAATTCCCACCTATGCATCGGTCCATCTACTATTTGTGTAAATCTATAACTCATTGAGACAAATAGTTATGTACTGCAGTATAACATCCCAAAAAGATGATTAATAGAGAAAGAAATTTGATAGTGGTTTTGGCCTTTAAGACGAAGCATCTCAGATTAATATGGAGCACCTTCGGCCAACAAAAGTTGTACTAAGTTTTTGTCAGATTGTGTGGGGTGCTCAGTTCATGTAATAGATTAAGTAACTTTTTAGGCGTATTTGAGTTCGGATATAAGGAATAAAAATATATATACTTTCAACTTTATCCACCCCATACATTAAAATTTTTATTTTTTTGGTTGTTAGATTAGTATTATTATTATTTATTTTTTACGAATTAGAGTATTTATTGTGACAGAGAGCAACCTAAGGTCTAATAACCATAGAAAAAAAAAAGAAAAAAGAAATAAATGTCGTTTTGTCCAAGTACTGGCCAAGCTAATCCACCCAAGAGAAAATACATTGATGGCAGAGAATGACTTGCAACCGAACTACAACATGCTTGGAAAAATGGAAGCACGCGTTAAAGCAAAGACTTTAAATCAATTAACAGCCACCTCCAAGGGAGTGGGTTTGATTCCCTTCTCTCCTTCCCCAATTTATTTTAAAATTATGGGGAATATAATCTGTAATTTATATATATTTTAATAAATATATATATTTTAAGCAGATGAGGACGTCTTACTACAGCCCATGATGCCTTCATAGGTAATGCATTTTCCCTATTATTGGAATGTATTTTCCAACTATTCCTGTCTGTAGTCTTTTCTTTCTCCTCCATGTTTCATGTCCAATCATTGTTAAACAATAATGGCCAGGTTTTGGAAATTGCTAGCCGGAACCAATGAGATGGAATTAATCTGCCCAGCTTCACTTCCGAATAATATCACCGTTGCTCTTTGATTACGCTTCTCATTATGAGATAATCTTTCTGGTTGCATATATCATCGGCATTTTTGTGGACACTTCACTTAACTCTAAATTATAAGGATATCTTCATAGAATTAGGAGCTAATAGTTCTCGAGCATGTAATGCTAGTGTCATTGATCCTATTTCCTAAAAGTTTAGATTCACCAGGTCCATTTCCTGACAGTTATTTGACGATAATGGAAAAGCAGTTGACACTTTGTTTGTGCTGCAGGATCATTCTTCAGTAAGAGAAGATACATTTTCTTGGGTAATATGTTCATCTGACGACTTGTATTTTCATTGGCAGTAGCCTTTTTTCAATAACTTCTATGCAGTTATGATTGTGAGGCCAGTAATATCATAATTTTTCAGTCGTAGTCACATTAGCCTGCAACTATTTCCAATACAGGTATTGCAGCTGCTGTGGGGGCGATGATAATAATTCTCTCAGTTCTCATATTCTGGAAGAAGAAAACAGAAGATGTTTCAATTCTCCTCACATTCTGGCGGAAGAAAACAGAGAATGATCAAGACATGGAGGCTTTTATTAGAAATTATAGATCTCTGTCTCCAAAAAGGTATAATTACTCTGACATTAAAAGGATGACGAAATCGTTCAGTGACAAACTTGGTAAGGGTGGCTATGGAGAAGTTTACAAAGGAAAGCTACCTGATGGTCGCCTGGTAGCAGTTAAGGTCCTGAACGCATCCAAGGGTAACGGAGAGGAATTCATTAACGAGGTGGCCAGCATTAGTAGAACGTCCCATGTTAACATCGTTACCTTTCTTGGTTTTTGTTACGCGAAGAAGAAAAGAGCTCTGGTCTATGAATTCATGCCTAATGGATCTCTGGATAGGTTTTTATGTGACCAAGAAACTTCAAGGACGAAACCCAAGCTAGAATGGAGAACAATGTATCAAATTGGAGTGGGCATTGCCAGAGGACTTGAGTATTTGCATCGAGGTTGTAACGTAAGGATTGTGCACTTCGACATAAAACCTCACAACATTCTTTTAGATAAAGATTTCTGTCCCAAAATATCAGATTTTGGGCTGGCTAAACAGTCCAAAAAGAAAGAGAGTGTCATGTCAATGCTAGACGCAAGAGGGACTATAGGATATATCGCACCAGAAGTATTCTGCCGAAGCTTCGGAGGAGTTTCTCACAAGTCCGATGTCTACAGTTATGGAATGATGATTCTTGAAATGGTTGGAGGAAGGAAGAATATTGATGTCAGAATGTCTGACAGCAGTGATATATATTTTCCCGATTCGATTTTTAAGCATCTTGAACCTGGCAGCGATTTTCAATTTCATGGGGTTGTCACTGAAGAGGAAAAGGAGATGGCGAAAAAGATGATTACCGTGAGCTTGTGGTGCATTCAAACAAATCCATCCGATAGACCATCAATGACCAATGTTGTGGACATGTTGGAAGGTAGCCTAGAACACTTGCAAATTCCACCAAAACCTACTCTGTCTTCGCCAACAAAATCAGCCAAACATTCTTCTCTATCGTCATTGTCGACAGAACTTGCATCATTGGAATAATCTTGCATATGAGTATGTGATATGTGAAATGTATTTAAACTTGCATTTTAATTTTTCTGTAAAACAATACAGCCCCTTTTTTTAAGAGAAAAGAGGAGATTTGCTTTTTGGAAATAGTTAAGAGATCCAAAATTAAGAATAAAAGGAAATTTTATTTAAAATCCAACAAATTCTAACTTTGATGAAATCCTTTTTCAAGATTTACTCACAAGCGAGAACTTTTTTAATTTAACCGTTATATTAAATTTAAACTAATTCCGAGGTCACCATAAGTATAGAACTTGTTGTTTAATTAATCCTAATCTTACTTGATGTTTTCTTTATTTATGAAGTCGCTTTCCTTTTTCAAAACTTTAAATCGAAGCCTAATATTTTTCTGTCATATATATGACATTTAAAAAATTGCTAAAGAATACTTGGTAATGAGTACTATAATAATATGTCTATATTGACTCTCAAGGCTATACAAAATATGTCTTCTTTTTTTTGATAAAAAAAGATGTCTTCTTAATAATTGTAGTCTTTCCCTGAGCAGGTTTTATATTAGTTTAACTCGCCCATTTTCATTCACCTCAATCATTATGCTATTATTTCCATTTCTCTATTTCCCTCTCTAAATGAATCCCCATCTCCGCCCAATCTTGATTTTATTCTTGATGATGATAACCATTTTCATTCACCTCAATTGACCAGTCCGCTGTCTTCCCATTGGAGCTTGGAAGCTTCCCCTTTGAAATATTTTCATCACCAACTTTGTCAAAGCCAACAATATTTAATCTTTTTAGACGGAGGATGTCGTAAAATGAAAACCAATTCATTTCTCCTTGCATATTTCCGGTTATTCAACATCTTTGTCGCTCTTTCAAAATGGATCTCCACCCCCATCTCCGTCCAAGCATCCTCCTGTTTTTCTTTCTCATAAACATCATCTTCGTTGCTGTTCCCACACCTGCGTCAGGCATCGATGATCAATATCTAAATTGCAGCACCCCTCTTAATTGCTCAAATTTGCAGAGTATTGGTTATCCTTTCTGGGGAGGAAACCGGCCAGAATATTGTGGCTATCCGGGGTTTGAGTTGGACTGCGGGGGCGAAGTCGCGGAGATTACCATCTCGGATATTACCTACCGAATCCTGAAAATCGATAACCAGTCGAGGAAGATCACTGTTGCTGGAGACGATTACTGGGACGATTATTGTGCCTCAAAATTCGTCAACACTAGTCTGAATTTCAGCCTTGTCAATTATGATCCAGAAACAAAAAACTTAACACTGTATTATAGTTGCCCATCATCCGTTATGTCTGAGATGTCATGGGCACAGCTTCCCAATCAATTCAAGTGCAGCACAGACGAAACAAACACCAAAAATTACTATTTCTCTTCGGATTTCAAAAGCTTCAATAATAGCTTCACTGACGCCTATCAAGCTTACCTGGGAAGTTGTGGAAACAGCACCATTATTCCAGTGTGGCAGTCAACTCTTCTGTATATTGTGAACAATCTGAATTCGGTAAATCTGACTAAATCTCTTCAGGAAGGATTTGGCTTGGATTGGTTTGCAAATAATAGCTTGTGTGAAGAGTGTGAACGATCAAATGGGCAGTGTGGATATGCTACTAGAACTGGTCAATTCACTTGTTATTGCCCTGATAAACCTTATTCCTCGGCATGCAAAGGTATAACCGCTCTATCGATTATCCTCTGTTTCTTAATAAGGATATTTAATTTATTTCTTGGTTTTTAGTTTTCTTAAGATAGTTGGGCTAGTGTTGTTTTTGTGGTATTTAGTCCTTTGTATTCTCTGCTCCTGGCTACAGGGTATTCGTTCTTAAAGATAAACAGAGAAGTTTCAAAACTTGATCCAATTTTTTTCCTTTTCGCCATTTCATGTCCTAATATTGGCGCAGCTGTTCAAGTACCCCAAACTCTCTTCATTCTGTGTTAGATCACGTGTTATTAGAGGGGCAATCGGTCAAAGATATAACTTGTTGGTACATTTTCTTCAAGTATTGACCTGTTCTGCTCTAGAGAGAAAAAGAAATGAGAAATCAAATCTGTTTTTTGACCTTAAATTAATAGAAGTATTGGTATAATTCTACTTCTTTTCTTATGATTCAATCAAAGAATTGGGATTTACTTTAAAGTCCAGTATCATTCTGAATACTTTCCATTATTGTTCTTTTTCCTATACAATCCTCAAAAGTAGAGTGCCAAAGTTCTCTCTTTTTTTTTCCATGGCAAGAGTTATCCAGGATTCCTATGGTTCTTATGTCAGAGAACTGATTCATCACCTTAGTTCATTTGAGTTTTTGAAGATTGCATAGCACACATCATTATCAATAACGTGTCCCTAACGTATCAACAACAGATTTCAGTTCTAGAACTAGGATTCGAGCGAAAGAAAAGATAAAGAACACAACAAGGAACTCGCCTTATTCGTTGAAACATATGAAATAGCTCTTATAAGCACTCAAAGAATTCCAAAAAATCTACTTCGTTCTAAACTTTCTTTAATTTTTGAGGGAAGAAATCTTAGAATTCGAAATTAGTTTGCCCTTTTCCCTTCTGTTGCTTCAGGTTTATATCGGGATTAATTAATGACCTTTCCTCCATTCCCATTTTTGTGGGATTCTGATTTATCAGGAAAGCTATCTTCTTGAACAATCTTATTGACCGGTTTTACTCCGCTAATTTTGCGGGATGCTGGTCATCTCACGTGGTCCATTTTTGTCTTTTTGTCTCTTAAGCGGTCGTCAGGAAATCACTCCTACAGAAGTTATTTGATTTTAATTTTCTTTTAATTTAATGGTGAATCACAAGTCTAATTCATGCTGATCAGATAAAACGGAGATTAAAAAGAATTCATATCTAGAATATTTATGGCTAATATAAAGAATTGTAGTTCCAATGGATTGCATCTTAGACAATTTGGATCCATTTCCCGTCACATTACATTCCAACCAATTTTTGTTTTGACACATTCGTTATGCCGCAGGGTTATCTTCCAACAACAGAAGGGGCATTTACATAGGTAATATGTTTCACCAGATTACTCTGTTCAACGCTTATAAACTACTTCAGAACTGATAATCATGGGAGAGTAGAATTTATTTCATAATCATTCATTATTAAAACCCACTGAATTGTTCCTATGTTTGAAAACAGGAGTTCCAGCTTCTGCGGTAGGGATAATCCTGATCCTCGCTATTCTTCTCTTTGTCGCCCGAGGACGATTTCGGGAGGAAAAAGAGAATGATCGGGCCCTGGAGGATTTTCTTGCAAATTATCAAACTCTAGCTCCAAAGAGATACAGATATTCTGAAGTCGAGCGGATGACGAGATCTTTCGGCAACAAACTTGGTCAAGGAGGCTATGGGAACGTTTACGAAGGACAACTGCCTGATGGCCGTCTTGTAGCAGTGAAGGTCTTGAAGGCATCCAAGGGCAATGGAGAGGAATTCATAAATGAGGTAGCCAGCATTAGTAGAACGTCCCATGTTAACATCGTTACCTTTCTTGGTTTTTGTTACGAGAAGAAGAAAAGAGCTCTGGTCTATGAATTCATGCCTAATGGATCTCTGGATAGGTTTATATGTGACCAAGGAACTTCTAGTACGAAACTCAAGCTAGAATGGAGAACAATGTATCAAATTGCAGTGGGCATTGCCAGAGGACTTGAGTATTTACATCGAGGTTGTAACGTAAGGATTGTGCACTTCGACATAAAACCTCACAACATTCTTTTAGACCGAGATTTCTGTCCCAAAATATCTGATTTTGGGCTGGCTAAACAATCCAAAAGGAAAGAGAGTGTCATGTCAATGCTAGATGCAAGAGGGACTGTAGGATACATTGCACCAGAAGTATTCTGCCGGACAATTGGAAGAGTTTCTCACAAGTCTGATGTGTACAGTTACGGGATGATGATTCTTGAGATGGTCGGAGGAAGAAAGAATGTAGATGACAGAATGTCTCAGAGCAGTGAAGTATATTTTCCCAGTTGGATTTATAAGCAGATTGAACCGGGCAGCGATTTTCAATTTCATGGGTTTGTCACTAAAGAGGAAAAGGAATTGGCAAAAAGGATGATAATAATGAGCTTGTGGTGCATTCAGACTAATCCATCTGATAGACCATCAATGACCAAGGTTGTGGAGATGCTGGAAGGTAGTCTAGAAAAATTGGCAATTCCTCCAAAACCTTCTCTGTCTTCACCAACAAGATCAGCCAAACAGTCTTCTCCATCATCATGGTCAACAGAAATTGTATCTCTAGAATAATCCTGCATCTCAGTGTGTGATACGTGAAATGTTTTTGTTCTTGTATTTTAATTATTCTGTAAAAGCAGCTACTCATTTTACAGAAAAAATTAAAGTTGCATTAGTTTCAGTCTGCATGCCTTCCAATATATTTCTCTGGTTGAATCTCTTCCTAATTCTTGCTTGTATGTGATGAATATGATCTTTATGTTGAAATGGTTTATTGGTGGTTAGGCCCCTATTGATCATTCTAAGGTCGTATGATTCAGTCTTTGCTGTATATTTTGAGTTGTAGTTTTGGTTTTGGAGATTAGACAGAGGAACAATGATTAGTTACGGCAGAGCAAAAAGCGAGTGAACCTGAGTCTAAATGAATGTAGCATATATGCTGCTTCACATGTGGAAATTGGAAAACCTTCAGGATATTTGAGCTATTGCATGTACACAGATCAGTCTAACTTCACAATATCTGATTAACAGCTCTTTGCCGAATGTCTTGGGGCGCTGCAGCTGTATGCATACTGTATCTTTATCCAAAGAAACAAGGTATTTCCAATTTCATATTATTATTCATTCTTTTATCTCTTTTAAAAGTACAGTTTAAGAGCGCTCCAATTCACAATTTGAAAACAATTTTAAAAAATTACTGTTAAAAAATTATGACATATAATTTTGGAGTTTTTGCATGAAGTATTAAAACAATATCACGAAAACAGCAAAATGAGCTTTTTTGTTAAAAATTACTATTATTAATAAATTTCAGATTTTTAATTAGCTTATTACATTTTTGTTGAATTGGCCCAGCAAAAAGCTTAGACACTGATCCTTCTGTACAAAAATAGACCTTTGTCCAGTAAGTCATCGAACGAACCTGGTTCTGTGTTTATTAGTTTCGCCAGATTGTTGTTAGTCCTTGTTTCGGAGAATGGCTAACAGATCCAAAATCAAGGACAAAAGGGAATTGAGCTTTAAAATCCAAGATTTAGGCACAAGACACATTACTTTTTTCATGTTTTATTAGGTTCAAAGTTGGGTAAACATGGTATCAAATTTGTGATTTAATCAATCCTAATCTTACTTGATGTTTACTTTATTTTATAAAGGTCTTTTGTCATAATGAAAAATAACTGTGACAAATTGAAAAGATTGTAAAGAATACTTGGAAATTTGAGTACTGTAATAATAAAACTTATGGGATGATATGGAAATGAAATCCACCTACAGATATGTTAGTCCTTCTGTACATTGCCATGTTGATTTCCAGAGCTTGTCGGAGAAGCTCAGCAGTGAAAGAAGTTTACATTCTTTACTTCGTTCTGGATTATCAGGATCTTAAACTGCATTAATCATTTCATATATTTATAGTTCAGAGATGAAATTGGATAATAATTTAGTTATCATATATTCAGCAGTTGTCCCTTGACAGATTTTTGGGTTGATGAATTTCCACGTTTAAAAGTAAAGGACGTGTAATTTTCATGCAGGTTTCCTTATGTTGGATGTAGAAATTAAAAAAGTATTCTTTGACAGAATGTAGGAAAAGTTGAATAGTCATTATTAATTTTAGTCTTCTCTAAGCGCTGTTGTGATATTGTTTAACAGTAATTCCCTTTTTTTTTTTTCTTGTCAAATATTATCCAAGTACCTCCACATCTCTGTCTCCCTCTACAAATCATATGGATCTCCATCTCTGTCCAAGCTTGAGTTTGTTCTTGATGATGACAACCGTTATCTCCGTCCTTGTTCCAACACCTGCGTCAGGCATCGATAATCTATACCTAAATTGCAGCGCCCCGTTTAATTGCGCAAACTTACAGAGTATTGGTTATCCTTTCTGGGGAGGAAACCGACCGGAATATTGTGGCTATCCGGGGTTTGAGTTGGATTGCGGGGCATAATCCCGAACATTACCATCTCGGATGTTACCTACCGAATCCTGAAAATCGATAACCAGTTGCCGACGATCACTGTTGCTAGACGCGATTACTGGGACGATATTGTCGCTCAAAATTCGTCAACACTAGTCTGCCTGAAAGCCTTGTCAATTATGCTCCGGACACACAAAACTTAACACTGTATTATCGTTGCCCATCATCCGATATATATGAGTTTCCACGGATGCAGCTTCCCAGTGAATTCAATTGCATCTCAGATGAAATAAACACCAAAAATTACTATTTCTCTTCGGATTCAAAATCTTCAATAATAGCTTCACTGAAGCCTTTCAAGCTTGCCTGGGAAGTTGTGGAAACAGCGCCGTTAGTCCGGTGCGGCAGTCAACTCTTCGGTCTATTGCGAACAATCTGAATTCAGTAGATCTGACTAAATCTCTTCGGGAAGGATTTGGCTTGCAGTGGGTTGCAGATAATAGCTTGTGTGAAGAGCGTGAACGATCAAATGGAGAGTGTGGATATGATACTAGGACTGATGAATTCGCTTGTTATTGCCCTGATAAAGTCTATCCCTCGTCTTGTAACTCGCGAACAGATATATCCTACTGCATCTCAATAAGTATATTATCCAATTTCTAGCTTGGTTTCCGAGAGTTTGTTGAATTTCAGTTGGTTTTATTTTCGGCTGATGTAGTACAAGTAATTCACTCCTACCAAAAAAAAAAAAAAAAAACAAGTACATGGGTTCTCTGCGACAGACTGTAGAGCGATAAAAACAGAAATTCGATAGTTGTTTTGGCCTTTGGGACAAGGCATTTTAGATTAATATGGTGCTCTTTCGTCCAACAAAAACTGTGTTAAATTCCTTGGTAGATTATTATTATTATTATTCAAAGGCGTCTCATAGCTTGAGGAAAAAAAAAATTGTAAAGAAACAAATGTCCTCTTGTTCAAAGTATTGACCAATTAAGCTAATCCACCCAGTAAAAACAGATTGATAAATAGAACATGCTCGGAAAAAAAGGTTGTGAGAACGCGTTAAGACAAAGACTTCAAATCAACTAACAGCCACCTCCAAGGAAGTGGGTTCGATTCTCTTCTCCTCTTCCTCGATCTATTTTAAATTGAGGAATATAATCCGTAATTTAGATATATATATTATTACTAAACGATTTATCAAACACTTTCAAGGAGATCTACCATAGTTAGTTGTAGTTAAAAACATTTCCTTCAATCTTCGAACTGATGTGTTAATTAACTGTTTCTTCTAGAGGACCTGCTACCACAGCCCATGATTGCTTACATCTATAATTTATTTCCCCTTTGTTTCCAGCTCTTCCCCTCTGTCATTTGTTCTTTCTCTTCCATGTTTCTTGTACATCCATCTTTAAACAATAATGGCCAGGTTTTGGAAATTGCTAGCGATGGAATTACTCTGCTCAATTTCATTTCCGAAAAATATCACCCTTGGTTATTGATGAAGCTTCTCAATATGAGATGCTCTATCTTGCTGCATATCATCTGCATCTTTTTCTGGACACTTAGCTCTACAGATGGTCTGGTAACCAGTAAAGTAAGAGGCAATTGTGTCATTGTTCCTTTTCCTGAAAGTTTACTTCTGCAGGATGCAAGTATAATGCAATTCAACTAGGGTTTAAAGTTCAGATTCATCAGGTCTATTTACCAATAACAGAACAGCTGTTGACACTGTGCTGCAGGACCATTCTTCAACAGGAGAAAGTACGTTTTACTAGGTAATATGTTCATCTGACAACTTTTTTCCGATGGCCACAGCCTTTCCAATAATTCCTTTGCCGCTGTGATCGTGAGGTTAGTTATATTATAATTTTTTGTAGACTCGTGTTTCAACTATTTCCAATACAGGTGTCCCATCTGGGGTGTTAGCGACGATAATAATTCTCTCAATTATCATATCCTGGAAAAAGAAAACAGACATTGTTCCAATTCTCCTCAAATTCTGGCATAAGAAAACAAAGAATAATCAACACATAGAGGCTTTTATTAGAAATTATCAGTCCCTGGCTCCAAATAGATATAATTATTCTGATGTAAAGAGGATGACTCGTTCACCGAGAGACTTGGTAAAGGAGGCTATGGCGAAGTTTACAAAGGAAAGTTGCCTGATGGCCGGCTTATAGCAGTAAAGGTCCTGAAGGCGTCCAAAGGTAACGGAGATGAATTCATCGATGAAGTGGCCAGCATTAGTTGAACATCGCACGCTAACATTGTTCCCTTTCTAGGTTTTTGCTACGAGAGGAAGAAAAGAGCTCTAATCTATGAATTCATGCCTAATGTATCTCTTGACAGGTTTATATATGGTCAGGAATCTTCAAGCACAAAACTCATGTTGGAATGGGCAAAAATGTATCAAATTGCAGCTGGCATTGGCAGAGGACTCGAGTATTTGCACCGAGGTTGTAGCACAAGGATTGTGCATTTTGACATAAAACCTCACAACATTCTTTTAGATGCAGATTTCTGTCCTAAAATTTCAGATTTTGGGCTCGCTAAACTATCCCAGAAGGAGAGTCTCATGTCAATGCTGGGGGGCAGAGGGACCATAGGATATATTGCACCAGAAGTATTCTGCTCAACCTTCGGAGGAGTTTCTCACAGATCCGATGTCTACACTTATGGAATGATGATTCTTAAAATGGTTGGAGGAAGAAAGAATGTCGAAGCTAGAGTGTCTCACAGCAGCAAAATATATTTTCCCGATTCAATTTACAAGCATCTTGAACCTGGCAGCGATTTTCAATTTCATGGGGTTGTCACGGACGAGGAAAAGGAGATGGCAAAAAAGATGATCATAGTTTGCTTGCGGTGCATTCAAACCAATCCATTTGATAGACCATCAATGACCAAGGTTGTGGTGACATTGGAAAGTAACGTAGAAAACTTGCAAATTCCACAGAAGCCTACTCTGTCCTTCCCAACAAAAACAGATAATTCATCAACATTATTGTCAATGGAGCTTGCATCACAAGAGGAATCCTACATCAAATAAGTGATATGTGAAATGTATTTAAACCTATATGACAATCTATACCAACAATGAACCAAGAGCGCTTTTTGACCTCAATCTGTCACAACAGTAAAATTTCTTGGCCGATGATTATTTATGTGGAGAGTAAGCTCAATAAATTTTAGACCAAGTAATAAAGCAATTTTATATGAAAATGTTTCCTTTCTGATGGTGCATCACCATAAACAGGATCATCCATAAATGTGCTTATGTAAATGTACCGAGGACTATATGCATGTTTAGAGTCTCAAAAAAATCTTGCCTTGCAATTATTCTGTACAGTTTAACTTCCTCAACTGTGAACGCCCAAATCCTGGTAATCTGACGACTAGATATATGCATGTGTTCATCAGCGGATAATTGTATCATAGTTCAACTTCACATTGGACCAGGAGAGAAAGAAGTAGGCTTCAAAGCTATAGTTGGCCAAGAGCCAGTGAGCTAACTGGCTAGAGGGACTTCCCCCCCTTCCAAGTTGTAAAGAGATTGGGAGTATCAAGAAGCATAATTACAAAAGACATTTGAAACTGCTGTTTTGGTCTGAGGGTAAGTTCTCGAACCAGTTTGAGTTTGACACATCAACTCATCTGTGACATAAGTAAGAGGAAAATGGTAATTCTGCTGGTTTCTCTGAGTAGAAAAGAAGGCCCATGTTGCATAAGCTTATGCATAATGCTATTGAGGAACAGGTTGGTTTCTTTTTTTTTTTTTTCTTTTTTTTGTGCCTATTACCCAGGGAGTCCCTCACATTAAATTTTGAGAAAATCTACCTTCAACTCAAGACATTGTCCCTGCAACACAGTATATCCTACAGTTGATGGTGCAGAGTAATGTGATGTATGCTGCATAATTTTGGATCCATTAGGCTGTCAAATGAAAACCACAATAAATCCTTCCGTGATAAGATATTCAGAAGTGGGCAACCTGGTCTCTTAGGACATGACCATATAAGCTGGATTGCCCTAAACGTATCACACAGGCAGCTTGCTTAAATATCAACTCTTCTCCATCTCACTCATTCATATGGTTCATGTCTGTAAACATGTAAACTCGACTCAGATGCTCAAGGAAAAATATTGTACAAAGATCCAATTTGTAAATAAGTTAACAAGACAAGAAAAAAGCTTACCTAAGCAAGCAAAGCAACATGGTGAAAGATGGGCAGGAAGTTCCTCTTCCATCGCATATCTGCAACCTTTCCCCAACAATGAATTGCAATTTAAGAGGTATCCCGATGCTGTGCATTTTTTAGTTTAGTAAATTTCGGATTCTTTTCTCTGCTTTTCTGCAGCTCTGCCTGCAAAATTGATTAGCTAAAGAATGAGTCAAGGTCTCAATAGAACTGTTCATCAATGAGGCAGTTCCTGAGCCAATTGTGCCATGATGGAGGTAAAATTCTGGCATGTTAGTTTGGGACAGTTAAATAAGAAAATACAGACGAAGTTGCTTCATTATAATCTTCACCAATCTCATTAAATAGGAGTTCTCCAAGAAGTAAATAAATAAATATCATTATTACATGAATGTAAAGCCAAATGTAAATAAATTCAAACCTCAGACGTCTTATACGACCCAAGAGGTTTGACTAATTGAACCAACACCCACATCATATCTAGTTATAAAAAATGCAAGATTCAAGGACTTCTAATGGAAACAAAAGTCTTTAAAGCTTACCAGTTTGGTTTCCAAATCAGAGATGGTCCGCTGTCTCTGGTATGCAAAGAACTTTAATGACTGTAACAACAAAGAACCAAAAATGAAAAATAAGTGTATCAGGCTCAAGTCAACCATGTTAACAATCAGACAGATAAACAGCTAGGTGAAAATTTCCAGTAAAAGAAAGACAGTTCCGACAGAACAAGAGCTTTACTTACTCCAAGTCTCTGCATTTCAAGAGATCTTCGTAATGCTTCTCTTTTAGATAGCAGATTATCAGTCATCAACTTTAGAGGACGTCTGTAGTTTTTGCCACGGTAGATAATGATAGCATGACCTTCTCTTAACTTCTCCACTGAAACAAGAATTCCACCACTTTCTGCTACAAGAGATTTTGCAGTATAAATTACTTGAGCAAACAATTTTTGCATGGTGATCACCTTGACAACTTCTCTATGCTTCCAATGTTGATGCAGTCCTTCTATCACACCATCAAAAATCCCACGCCTGCCTGAAGCCAAAATTAAAACAAAACGTGTGACCGGAGAGACAGAATCAGACAACTTCAAAGAACTAGCTTATAGCAGCAATAGGACTAGTTATAATGAATGGCATTTCTAGGTGGACTGTGTGTGACCGTTTGTGTTTGTGGAACATTTCTCAGTTAAAATTTGAATCATGTACCCCTAGTATTTAAGCTTTACATGAACAAAAGCACAAAGCCAATGTATTAATTATCAGGTCAGCTCAACTATGAGAAATCAGAAACTTATCTATAGAATCACCAAGGAAGGTGGAGTGCATGGTGAAATTCCAAACACTTCGCAACTATAATGAATGATCAATCCATTCCAAAATTATGACTGGAACTGTATTGACAGAGTAAGAGACTATGAAATTAAACTATGCAGTGCAAACTTTAATAGTCGATAACTACCAAAGAAAGCATATAGAGAATTAACAAAAGAATATATTTTGGTAATAGGCTACAGAAATATTTCCCAAATTATAAAGAAAATCCTACATGATATTGTTACTTGCACACAAATTCCAAATGTAGGAGTTGTTACACAGATACGATATTTGCTATGGAAAATAAATATTCAGATTCAACTTGAATAGAAGAAAGTCCAGTGAGAAAATAAAACCAATTTGTTGCAAAACCTATATTTCAAAGAAACCCAAACAATCATTGCAAACTTATGACTTTTGAAAGTAATAATTCCGTGAATTCTACATTCGTCAAGTTTTGATAATCAACCAGGAGTTTTCAGCGTTGATTCAGAATACAACCAAGAAGTAACATAATGCAGAGGTTAACTTACAGATCTTATAAGTGATTGCTATTGCTGTTTAATTACCTAAACATGACTAATGACATGTCCCGACACTAATTCCTTAACATGAATACTGCAAATCTATGGAAAGGGATAAGTTTTACTTACCAAGCAATAAGTTACTGTTCATCTTCAGTCCTATCTTACGCAGACACTCTCTCTCCTCCTGTGTAATCATTTCCAGGTCTGGATCCAGCTCATTGGGTCTCCATGCAGAATTCAGCTTTGATAACTCCTTTGTTGACTTCTCTATCTTGATGTTCAGCTGCAAAAGGCCATAGTGAGTGTTTTCCCACAAACAGTTGCACGTCAAAAGGTAAGAAGATAGCACTCTTACGATGAAAAGTTTGCGTTCTTGATTTCTCAGTTCCCGCTCTAATTTTTCTACCTCAGCTTCCAATTTAAGTTCAAATTCTCTATTACACTTTTCAAGATCCCCAAATCTAGTTTGTATACTTTGGAATTCTGAAAAAGTTCCAGTTTTGCTAGTGCTTTGCAGTGGTTCATCAGGCAAACGAAAAGTTTCAATGGCTTTCAGCCGTGCACCTTCTTCATACTGTTGGCATATATTCAGCCCCCTTTCTCTCTCAACTATCAACCTTTCAACTCCACAAGAAAGAAAATCCTTGCCTCTAAAAAGAATTATAAAAAACTTATTGCGCAGCAGCAGAACTCCTCCAGTGAGGCACTGCATTAGTGAGGCACTGCATTAGTGAGACATCATCATTAGAAAAATTCAGTTTCTGCAAAAACTAGCCACAGCAAGCTCCCAAAAACAAGACAGGCATACGAACAAATGCATTGCCCATTGACAAGCACGGCTTAGGCTTTTTTGAGACATGGCAGCCTACCGTTCAACCTGTCAGTAAACCTATTTCAGATCCATACATAAAAGCAATTGATACAGCTAGTGTCGAGATAAAATAGTTAAGTCATAGCACCAGTTAATCAGTGTGGTGAGGAAAGAAACAGCAGCAGGAATGCTTAAATCAAGATGACTTTTTTGCGAAGACAATAACGAGCGGTGTAGCCATATTCCAAAAATGTAAGTGACAAGGATGCACCGAATACCACTTAACGAGGAGTTATGGCATATGTAGCAAACTAGCTTGCAGACCAAAAAATGGACTACTTGGACTTGAAGTATATATAAAATAACAGACCCCCACAGGTCATGTACATCACATATTCACGGGTTAACAGATTTCCAGCTTGTCAAACTTGCCTTCAGCTCATTTGCCATTTGCTCATTGTTGGTATTGAGAACTCCCCACTTCACAGCAATTTTTGCTACAAGACTTTTCTCCCACAATTTTGAGATAGCAGCAGCTAACCCTTGAAGTCCCCTGTTCCTCCCTTCAGAAAATACAATAAATTGAATAAAAAAAAATCTTGAATAGACAAAGTGCATGCATACACAAACCCACATTCCATAAACTAGTATCCATCATCCAACATATCAAACCTTGCAACAATGTGTATAAATAATGCTTATAGACTAATAAAATAAAATGTTTAGGATAGGCAAGGAAATACCAAGGACAAAATGAGTAGGTAAAGGGTGGGCAAGCTTCCTCAAGTATGTTAGCTCTTCATCAGTCAGCTTTGATCTGGCATCTGGTGGACAAAGCCTAAATGGAGGTCTGAATCCAGGAACCACTTCCGGCAGCAAGTCTGCATCTACTGGCAATGGCTTCCACATCCACCAGTCAACAAAGCGAGGTCCTAAGCCATCAAGCAATCTATCACCTTCCCTCTCATACAGGGACCTATCTATTCGTTGACTTCTAAAATTTTCATCCATAAAGATGCTAGATGGCAAAGAGTTCTCTTCTCTATCCTTTAAACATGTGTTTTGGTCCAAATTAGTGGCATTAGATTTTATTTGAGAAATATTAACTTTATTTTGTAAATCCAAGTGAGATGGGTTTGACAAAGATGCTTCTCGACTTTCAGCTAAGTGCGGATGCACCTTCAGAGAAGATTTTGAGGCCAAGTGATAATTGTCCCCTCTGTAGATAACATGAGTATCTTTCTTAGTCCAAATAACCAAGCCACCAGTCCTCAGCTGTTTAAAGAAGAGAATTAAGCAAATCAATTACAGTATATAATACAGATTCAGAAAAATATCTGAATTACTAAATGTTGTGAAGTTAATGACATAAACTTATTGTTCACCAATGTTATCTTGACACTGCTACTTAACAGACTGGATCACTGAAAATATAACATTAGAAAAAAAATTGTAAGTGACAAGAAAATCTGAAGCAATAAATTTTCACATTACAGTTTAAGAGAGTTGGAAACTAAAAATATAATTCGCTCTCCAGAACTACTAATACCGAATGCAGAGAAGCTAATGCTGAAGCACTAAGACTTGGCATGCTCTTAAGAAAGAAATGCCCCACAAACAATTTCAGAGGAAAACCTAGTACCACAGCTTACCTAGCCTCATAAGTATGACTTTCTTTTTAATTGGGAGACAGATCAAACTACAAAAAGGGGAAACAAATAGTCTCTTTAGTTAAACAAAAGATATAATTGTAAATATGCAATTTTACAAAAATTACTACAGCAGACGAAACATCAAAACTTGGTCCAATTCGGAACTCAGTCCCATTCCAGCTTATGCAGAGTAGTCACACTCTAAATAAACTAGAATAATCTCCTAGACATCTAACAGTCAAATTGTAACACAAATATAAGGTTCCATTATGTGCCCATCGTGAAGTCTTCTACATTTAGACCACTCATCAAACTCTTATCTACAAATTTGTTCAATTCATAGATAAAAAGAACAATCTATAAACATGACCATCTTAAAAACAAAAATAGTAAAACAAAGCTAACAAAACCAGACCTCTAGAATTTCTCTTGCTCTATCCATATTTCGACACAAAGGAACATCAAACTTCACCATAGCAAGATCATTCCTCCTCCAAGCCAACCTAATCTCAAAAACAACACTATCAGTCACCCCAGCTTTCTTCACCTTCACCCACTTCCTCATCTTTCTAGCCTCATCTCTCAATCTCTCAAGAAAATCCTTATCAAGACTCATCTCAGCTTTACTCACCACCTTCTGTTTCTTCATCCTCCTAAACACAAACCTCTCCTCCTTCAACCACGGCACTTTCCCGCCAAAACCACCCCTCTCCTCCACCTCATCAGTGACACTCGTCTCGAAACACCCCTTAAAATCAAACTTCTGCGAACCATTTTTCTGGGCATCATTCAAAAGTCGGTCTTTCTGAAACTTTTCTATGTTTTGTATAATCTTCTTCATTGCTTTCTTGCCTCTAACACCGCTTTCTTTACCAGTCAATGCCCTGTCTGTCTTCTCGAAGTTCTTCTTGGTCTTGGGTTTGGAGGGGTTGACAATTTCGTGGGGTTCAATTACAACAGGAGACCTCATCCATGGAGCAGTCGGCATTTTATTAATGGGAGCATTAGGTTGTGAACTGGGGTTTGGCGAGAGAGAAATTCCCGAGTTTATGCATTCAAATGTTTTTGTAGAGGATCGATTTGGGTTTGAGGAGGAGCAAATGACAGAAAAAGAGTGGAATTGGAGGGAGGTTAGTGAAGAAGAAGAAGAGGAAAGAAAGAGAAAGGCGGACATGAGAGGAGCTTATTTTCTTTCCACAACACGAAAAGAGACTTTGGCCGTCTATCTCATGTTTAACACGTTAACTGACTCAGTTTGTGGTACAGCTTTGCGCCATATTTGAGCAGATGAGGCTCCTGTCGATTAAAATATCCCGAGCTTCTGTCTTTAATCTGTAATCTGTATGATCCAATTGAGGAGCGTGATGTTTTTGTGTGAAAATAATTCATCAATAAAAATTTTATAAAATGTATTTCTTTGTCTGTGTTAAACATTTAATATCAAGATATGAAGGATTTTATAGGAAAAAGATGCGATTTTTTCATATTTATATATGTGTATGATTTTTCGAGTGAGTTTTTTTTTTTTTTTTTAACTTCATATTAATTTTTAAACAATGGAATTTATTTATTTTTCAATGATTATATGCTATTTTTTACGTAAATAAAGTGGAAAATAAATTTTAGAAGTAGTGTTGATATATCATTTTACATTTAAATTCACAAATGAAATTTAAGACCAAGAAAACAAATATTATCCACTTTTATAATTCCTATAATTCCTAGAAAAGAAAGTAACAGCGAGCAAAATATTACAACAGTTGAATATTAAATATCTCCATTGGTTATTAGAAGAAAGCGCTTATTCTCGACGGAAATTACGATATTTTTTTTTTCACACTGTCGTTAATCCCTATTCTAATTTCTTCTGGATTGTAATATAAATGTACAAGATATTCATTTAATATGATAATTCGCTTGAGTTAACAATTCATTTACTACTGTTTACACTGTCGTGTGGAATAATTTGACTAATTCTGTGATTAATTTGACGGATAGCATTATCCACCGCCTAAGGGCATTTTGAATCTTATCACGCAAACTAAAAGCTGAGTAAGCCAGACATCGTGAACGTCTTTCAAAATAGGAAGAAAGCTGAATAACTAATCTGCATAAGCAGCAGAGTTCACTTTGATTCATGAAAAATTGCATACAAATTGCATATTTTTTGTGCTGGATTCATCTTCAAGACTTGTATACTACAGCACAAGCGGAGAGAAGTCAAGAAAATACATTTTCCCAGCAGCATTTTCTGATTGACAAAAGTCTAGCTAGAAGAAAAATTATATTTCATTAAAAACAAGCCCCACAAATTACGCAACTCATAAGATTGTGCTTACCAGGTGACAGGGGCTTATGACTACTAGCTGCAAACTAAATACGAGGGAGAGAAACCTCCCTGAGAACACCCAGAAGGCCAGAAAGCTTTTTTCTCCTCTAACACCAAGTTCATAGTCAGACACTGGAAAACTAACGATCAACAAGATTTACAAGCAAAAGACCACATACATCATAGTAAAACCAACCAACTGAAAGACTATTAAAAATAACATTAGATTTTCTAAGATAAGAGTCAAGATAAGCACATATGCCTGCGTCACATCATCTTCCCAGATGCATCATCATCAGAGTCACGAAGAGTCCCGTGCATCCAATCCATCATCCATATAGTATAATGACCATAATTATGACGGTATGTGGTGTGGTGAATTGTATGGTAGCCAGCACCCATCACAGGCCATAGTTTGCCATGGATGCAATCATGAATGTTTGCAGTCCATATGGCCTCAAGCAATAAGAGCCGTATCTGTGAGGTAAAATGAGTTGGCACTATAAAGAGCGCTATAACATGTGGCACAGCCTGCAGTATACCATCAATTGGATGAAATGCCAACCCTGATACAAAGAAATACTTTTTGGTCATTAGTTCTGGAAGCAAGATAAGAAGAAAGGGAAAAAAATGGATTAATGAAATAAAATGTGCATTGAATAACCCTCTAGGAGAAAGAATTCAATATGTTAGACAAATACCAAGAAAACTGAGATTTTATTACCAAACCATATTGATTTCTAGTGAGAAAAATGCATCCTGTCCTGCACCTTCTTCTAATGGGGTGGAAAAACTTGAAATATACTTATAATGATAATATAACTGACTTGTGAGAAAGGCTGCCACAAAATCATAATATCATTACAAAAATTCATTCCATTAAAAAATAAAAAATTAAGTCTAAATTTCATAAGATTACTATATCAATGGTTCAATACATTAAAAGAACCATTTGCTAACGTACCGTTCTTAAATTGGGCCTTCCTATTTAAATTAAAGTTAGGCTTTTTTATTCTGTTGATCTGTTTTTTAAATTTTAAATTCTTTTTAAACAAAATAGGGCAAATAAATACAAATTACAGGTAAGGATTATGGGTTACGAAATTCAAAACTCCATACCCTATATATTTACTTATCTATGCAAGTGCGGATTTTCCTACTTCTTTAATCATAAATGTAAATATGATAACCACATAAATCTAACCAGAATAGTCAAAGGACTAGTTATTGATTCTTGGTGATGATAAAAATTAACTTTTATTTATATGTGGGTCTGTATACTATTTGTAAGACCTATTATATTTTATGTAATGTGTAATATTTTAAAATTAATAAGAATTAATTCTCACCTATGCATGGGTCCATCTACTATTTGTGTAAATTTGTAACTCGGTGAAACAAATGTTTATATACTGTAGTATAACGTCCCAAAAATATGATTAGTAGAGAAAGAAATTTGACTGTTGTTTTGGCTTTTGAGACAAGGGAGCTCAAATTAATATAGTGCACTTTTCTCCAACAAAAGTTGTGTTAAATTCTTGCTAAATTGCACCAGGGTGCATAACTCAAATGATAAATTAAACCACTTTCTAATCGTACTGCCTAGATTCGAGTCCAGAATCCAAAGTATATAAGGGGTGAAAGTACAATTTAGGAGTGATCCAATTCACAATTTGAAAGTAATCTTAGGGTTCGTTTAGTATAACTTTTCAAATAAAATTTTTTAAAATAAAACTTTTACCTGTAAAATTTTTATGAATAGAGCTTTTAGTAAAAGTTTATTAATCGTTTGGTTGTCACAAATGACTTTTGAGAAATTTTGAGTAATTATTTTAATAGACAAATTTTTAATGTTTTATTTTAAAGAAATAACCTAAAATTTTTAAAATAAAGTAAAGGTATTTTAGACAATTTTAAGTTCTATTGTCAAAAGCTCAAATTTTGGGTTCCTTCTAATAGAAGAAAAATAGTTTTTTTAATTTCCAAAAACTCTTTTACATTGTCAACCAAACAACATTAAAAAATTTGAAAAGAGCTTTTATCATTAAAAAAACCCTTTTAGTCAATGAAAAAGCAAAACCAAATGGACACTTAGAAAATTACTTTAAGAATATTTGGTAATTCGAGTACCGTAACAATAAAACTTATGGGATGATAGGGAAATGAAATCCACCTACAGATATGACAATCCTTTTGTATATTGCCATGTTGATTTCTTGAGCTTGTCAGTGAAGTTCAGTTAAAGAAGTTTACATTCTTTTCTTCGTTCTAGATTATCAGAATCTTAAACTGCATTAATCTTTTCATATATTTATAGCTTAGAGATCAAATTAGATCATAATCTAGCTATCATGTATTCAGCATTTGTCCCTTGCCAGTTCTTGGGTTGATGAATTTCCACGTTTAACAAATGAAGGATATGTAATTTTCATACATGCTTCCTTACGTTGATTTAGAAATTAGAAAAGTCTTCTTTGACAAAATGTAGGAAAAGTCGAATAGTCGTTATTAATTTGAGTCTTCTCTAAGCGCGGTTGTGGTATTGTTTCACATTAATTCCGTTTTCATTCATCTCAAATATTATCCAAGTAGTTCCACATCTCTGTCTCCCTCTCCAAATCATGGATCTCCATCTCTTTCAAAGCTTGAGTTTGTTAGTGATGATGACAACCACTATCTCTGTCCTTGTTCCAACGCCCGCGTCAGGCATCGATGATCAACATCTAAATTGCGGCGCCCCGTTTAATTGCTCAAACTTGCAGGGTATTGGTTATCCTTTCTGGGGAGGAAACCGGCCGGAATATTGTGGCTATCCGGGGTTTGAGTTGGATTGCAGGGGCGAAGTCGCGGAGATTACCATCTCGGATATTACCTACCGAATCCTGAAAATCGATGACCAGTCGCGGAAGATCACTGTTGCGAGAGACGATTACTGGGACGATAATTGTCCCTCGAAATTCGTCAACACTAGTCTGCCTGAAAGCCTTGTCAATTATGCTCCGGACACAAAAACCATAACACTGTATTATCGTTGCCCATCATCCGATATGAATGAGTCTATATGGGCGCAGCTTCCCAATCAATTCAATTGCAGCTCAAATGAAACAAACACCAAAAATTACTATTTCTCTTCGGATTTCAAAAGCTTCAATAATAGCTTCACTGACTCCTATCAAGCTTACCTGGGAAGTTGTGGAAACAGCGCCATTATCCCAGTGTGGCAGTCAACTCTTCTTTCTATTGCGAACAATCTGAATTCAGTAAATCTGACTAAATCTCTTCAGGAAGGATTTGGCTTGGAGTGGTTTGCAAATAATAGCTTGTGTGAAGAGTGTGAACGATCAAATGGGCGGTGTGGATATGCTACTAGAACTGGTCAATTCACTTGTTATTGCCCTGATAAACCTTATTCCTCGTCTTGTGGATACGGCAAAGGTATATCCTACCTCTTGATTATTCTTTTTGCTTCTAAAGAAAGATATTAACTATTAGGTTCTAGCTAGGTTTTTAGTCTTCTTAAGATTGTTAAGCAGTGTTAAGTTTTTGGTACATGAAAAATTAGGTGTTCGGTCTACCAGGCTGCGGGGTTCTGCTTTGAACAGAAACTTGAAGCTTGAAACTTGTTCTAGGCATAGCATACTTTTCCTCTAGCTCTTGTTTTAGGGCACTGTTAGCATACGAACTCTGTCTTTACCTCTGTAATCATTGATAACTCCAATTATTTTTCACAGCAACTCGAGTCTTTGGTTACAAGTAGCTAGGGCGGATACCTTTTAAGTTTACTCTGGAAAAATAGGCATTATTATTGTTATTGTTATTAGGGAAATTTGTTGTTATTATTAGTGCTGTTTAATTGTTTTTACGAAGTACGAACTTTCTTAGATTATTTATTATGACAGAGAGGAAGCCAAGGAAGCATTTTTCAAAGACGTCTCTTAGCTTGAGAAAAAAAAATTATGAAAAGGAATGCCCTCTTGTTCAAAGTATTACCAATAAGCTAATCCACCCAGAAAAAAAACAGATTGATGGCAGAGAGCAACTTTGTGACCAAACTAAAACATGCTTGGAAAAAAAATGTGTTAAAACAAAGACTTCAAATCACCTAACAGGCACCTCCTAGGGAGTCGGTTCCGTTCCCTTCTCCCATCCCTCGATCTATTTTAAAACTGTTGAGGAATATAATCTGTAGTTTATATATGTTTACTAAAATATTTATCAAATACTTTCAAGGAGATGCATCATAGTTAGTTGTAGTTACAAACATTTTCTTCAATCTTCTTACTTATGTTGATGTGTGTTAACTATTTGTTCCAGATCTGCTACCACAGCCCACGATTCCCTACATCCATAATTCATTTTCCGTTTGCATTTCCAGCTCTTCCTGTCTGTAGTCTTTTTTCATGCTTTATGCACATTCACCTTTAAAAAATAATGGCCAGGATTTTGAAATTGCTGGTGATGGAATTTATCTGCTCATTTTATTTCCGGATACTATCACCCTTTGATTAAGCTTCTCAATATGAAATGCTCTATCTGGCTGCACATCATCTGCATCTTTTCCTGGACACTTGGCTGTGTAGATGGCATGGTAACCTGTAAAGTAGGAACTAATTGTGTCATTGTTCCTTTTCCTGGAAGTTTACTTCTGCAAGATGCAAGTATTATGCAATTCAAGAGTTCAAAGTTCAGATTCATTGGGTCTATTTACCAATGACAGAAAAGCTGTTGACACTTTCTTTGTGCTGCAGAATCATTCTTCAACAGGAGAAAGTACATTTTACTTGGTAATCTTTTCATCTGACAATTCTTTTTTTTTTTTAAATTCCTTTGCTGTTATGATCGTGAGGTTAGTTATATTGTAATTTTTCAATTTTAGTCTCATGTGGTTGCAACTATTTCTAATACAGGTGTTCCAGCTGGTATGTTAACGATGACAATAATTCTCTCAATTATCATATTCTGGAAAAAGAAAACACAGAATGTTCCAATTCTCCTCGCATTCATGCACAAGAAAACAAAGAATGATCAAGACATAGAGGCTTTTATTAGAAATTATCAATCCCTGGCTCCAAAAAGATATAATTATTCTGATTTAAAGAGGATAACAAAATCGTTCACCGAGAAACTTGGTGAAGGAGGCTATGGCAAAGTTTACAAAGGAAAGTTACCTGATGGTCGTCTTGTAGCGGTGAAGTTCTTGAAGGCATCCAAGAGTAACGGAGATGAATTCATCAATGAAGTGGCCAGCATTAGTAGAACATCACATGTTAACATTGTTCCCTTTCTAGGTTTTTGTTACGAGAGGAAGAAAAGAGCTCTAATCTATGAATTCATGCCTAATGGATCTCTTGACAGGTTTATATATGGTCAGGAATCTTCAAGCACAAACCTCAAGTTGGAATGGGAAACAATGTATCAAATTGCAGCTGGCATTGCTAGAGGACTTGAGTATTTGCATCGAGGCTGTAGCATAAGGATTGTGCATTTTGACATAAAACCTCACAACATTCTTTTAGATGCAGATTTCTGTCCGAAAATTTCAGATTTTGGGCTCGCTAAACTATCCCAAAAGGAGAGTATCATGTCAATGCTGGATGGCAGAGGGACCATAGGATATATTGCACCAGAAGTATTCTGCAGAACCTTTGGCAGAGTTTCCCACAAATCCGACGTCTACAGTTATGGAATGATGATTCTTGAAATGGTTGGAGGAAGAAAGAAAGTGGAAGTTAGAGCGTCTCACAGCAGCGAAATATATTTTCCCAATTCGATTTACAAGCATCTTGAACCTGGAAGCAATTTTCAATTTCATGGGGTTGCCACTGAAGAGGAAAAGGAGATGGCAAAAAAGATGATCATAGTTAGCTTGTGGTGCATTCAAACCAGTCCATCTGATAGACCATCAATGACCAAGGTTGTGGAGATGTTGGAAGGTAGCCTAGAAAACTTGCTAATTCCACCAAAGCCTACTCTGTCCTCGCCAACAAAAACAGATAATTCTCCAAAATCATTGTCAAAGGAGCTTGCATCACAAGAGGAATCCTACATCGAATAAGTGATAAGTGATATGCGAAATGCATTTAAACCTGCATAACAGTCTATACCAAAAACGAAACAAGAGCCATTTTTAACCTCAATCTGTACCAAAGTAAAATTTGTTGGCTGATGATTATTTACATGGAAAGAATGCTCAATAAATTTTAAAACAGTAATAAGCAATTTTATATGACAATGTTTCCTTTCTGATGTTGCATCACCATCAATGGAATCATCTGTAAATGGTACTTACATAAATGTACCGAGGATGATATTCATGTTTAAAGAGTCTGGAAAAAAATCTTGCCTCACAATTATTCTGTACAGTTTTAAATCCCTCAACTGTTGAACACCGAACCCTGATAATCTGAAGACTATGTATATGCACATGTTCAATCTGCCCTCAACTCAACACATTGTCCCTGGAACACCAAGTACAGTATATCCTACAGTTGATGGTGCAGAGTAATGTGACATAAACTGCTTAATTTTAGATCTGTCAGAATGTCACATGAAAATCACAATAAATCCTTCCACCATAAGATATTCCGAAGTGGGCTACCTGGTCTCTTAGGACAGGACCACATAAGCTGGATGTCCTGAAAGTATTGAAACACAGGCAGCTTGCTTAAATGTCAACCCTTCTCCATCTCGCTCATTTATATGGTTCATGTCTGTAAACATGTAAACTCAACTCAGATGAAGGGAAAATATTTAATAAGACACGGAAAAAGTTTACCTAGGCACACAAAGCAATATAGTGACAGATGGGCAGGAAATTTCTCTTCCATCGCATATCTGCAACCTTTCCCCAACCAATGAATTGAAATTTAAGAGTTTTCACTATGCCGTACATTATTTAGCCCAGTAATTTTCAGATTCTTTTCCCTGCTTTTCTGCAGTTCTTCCTGCAAAATTGATTAGCTAAAGAACGAGTCAAGGTCTCAATAGATTTGTTCATCAATGAGGCAGTTCCTGAACCAAATGTGCCATGACCAAAGTAAAATTTTGGCATTTCAGTTTGGGACAGTTAAATAAGAAAATGCAGATGAAATTGCTTCATTGTACTCTTCACCAAGCTCATCAAAACGTGGTTCTCCAAAAAGTAAATAAATAAATAACAATTTCCATTTTTTCAATATTACGTGAATGTAAACCAAACCCCTCCACAACCTCAATGTGAGAAAAACTCAAACCTCAGACCTCTTATATGACACAAGAGGTTTTATTAATTGAATCAACCAAACCTACATCACATCTACTTTTAAAAAATGCAAGATTTGGGAATTTCTAAAGGAAACAAATTCTTTAAGGCTTACCAGTTTGGTTTTCAAATCAGAGACGGTCCACTGTCTCTGATATGCGAAAAACTTTAATGACTGTAACAACAAAGAACCAAAAATGGAAAAAGAAGTGCAGGGTCAAGTCAACCATGGTAAGAATCAGATGGATAAACAGCTAGGGGAAAATTTCCAGTAAAAGAAAGAGAAAGTTCCAACAGAACAAGAACTTTTTACTTACCCCAAGTCTCTGCATTTCAAGAGATCTTCATAATGCTTCTCTTTTAGTTAGCAGATTATCAGTCATCAACTTTAGAGGACGTCTGTAGTTTTTGCCACGGTAGGATAGCATGACCTTCTTTTAACTTCTCCACTGAAACAAGTATTCCACCACTTTCTGCTACAAGTGATTTTGCAGTATAAATTACTTGAGCAAACAATTTCTGCATGGTGATCTCCTTGACAACTTCTCTGTGCTTCCAGTGTTGATGCAGTCCTTCTATGACACCATCAAACACGCCTGCCTGAAGCCAAAATTGGACCAAAATGTGTGACCAGATAGACAGAATCAGACAACTTCAAAGAAGTAGCTTATAGCAGCAACTAGGACTACTTATAATGATGGCATTTTCTAGGCAGACCGTATGAGAACATTTGTGTCTATGGAACATTTCTCAATTAAAATTTCAATCATGTAGCCCTGCTATTTAAGCTTTAGATCAACAAAATCATGAAGCCAATGCACTAAATATCAGGTCAGCAAGACATTATGAGAAATGAGAAACTTATTTATAGAATCACCAAGGAAAGTGGAGTCTGTGACTTTTCAAACACTAACTATCATGGATATCAATCCATTGCAGAAATGTGACTGTAACCGTATTGACAGAGTAAGAGATTGTGAAATTAAAATGTGCAGCGTAAACTTTAATAGTCAATAACTACCAAAAACACATTTAGAGAATTAACAAAAGAATATATTTTGGTAATAGGGCACAGAAATATTTCCAAAATTATAAAGAAAATACTACATGTACTGTTGATTGCAAACAAATTCCAAATGTAGGAGTTGGTATCCAGATACAATATTTGCTATGTGAACTAAATACTCAGATTCAGCTTCGATAGAATAAAGTCCAGTGAGAAAATGAAACCAATTTGTTGCGAAACCTAGAATCCACAGAATCCCAACACTCATCGCAAACTTATGAACTTTGAAAGTAAAAATTCCATGCATTCTACATTCTTCAAGTTTAATAATTAATCAGGAATTGTCGGTGTTGATTCAGATTGCAACAAGGAAGTAACATAATGCAGAGGCAATCTTACAGATCATACAAGTGATTGCTATCAATGTTTAAATATCTAACCAAGAATAATGAAATGTCCAGACACTAGATCCTTAACACGAATACTGCATCTATGGAAAGGGAAAAGTTTTATTTACCAAGCAATAAGTTACTGTTCATATTCAGTCCTACCTTACACAGACACTCTCTCTCCTCTCGTGTAATCATTTCAAGGTCTGAACCCTGCTCATTGGGTCTCCATGCAGAATTCAACTTTGATAACTCCTTTGCTGACTTCTCTATCTTGATGTTCAGCTGCAAAAGGCCATAGTAATTGTTTTCGTGCAAACAGTTGCACATCAAAGATAAGAGGATAGCAATCTTACAATGGAAAGCTTGCGTTTTTGAGTTCTCAGATCCCGCTTCCAATTTAAGTTCAAATTCTCCATTAAACTTTTCAAGATCTCCAAATTTAGTTCGTATATTCTGGAATTCTGACAAAGTTCCAGCTTTGCTAGTGCTTTCCAGTGGTTCATCAGGCAAACAAAATGTTTCAATTGCTTTCAACCGTGCACCTTCTTCGTACAGTTGGAATATTTTCAGCTCCCTTTCTCTCTCAACTATCAACCTTTCAACTCCACAAGGAAGAAAGTCCTTGCCTCTAAACAGAATTATAAAAAACTTATTCCGCAGCAACAGAACTCCTCCAGTGAGCCGCTGCATTAGTGAGACATCATCATTAGAAAAATTGAATTTCTGCAGAAATTAGTCATAGGCATGCACAGCAAGCTCCCAAAAGCAAGACAAGCATAATAACAAATGCATTGCCCATTGCCAAGCACAGCTTAGGCTTTTTGAGACATGGCAGCCTACCCTTCAACCTGTCAGTAAACCTATTTTCAAATCAATACAGCAATGATACAGCTAATGTCGAGATAAAATAATTAGGTCATAGCACCAGTTAATCAGTGTGGCAATGCTATGGTGATTCAAGTGAGGAAAGAAACAGCAGCAGGGACGCTTAAATCAAGATAACTTTTATGCGAAGACAATAAGGATCAGGGTAGCCATATTCCAAAAATGTGAGTGACTAGAATGCATCCAATGCCACTTACTAAGAAGTGATGGCATATATAGAAAACTACTTGCAGACCAAATCATGGACTAGTTGACCTTGAAGTATATATAAAATAATAAATTCCAACAGGTCATGTACATCACATATTCACAGACTAACATATTTTCATCTCATCAAACTTGCCTTAAGCTCATTTGCCATTTGCTCATTGTTGGTATTGGGAACTCCCCACTTCACAGCAATTTTTGCGATGAGACTTTTCTCCCACAATTTTAAGATAGCAGCAGCTAACCCTTGAAGTCCCCTGTTCCTCCCTTCAGAAAATACAATAAATTGAATAAACGAATCTTGAATAGACAAAGTGCATGTAAACACAAATCCACATTGCATAAACTAGTATCTATCTTTCTAAATATCAAACTTTGCTATAATGTGTATCAAATAATGCTCATAGACTGATAAAATAAAATGCTTAGAATAGGTAACGAAATACCAAGGACAAAATGAGTAGGTAAAGGGTGGGCAAGCCTCCTCAATTATGTTAGCTCTTCATCCGTCAGCTTTGATCTGGCATCTGGTGGACAAAGCCTGAATGGAGGTTTGAATCCAGGAACCACTTCTGGGAGCAAGTCTGCATCTACTGGCAATGGCTTCCACATCCACCAGTCAACAAAGCAAGGTCCTAAGCCATCCAGCAATCTATCACCTTCCCTCTCATACAGGGACCTATCTATTGGTTGACTTCCAAAATTTTCATCCATAAAGATGCCAGATGGCAAAGAGTTCTCTTCTCCATCCTGTAAACATGTGTTTTGGTCCACATTAGTGGCATTAGATTTTATTTGAGAAATATTAACTTTATGTTCTAAATCCAAGTGAGTTGGGTTTGACAAACAGGCTTCTTGACTTTCAGCTACGCATGGATGCACCTTTGGAAGATTTTGAAGCCAAACAATAATCGTCCCCTCTGTAAATAACGAGTATCTTTCTTAGTCCAACTAACCAAGCCCCTGGTCTTCATCTGTTTAAAATAAAGGAATTAAGCAAATTAATTATATTATAGAATACAGATTCAGAAAAATATCTGAATTACTACATGTTGTGAAGTTCACAGATTGGTATCTTGACACTACCATATAACAGACCGGATCATTGAAAATATGACATTAGGAAAAAACTGTAAGTGGCTAGAAAATCTGAAGCAATAACTTTTCAAATTACAGTTATAATTAAGCAAATCAATTATTGTTCACCAATGGTATCTTGACACTACTATATAACAGACTGGATCATTGAAAATACGACATTAGAAAAAAACTTTAAGTGGCCAGAAAACCTGAAGCAATAACTTTTCACATTACAGTTTAACAGAGTTGGAAACCAAAAATATAATCCTCTCCAGCACTAATAATACTGAATTCAGGGAAACTAATGCTGAAGCAGTAAGATTTTGCCTGCTCTTAAGAAAGAAATGCCCCACAAACAATTCCAGAGGAAAACCTAGTACCAAGGCTTACCTAGCCTCATAAGTATGTCTTTCTTTTTAATAGAGGGACAGATCAAACTACAAAAAGGAGAAAAAAATAGTCCTTTTATTTAAACAAAAGAGAAAATTGTAAATATGCAACATTTATAAAATTACTACAGCAGGCAAAACATCAAAACTTGGTCCAAATTGGAAATCAGTCTCTATCCAGCTTAAGCATAATAGTCACACTTCAATCAACTAGAATAATTTCCTAAACATCTAACAGTCAAATTATAACACAAATATAAGGTTCCATTACGTGCCCACGGTGAAGTCTTCCACATTTAGACCGCTCACCACATTCTTATATACAATTTTTTTAATTCATATATAGATAGAACAATCTATAAACTTGGCCATCTTATGGTGAAACAAAAATAGCAAAACAAAGTTAACGAACCAGACCTCTAGACATTCTCTTGCTCTATCCATATTTCGACACAAAAGAACATCAAATTTCACCATAGAAAGATCATTCCTCCTCCAAGCCAACCTAATCTCAAAAATAACACTATCAGTCACCCCAGCTTTCTTCACCTTCACCCACTTCCTCATCTTTCGAGCCTCATCTCTCAATCTCTCAAGAAAATCCTTATCTAGACTCATCTCAGCTTCACTCACCACCTTCTGTTTCTTCATCCTCCTAAACACAAACCTCTCCTCCTTCAACCACGGCACTTTCCCGCCAAAACCACCCCTCTCCTCCACCTCATCAGTGACACTCGTCTCGAAACACCCCTTAAAATCAAACTTCTCCGAACCATTTTTCTGGGCATCATTCAAAAGTCGGTCTTTCTGAAACTTTTCTATGTTTTGTATAATCTTCTTCATTGCTTTCTTGCCTCTAACACCGCTTTCTTTACCAGTCAATGCCCCGTCTGTCTTCTCGAAGTTCTTCTTGGTCTTGGGTCTGGAGGGGTTGACAATTTCGTGGGGTTCAAGTACAACAGGAGACCTCATCCATGGAGCAGTCCGCATTTTAGTAATGGAAGCATTAGGCTGCGAACTGGGGTTTGGCGAGAGAGAAATTCCCGGGTTTATGAGTTCAAATGTTTTTGGAGAGAATCGGTATGGGTTTGCGTGGGAGCGAATGACAGAAAAAGAGTGGAATTGGAGGGAGGTTAGTGAAGAAGAAGAAGAGGAAAGATAGAGAAAAGCGGACATGTGGAGATTTTGTGTTCCACAAAACGAAAAGAGAGTTTGGTCGCTTATCTCATGTTTAACTGACACAATTTGTGGCACAGCTTTACGCCATATTTGAGCAGATGAGGCTGCTGTCGATTAAAATATCCCAGGCTTCTGTCTTTAATCTGTAATCTGCATGATCCAATTGAGGAGCGTGATTTTTTTGTGTGAAAATAATTCATCAATAAAAATTTTATAAAATGTATTTCTTTGTCTTTGTTAAACATTTAATATCAAGATACCAAGGATTTTATAGGAAAAGGATGCGTTTTTTCATATTTATATATGTGTATGATTTTTTGAGAGACCTTCTTTTCTATTTTTTAGTTTCATATTCCTTTTTAAATAATGAAAAAAAAATTTCTATGATAATATGCGATTTGCTTTTGTTTATTTTATATTAATAAAGTAGAAAATAATGTTTCAAAGTAGTAGTGAATACATAATTGAATATATCATTTTACATTTAAATTCACAAATGAATTTTAAGACCAAAGCATTGAAAGCAATTATTATCCACTTCTATAATCCCTCGAAAAGAAAGTAACAGCGAGCAAAATATTACGACGGCTGAATGTTAAATATATCTCCTTTGGTTATTAGAAGAAAGTGCTTAATTCTTGATGGAAATTATGATTTTTTTTTTCACACTGTTGTTAATTCCCAATCTAATTTCTTCTGGATTGTAATATAAATGTACAAGCTATTCATTCAATATAATTCACTTGCGTTAACAATTCACTTGCGTTAACAATTCCTTTGCTTCTCTTTACACTGTTGTGCCAAATAATTTTACTAATACTGTGATTAATTTGACGTTTAGCATTATCCACTGCCTAACGGCATTTCAAATCTTATCATCCAAACCAAAAGCTGAGTAAGCCAGACATCGTACAAATCTTTCAAAGAAAACTAAATAACTGATCTGCTTAAGCAACAAAGTTCACTTTGATTCATGAAAAATTGCATACAAATTGCTTCGTTTTCGTGCTGGGTTCATCTTCAAGAATTGCATACTACAACATAAGCAGAGAGAAGTGAAGAAAATACATTTTCCCAGCACCATCTTCTGATAGACAAAAGTCTAGCTAGAAGAAAAATTATATTTCATTAAAAAGATGCCCCACAAATTGCACAATTCATAAGATTGTGCTTACCAGGTGGCAGGGGCTTATGACTACTAGCTGCAAACTAAATGCGAGGGAGAGAAACCTCCCTGAGAACACCCAGAAGGCCAGAGAGCTTTTTCCTCCTCTAACACCCAAGTTCATAGTCAGACACTAGAAAACTAACGATCAACAAGATTTACAAGCAAAGGACCACATACATCACAGTAAAACGGACCAACTGAAAGACTATTAAAAATACCATTAGATTTTCTAAGATAAGCAAGCACATATGCATCACATCATCTTCCCAGACGCATCATCAACAGGGTCACGAAGGGTCCCGTGCATCCAATCCATCCATATAGTATAATGACCATAATTATGACGGTATGTGGTGTGGTGAATTGTATGGTAGCCAGCACCCATCACAGGCCATAGTTTGCCATGGATGCAATCATGAATGTTTGCAGTCCATATGGCCTCAAGGAATAAGAGCCCTATATGTGAGGTAAAGTGAGTTGGCACTATAAAGAGCGCTATAACATGTGGCACAGCCTGCAGTATACCATCAATTGGATGAAATGCCAACCCTGACACAAAGAAATACTTTTTGGTCAATAGTTCAGGAAGCAAGATAAAAAGAAAGGGAAAAAAATGAATTAAGTAAATAAAAAGTGCATTGAATAGCCCTCTGGGAGAAAGAATTCAATATGTTAGACAAATACCAAGAAAACAGAGGATGCCATCTCTGCAAAGCTTCATACGAAATAAGATTTGGCCCAAATGGAAGTCATTGACCTGACTTCAAAGGAAAATTATCACCATAGTTTCTCTAGTTCTATCCGAATTAGAATTAATAAATAATTAAGGATTTGGCCAAGTGGGTGAATTTATATTTCAAGACAAAGAGAACTAAAGTAACTCTTCAAGAGAAGAGAGGAAGTACAACAAATAAATGGGTGAATAAGATTGGTTAGTGAGTTTGAACCAAAAAGCAGGAAAAATAAGGTGCGAACTGAGTTTGAACCAAGATCATTTTATCGGAAGGATTGAAGAAGACAATTTTACTTGATGGTTCGGAAAAATCTAATTTCATATAAGAAAACTTAAATAAAATAAGAGTTCAAAAGGTATGCAAGTGCTAGAACAAAGGATTTTGCCAACTATGGGATCTAAGGGAGCCTTGGAACTCTTTCAAAGCTATTGAGTTGAGTAGATAACCTATATGAATTCATTGAACTCAGAATTTGACTACTAGTTAAGATCACGAGACACTGAAATCACAGTAGCTTGAGGTATAAGGATGGAGTGAATTGATGATGATCATGAAGATAAGAATGCAGGAGAAGACAGTGATGATCAAGCTTGAAGGTTCAACCTGCAACTACTAAGGAAACTACTTCAAGCTTTGATCACAGATGCATAGATAAAGATGGAATTCATATAAACATACACCACATAACACGGATCCATATACAAATGAATATTACAAATCTTCTCATCCTTCCATGAAACAGGGTCTCATCTTTCAATCACTGTACACTTTTCTTATATTATTATTTTTGTCTTTCTTGGGAAAAAATATCGCCGTATAATCTAAGTGTAGGCTTTGATTTCACCACAAGTTATTGGATATTTCACAAATAATTATTGATCTTTTATTCAGATCAAATTGTGCAAAAGTGCAAGACCAATTTGAGGGACATGGAATTGATAGAGAACAGGGGGATGATTAGGTGTTGATAGTGGAAATTAATGAAGATGACTGGCATTTTAGTGATGGCCATGGTACGCGTAGCCCAATTTTTCCCATCTTACACTGCTCATCCATGATTATTCTGTTAACAGAAGAATGCATCTTCAATGCAGAAAAACAAAGGCAAGATACGACCATATTTCCTAGTGACCAGTCAGGCTATTATCAATCAAATCCAAATAAATGTTCAACTTGACCAGCTACAGCATAAACAGAAATTAAAGCAAGCAGATCAAGAACATACCAGCAAATGGCGATAAAGTATTTTGCTTGTTATAGATGTGATGAGTTGCATGAAGATGCTTATATAGAAATTTTATGTCATGCAACTCTCTGTGCATCCAATAAATCCCGAACTCCACAAGTACAAGGTAAATCGCTAAGTACATCAGGTAGGCAGGCCAACCAACATCACTTATTCTGGAGAAACACTGTGTCCAACCATGTTCAACCATGTACTCAGAAAGAGTTGGAAGGGCACAGTACCACGGCATGGCCTTCATAGCAACATATATTTGCAACAGCATGGCTTTATTAGTAGGGATAGCATCTGCAATGAGAATATCCAGGGAAGAAAACAAAAATGTTATCTTAGGCGAGTGCAGAAGTGATACTGTATTAAAATATCAACATACAATGAACAACAATTACATGTATCACTTTCATGAACATTGCATGATTTACCTGGTCTAAAATAATAAATCATGGCCATTTAACAGAACAGCCGCTGTCAAAAGTCAATTATTAACTAGTACATGAGAAAGAACAAATTGTATCCATTGACTATTAACCAGAATCAATAGAACAAAATATGTTTGAAATTTTCATCAATTAACTATAGTATCAATAGAGATCCAAAAGCTAACAAATACGCTGTAGAAATAGACTATACTCTGTTTGATCAATCGATCGAATTGACCAAAGATTCAAGATTAAAAACCAATCCAATATTTTACCAACTAAAATCAAGATTTAAAGAAACTCATTTGGAATCAAACATGCATTTCCAAATCAAGAACGTAAGTTTACCGTCGAGCGTAAAACATAATTATTCCAACACAAGCAATCCAAACTGAAAACAAGAAGAAAAAGATATGGACAAAAATGAAAAGATTTCAAATAACAAAAATTCAAACCAAATCTGTCAATTGACGAAGAACAAACAGTCGCAGATTACCAATTTGCCAAGACAAACACCATCTCATAAATCAATCAAAACGCATTGTTATTATTATTATTATACGTAGAATAAAGAATGAGTGTACGGTATACCTTTAGGGAGATAAACGTTGCGCTTTAAGTAGTAGATGTAAAAACACCACAAGAATCCGGAAATGAAGTAGAGAAGCGTTCCAGCAACATAGTTACGAAGCCACGTCTGCAAAACATGCGGAAGCTGCTCCCACAATCCGAACGGCACCAAGTTGGCCAACACAATGCGATTATACAGCGTGGTCTCGTCGACGAAGAGTTGCAAATAATCTTCTCCCATCGGCGGCGGTCAAAGAATGGCGCCGGCGATTTGGAAAAAGGAATAGGAGAGTGAGAGAGAAAGAGAGAGCGGAGACACAAGTGAGTTGGAGATTTTTTATGTGTAGCGGTTGTTTAAAGTGCGTAGATTCTCATGACTTATAGAGTATGACGAGTAGGAAGAAGACAAAGTGAGGTGTGATGTGAGGTAAAAATTAACGAAAATTAAATGTCAAAAAAATGAGGGGCCTACTTCTGAGGCTGAGACGGTGTATCAAACTGCCGTCGTGTACGTTTTCCTGATACACGGCTCCATTTTATCTTGCCACTTCATTCTTCAGTTGTACGAGCAACCGGAAAGAATTCAATAAATTAAATAACTTCTAGATTAATTCTTAATTAATCAAATAGTTGGAATTAAAGGAAAAGATTTTGAAAAATTAGTTGAAGCTCCCGTGATAATATTAATAATTTTGATGTAAAATTTCTTTCAAAATAATCAAGTTAATAAGTTTGATGTAAATATTGATGATTGATTGACTTCACATGGATGGTTAAACAAAAAGAATTATAAATATAATTCTTTTTGAAGGAATATTATTTTACAATTTTAATATACTATAATACAAAAATGTTCAACCCGACCTTAATATAAATGTCTGAATTAATTTTTTTACAGTTGTTTTTAAAAACAACCCTTATAAATATCATTAATTTATTTACAAAGTATAACATGTCAAAATAATAATTTTCATATTTATAAAAGGATATGTTAACTTAAATTTGTACTTAAAATAGTGCAACAAATTTTAAACAATTGATCTTCTATAGTCAAATGTTAAAGAATATTAACGAGTGGGTAACATTAAATATATTTTTTTCTTAAAATTTCAAGTATTAATTGTATGAATAATTGATAATTTAATTTAAGCAAAAAAAAATTATACATATATTAATAGTTAATATTTAAATTATGTTCATAGATTACCGTGATGTGGGTAAGCAGACTTACCAAAATGTTTATTCACCAATAAATTCCTTAACCTGAAACAAAATCTCGTAAATGATGTGATAAATATAAAGACATTAAAATAAAAAATAATATCTTAATTATTATAAAGATATCCTGTATGACCGGTAAAACTATACCCGTGAGAACGGTCTGAAAGAAACAAACCAGTGAGCTGGATTTGACCACAGAATTTCAGAAGCATCTGGTTTTATTGATCCTTGCTTTGCTTTAATATGCTATGGTGGCGGACCATTACAATAGTTGTAGCCTACCCCACCCTTATTCAGAAATAAAGGTCACAGTGCCACTATTAATGTAATCCGTATTTATTGCTGTGGGATATGTCACATTGACAAAAGTTGTTTGCACGTATATATTGTTTTCATTTTACATATTATTAAAATACAGCAATCATAATGACCATATGAAGCATATATGACTATACATGTTATATTTTTTTTTTTTATTGATGACGACTATTATATTATTATTATTAATGTTATTGTTATTATTATTATTTCATAAATTTGATCAAATGAAAATGGTTGTAGTAACGGATGGAGTCAAAAATAGATAATTGGGACTAAAATGTTAAAAAAGAGAGAATGTTTGCTTTTTTAATTAATATTTTATTACTTCTTTATATTTTGTCTAATATCTCATTATTTTATGTTCTTTTTTCTTCGATTTTATTTTTCAGTTTAATTGATTTACAAATGATAAAATCGAAAATATTAAAAATATTAAACGGTAAAATCGAAACTCAAGGAGATATGAGATATTATAAAAAATATAAAAAAGTAATGGGGCATTAAGTAAAACAGTAGGAAGGTAATGGGAATTCTCTCATTAAAAAATATAAAATTTTAAAAATAATTAATAAATTAAGAAATAAATAAATAATTTTATGAATTATACGAGTTAAATTATACAAACTTAAAGAATAGATATAAAATATAAATATTATAATTCAAATTTTTAAAAAATCGTAGAATTTAGGAGCCCCTCAAGTTCTAACTACGCTCCGCTCATAGTTGCGACGATACTTGTATTTTTATATTCATTGAATGATATATTAAGTTTTATAAATAAAAATATTAATGAAATAAAAAAAATTAATACATACATATTTTTAATTACAATTAAAGAAACACGTAATTTATGTAACTTCAATGTTTTAGTCATGGATGAATGTAAGGGACGGGGTTTAAAAATGAACAAGGATTAAATAGTTAAAACTAAGTAAATTATATTTTAATTTGTTTTTTTTAAGTATAAGGACTAAAATATTATTATCCCAATAGAGATTATTGTTAATATTAATCTGCATTTTTAACATATATCTTTTCTAAAATTTGAGATTTTAACACTTAGATAAAAGATTTATGGAAAGGTACGTTTACCTCTTCTGAACTGTTAGTTAACCATCTAATTTTATTTATACAATTATAATATCCTTAATTACTTCAAAGTAAAGTATAAGAAGTTCAATTTGTATGTAATCAAAAATAATTTTAATTTATATTTATATTTATGTAAAAATTAAAAATTTAATTAATGATAATTTAATTTGTGATTTTAACACTTAAATAGAAGTTTTAAGAAAAGACACACTTACCTCCCTTAAACCGTCAATTGACCGTGTTTTTTTACTTAAAATGACTATAATACCCTTAATTGCTTCAAAATAAAGTTTAACAAACTCAATTTTAATTTATTTGATGTTCAAAAAATTAAAATAATTAAAATTTTGATTAATGACAATTATAATTTATATTTATTTAATATTTATTTAAATTAAAATTTTATTTAATGATATTTAAAATTAGCAATTTAATCATATTGATATTTTTTTTAATTTTTTATCATTGTGTAGTTTCATCAAATTTTTTGTATAAACCTAAAAATTTATATTTGTTTTACGAGTCATAAGATTGATATTGAAGTGTGAATTTAATATGAATGTGTATAACATAAATCTTGTATTAAAATATTTTTGTAAGAAGAGTGAGATTGATAAGGCTGTGAAATTATTTAGTGAAATAAAAAAAAATATAGTTTATTGCTGGAAAATTTACAAAAGAGGGAAGTAAGAAAGGCAACAACTTTACATATTATAATTTAAGATTTGAATAAGTATGATACATGAATAATGATTAAATTTTTATTTTGAGTAAATATTAAATAAATGTAAACTAAATTTATCAAGTTAAATTATCATTAATTAAATTTTTAATTTCAATAAATATTAAATACACGTAAACTAAAATTGTCAAATTAAATTGTCGTTAATTAAATTTTTAATTTTTAAATAAATATAAATCAAAATTATTTTTGATTACATATAAATTTAATTTTTTATACTTTATTTTAAAGTAATTAAGTGTATTATAGTCATATAAATAAAATTAAATGGTCAACTAATAGTTTAGGGGAGGTAAATATACCTTTTTTAAATCTTTCATTTAAATATTAAAAGTTTAAACCTTAGGGGAGGTATGTGTTAAAACTCCATATTACTCTTAATTAACTAAAAAGCGTCATGGGCGGCGAAAATGGTCTGGCGGTCAGAATTTTCAAAAGCAAAAATAAAGATTTGTTTATGGAAAACAGAAAGAGAAAAGATAGTGACATACTCTCAAGTCAAGCAAGCAAGAACGAAAAGACAGAGTGAATCCTGAATACTATGCTAGTCAACAAATAATGTCTATATCATCATATCACGTGCTGAAGACTAAACTTTTAGATCGAGCGGTGATGAGATCACCTTCACAAATAAAAATATGTACAGAAAAGATACAGCCCAAATTTCGTTATCCTCATTCATACCTTCTGCTATTTATTTCTTTCATCATCGTCGTCGAATTCTGATCTTATGATGATGAGCCACTTATACATACAAGTCCATAAATTTTTATATTTTCATAAATAAAGATATCCCTTTTATATTTATATCAAATAGATTTTGTAATCCCTATTCAAATAATTGAAATACTTTTTAGAATAAAAGACATTTTAGTCTTTATAATTTAGTTTGATGTGATTAATGCTAATAATTTTAAAAATACTTATAAACATTCTAATTCATTAGCTACTAACATATATTTAAATAAAAATTTATAAAATTATTATTATGTTCACTTATTATTATATTTGTCATTATTATTGAATTATATCATATTATTTTTTATTTTAACGAATGTCTATTAATTATAACTAACCAATTAGGATGTTTTAAAGTATTTCTAAAATTATAAGAAATTATTACTTTAGTAGGCCAAATATTAAAGATTAAATTGTTTCTTTACCTATTCTTTGAAGTTACAATTCTCGATAAGTTAAAATGGCAAGTCGCGAACTTGGGAGGGATTTATTTGAACATGTGGAATAATCATGTTTTTTTTGAAAAAAAATAAAATTATAGGGAGTTTTCTGTTATTATCCACATCAATGCGAATTGAGAATCATTTTTGCTGATAAGAGTAGAGCATTATTGAAGTTGTCTGTATCATAGCACATGCATCAATTAATTGACTTGATACTATCCCTCTATCACACCAGAAAAAAAAAAAAGAAAAAAGAAAAAAGAGAATAATATATTAAAATAATATAATGGGGTCACTATGACTTAAATATTAAAATAAAAAATATAAGCATAGCATCCTCATTGGTATTCTTGCACTCTAAATAAAAAGATATGAATTAAGATCTTTTTAACATAAAAGTAGAATTGTTAGATTTGATTGAAATATAGAATTTTAAAATCCATTATAATAAATTTGAAATAAACTCCCAATACAAACGTAGAAATCGCTCAATTTGATTTTAAAGTGTAAAATTTTGACTTAGAACATAGTAAAATTGATGTAACACCTCAACATACATTTAACAGTAATGTTAATATATTGTACATATATTGGTAATATTCAACGCGCATAAACAAGTAACCGTAAATCAAATATTAATAAAATTAGATTAAATGACAGGCACCTCACAGGCTCCCACCAAGTTTGACAATTTGATACATGGCCAGTTGTACATAACAACAATTCGCCAAGTAATAAAATCTTGTTTGACCAAGTGTGATGTGTTAGCAATTAATATACTATAGGTTAAGCTATTCTTGTCAAATTTGTTATTAATTTGGGTTAGACTGTAATGCAACAACTCTAATTTACGTTATTTAATTTTTAATGAACGGAGAAGTCGCCTCAAATTAATGATGATAGGTGATTTTATTGGCGGAGGACTTGTAATAGATCTTGCATATTTATGCATTAACATATGCTAGCTATTTCATAAAAACCAAAGTAATAACATATTATATTAAATAAATGGGATAATTTTATTTTAATCCTTAATATTTTAAGAAATATCATTTTTATATTGAAAATCATCTTTTGTGTATAAATTGTTTATGTCAATACTATTTAGATTTCTTGACCAAACTTTTATCAAATAAGATAGGATAATTTTTAATTTATCTCACATAATATTAATAATCTTTAATTTTATCCCAAAATTTATAAAACTCATAATACCATTCACATGTTAACTTTCATCCTTATTTTTAACAACTTAAAAGGACAAAATTATAATTTTATAAACTTAATTAATAAAAAAATTCTTTATTTTTCTTCTTTATGTTGCTCCTCTATTTCTTTCCTATCTTCTTCTTCTTCCTTATCTCTTGCTCTCCTTATGTCTTTTTGACAATCAGGGAGAAATTGCACTGAGAATAAAGTAAACTGAAACTAGTCATTTGATATTCTCAATTTAGACCAAATAAATTGATACACTATAAAATTAATTTATTCAGATTAAACTGATTTCATATTCTTATAAATCAAAATCAATTGCATATTCTTAGCAATGGAATTAATTAATTGAAACTTCCAACGAAAAAAAACTCAAAACCCAAAAATCTTCTCTCTATTAACAAATTTCAAACTAAAACTGCCCTCCATGACTGTTGTAATTTCAATATCTCCTAAATCTAAAACAACAAATTGAGAAGAGAAAACGTGATGGTAGAAGAAAAAGGAAAAAAAAGAAACAGAGGAGTAGGACAAGAAAGAAGAAAAAATAAAAAAAATTATTTTTTATTAATTTAAATTTTAAAATTATAATTTTAGTTTTTTAGTTATTAAAAGATAAGAATTAACGTGTGAGAGTGATATAATGAATTTCAAAAATTTCAAAGTCGAAGATTATTAATATTTGTTGGGATAAATTAAAAATTATCTTACTTTATTAATGGTCAAAGATTGACAGAAGTTTAGTCAAAAGACTTAACTAATATTAATCAAAATAATTTGGACCTAATAATGATTTTCAATAATATTAGGGACATTTTTATTTCATACACAAAATATATCAATTTAAAATGATATTTTTTAAAATGTTAAGGACTAAAATGAAATTACCTCGTTAATAAATTTAAAATCGATGGTAGAGTTTGGTTTGCCCGTTAATTTCTTGGGGAGAATAAGACAAATACCAAAAGTGTAGAATTTAATAGAAGTCATGAGTAAATTAATGATTGTCCAAGATCGTATTTTGCAAGATATACAAGTATCCCCACTAACAATAATTTACAATTATATTGATAAAGCATAAATCAAGATATTCATCTACAATGTGATGAGAAAATATAAAACCAAAATGCTTCAAGTTTACAAAATTAATTAAATGTAAAGTGTATACAATAGATCATAAATACGGCATATTTTGGTTATAACAAATATAGAGGCATAGCATGACCTATTTCTAACAAAATATAGTATAGCTAACATACATCGGGGACCTATTTGTTTTCCTATGGGTTATCTCGAACAATAGTTAGAGATCTATTTGTTGTTCTGCCAATGAAAATTTTGGTATACATGTGTTAGGGATTGAAACCAAGTAACGAAGGAGCAATCTTTAGCAAAGGCTCAAGTGCATCAGGCAAAAACTTTCTGGCAAAGAGATGACACAATGAAATAGTATAACCTTTATTATACGTACATTTTGAATTATACCGAATGTGATTCAGAAATTCAACCGTAATGTTATTCCCTCCGAATATCCCCGGATGCGGACCGCCCCTCGACCAGTCGACCCAAGTAATGCTCCGATTCGAATTTAATTCGGAGTAAAGTATGTTCAGTAATGTTGGAATATAATGTTCGTCCATGTAACAAGGTGGGAAGCAATAATTTTTGAAGATGGAGTAGTATTTGGTATCGGAAACAATGTTGAGGGCTAGGTCACGGTGCACTTCAAACCATTGAGAACCTTTTCGCCACTCTGTGATGTTTATTGCAGGCGACATTTTGGGGTTGTATCGGCCGCGGCCTGTATATCTGGGGTCATCAAATGAACCCACAAAGCTTAGATTTGATTTGATGAGATAGTTGTAGATTGTGGCGAAGTCGAATAAGGGGATGCAGGATTCGGAGAGGAGGACAAATCTTTGATTGGAGATATCGAGCAGGGCATTTGCTAGGAGACGCCTTTCAGCATCTATCATTGTTGCAGAACCCCAGCGCACTGGCTATAGTAAGAAAAATAAATGAATGAATGAATGAATGAATAAGAAAATCGCGGTTCATACTTTGATGGGATAACTAAATTTGAGAGAAGATCAGGCTTACCTGGCTTGGAATTCTCCTGCCATAGAAGATAGAATTTTTGGGAAATGTTTCTTCATAAGTAGGATGCGAGTGTAAATAAATAGAGTATAAACCTTCGTGACCTTTGAAAAATTTCTCCCACAACGGAGCAAACGGAAGTGGCCCCTTTGTCAAGAACATGAAAGCCACTTTGGGAACATATTGCTTGGAAGGAGAGCATCCAACTTTTACAGCCATTGGTAACAACTCTTCATCAGTCATATTGTGGTTTATGAATCTTTGTTCTTTCCGGGAAAGGATGGTATAGTACGGTGTAGAGCCATTTGTGGAAGAAAATGGAAGCAGCGTGGAGAACGCAATTGGTGCATAAGCAGAGAAATGGGAAGCAGGAACGGTAAAGGGGTGGTTTTTGAGGTATAAACCTAATGTAACTTGTCCTGCAGATACTGCTATGGCAATGAAAAGAAAACGATAGATATGATATAACTGCAAATGGGTTTTTACAAATTTTGACATGGAATCAAACAGAAGTTGTTGCTGCTCATTGGCCATTGTTTGTGATGGAAAGAGATCACAAAAAACAACACACAGAGGGACGGGGGAATTCGATCCCATTCTCGATTAAATTGACGGGAAAAGAGCTGATGACAAACAAGGAAAGTTAATTAGCTCCACGTGTTTGTAAATGATTGTAATTCTAATGATTTTTGTGATCTCCTATTGAAGAAGAAAGTAAGAAGAAAATGTGATTAATTTTTGAAGAATATCTTATTTCGGGTGTAGAGTCAACTAAGGTTTTTGAAAGCACCTGGAATTTTTTGCCACTGTCCATTATTCCATCTAGATCCTGTGTATATATGATTATTTGACATTGAAGTAAGCATTGGTCCGTGCATAATCAGAGCTGAGAACTGCTATGATAGCGGTATAACTGAAGAAAATAATTAAATGATGGGTGTCATGCATTATGGGGATGAGAAAACCTGGACCATTGCAAAAATTAGGCAAGATTCCAAAGTGTAGGGTCTTGTTTTGCATGTTCCTCGGATATAATTTGTGTTTCTTCCTTTTGGTCCTCAAGAAAATAAACCACATATTTGACTTCAAAATTGTTCTTCGGAAAGGGATGATGGCCGTGGTGTTTCTTCAAACGGTAGCGTGTTGAAATTTTAATCTCAATTTCTCGACCGAATGATTGTTAAATATAGTAGATGATATTAGCTTAGTTGTTTAGTTTGAGTGAAAATAATTGTAACACTATCAAATTTGATTTCAATGAAACTATAATATATGTTACGATAAAAAATTTACTAAATTTAATACTACATTATACTAAACATATTACTATATATAATATAATATAATATATAACATAATATAATACCAGACAAATTCAATTCATTTATTCATTTATTTATCATTAGCTAGCTATATGTCTACGGCTAAACTAATTTAATTCAATTAAAGTCCAAATCCTAATAAGAAGCACAATCCAAGACTTTGATTAATACTTCAAAATCAATAAATCAATAATTTAATGGTCTACTTTTCTAGTTTTAACTGCGAAACTAATTATCTTATAGTTTAATAATTTATCGAGTATTTATGTTGGTTGTAATTTGAAAAATAAGCAAGGATCTCATAAAAAATTTATAAAGAAGGCTATTTTAATATGATTTTTGTTCAAATTTTGAAAGGAGGTTAATTTCTCTTCAATGTCAAATCCAATTATAAGGTTTGGTTGTAAATATAGTCAAACATTCATAAATTTTACTTAAATTTCTTATTTATTTATTAGAAAGAATTAATCTTTTTAAATATTGAAAATTTTAACTTAAATTTATATTAGGAAAAGTTATTTTTTATAGATTACTCAAGACTACTCTTCTTGACAATACACCTGTTATCTTTTTAAAAAAATAAAATAAAAATTTATGATCAAATAACCTATAGTTATTGTACTTGAATTAAATAAAGCACAAAAAAAAATTAATTAATTCCCATCAATTTGAACTTAAATTTTAGTAATAATTGGATCCTCAAATAAATTAATACCAAAGGTAATTAATTACCAAACAGAATCATGATTTAAATTGAAACACACAATTTAAATTGACGCTTTTGTTGAGTTAAAAAGAAATAAATTTTTAAATACCAAAATGTTCAATATCTCAAAATTAAATCAAATGCATACAACACATTTTAATTAAGAATTATACATGTATATAATTAAGAAAACGTTGAACAAAATTCTAGGGGTTGAAACCAAGTAACAAGGGACCAATCCTTAACAAAGGCTCTAATGTATTAGGCAGAAACTTTCTAGCAAAAAGATGACACATTGAACTCGTATTACCATTATAAGTACATTGTGATCCATACCTAATCTTATTCAGAAATTCATCCGTAATGGCATTCCATCCGAATTTCCCCGGATGCGGACCGCCCCTCGACCAATCAACCCAAGTAAGGCTCCGATTCGAATTTAATTCGGAGTAAAGTATGTTCACTAATGTTGGAATATAATGTTCGTCCATGTAACAAGGTGGGAGGCAATAATTTTTGAAGATGGGGTAGTATTTGGTATCGGAAACAATGTTGAGGGCTAGGTCACGGTGCACTTCAAACCATTGAGAACCTTTTCGCCACTCTGTGATGTTTATTGCAGGCGACATTTTGGGGTTGTATCGGCCTCGGCCTGGCTTTCTTGGGTCATCAAATGAACCCACAAAGCTTAGATTTGAGTTGATGAGATAGTTGTAGATTGTGTTGAAGTTGAATAATGGGATGCAGGATTCGGAGAGGAGGACAAATCTTTGATTGGAGATATCGAGCAGGGCATTTGCTATTAGACGCCTTTCAGCATCTATCATTGTCGCAGTTCCCCAGTACACTGGCTGTTGTAGGAAAAATAAATCAATTAATGAATGGAAAATGGTGGTTCATATTTGATGGGATGATTAACTTTTAGAGAAGATTAAGTTTACCTGGCTAGGAATTCTCCTGCCGTAGAATACAGAATTTTCAGGCAATGTTTCATTGTAAGAAGGATGTGAATGCACATAAATGGAATATAAACCTTCATGCCCTTCAAAGAACTTCTCCCACAACGGAGCCAAGGGGATTGGCCCCTTTGTCAAGAACATGAAAGCCAATTTTGGAACATATTGCTTGGAAGGAGAATGATCTGGAATTTTTGCGGCCATTAGTAACAACTCTTCGTCGCTCATATTGTGCTTTATGAATCTTTCTTCTTTCCAGGAAACGCTTGTATAGTTAGAAACAGACCCATTTGTGGAAGAAAACGGCACCAGCGTGAAGAGCGAGATTGACGCAGAAGCAGAAAAAATGGAATCAGGAATGGTGAAGGATAAGTTTTTGAGATATAAACTGATAACTCCTCCCACGGACAAACCAATAAGAAAGAAAAGAAAACGGTGGACGTGATGCAACTGCAAATGGGTATTCACAGATTTTGACATGGATTCAAACAGATGCTGCTGTTGCTGCTGCTGCTCATTGGCCATTATTTCAGATGGAAATAAAGAGATCATAAACACAGCATAGAGAAGAGATTTCGATTATCTCAGTACTTAAACCGATTGGAGAGTTGATGACACTTGGAAGATAAGTTAGTAGCACATGTTGGTAAATTATTGTAATTCTATTAAAATTTTTCTGATCTCCGATTGAAGAAAAAGAAGAGGAAACTAGAGGAAAATAAGGACTGTGTAATTCAGTTTTGAAGCATCTTAGTTGTAGTTGTAGAAGATATCAACTAATGTTTTTGAGAGCACCTAGAATTTTTTCCAACTTGGAACTCTTTATGCCATCTAAATCTAAATCCAATGTATATTATAATTATATTATCAAAATACTTATCTAACCAAAATATTTTGTGGGATCATTTATATACCTTTAAAAATATTATTTTATAAAGAACATATATTTTGAAAATATGAAGTGGGCAATAATCCAACGATGGCATTTGCAAATTAAGTGGGTTAGGTGTAGGTCCAAAAGAAAGAAAATTATAATGAAATGATGGTGTCTTCATTATTATGGGCTAGAGAAATGTACATCAGTAATGAGTAATTAATAAGTATTTAATTAATTAATTAAAACAAGATGACAGAAAAACCCCAGGACAAGTGCCACATTTAGGCAAGTTACCATATTTTTACCCTTGCTTGCAATTGCATGTGTCCGGATTTTATGTTTCTTCCTTTTCGGTCCTCAAGCAAATAGACCTTGTAGTTGCCTTCCTATTTAGAGAAAAGAAAATTAAAGGCATTGCAATGTGCTTAAAGCTCAGAGGGTTTGAAACTTTAAATTCAATTCTTTGTTGAGAACACGATACATTATTGTTGATATCAAAATATTTATTTTTCTTTGTTTTTAAACCATCTTTTCAGGAGAAAGAATAATATATGTTGATAGCTAACCAAATTGGAAGTCTAATTCACATGGACAGCCATATATATAGCAAAGCCTAGGACTTTGATTGATGCTTCAAACTCAAAAAAATTAATTATTTACTTAATTAATATTCTAATGTAGACTTTTGACACTTAATTACATTATGAATTCAATAATTTATCACTCTTCACGTTAGTTCTAATTTGGAAAATAAGCAAAGGAGGTCTCTTTTATTTTTTTAAGGAGTTCATACAAAAATAATATTAAATATATAAAACTCTTATAACAATTAAATTATATAAACTCACATGGTAATATTATATTGTTATTATATATATTATATTTATATTGAAGTAATATATATATATATATATAACACGTAACAATAATATAACTTTATTATATTAATTATCGTGTCAATTTGTATGAAAACTTAAATTTGTAGCATGCTATTTTAATATACAAAATTTTAAACTCCCATTAATTTGAAAGCAAATTTTAGTAGCAATTGGCTTCTAAAATAAAGTCCAATTAAAGCTAATTAATTAACCATTAACTCATTGTTGCTTTGGCACTAATTATGGTGTAGATTGATACGGAGTCAACCTTCAAATATGAGAAATGGAGTAATTAATTTCTCAGTTTGCTTTCTCTGTTACAGCTGGAGAGAATTTGCTTGTTCATAATTAATTTCTAAAGTAGAAGAATTAGAAGAAGATTAAAGATTAAGAAATTGAATTTCATAGACAGATTTTTAAAATTAACCATTTGTTCAAAGTTTGACTGTCGAGGTTTCCTTACAAATTAAGTTGACTGTTGAATGCCGAGGAAATTTCTGCATGGCATGCATGGGTGGCAGTTCGAGTTAAAAGTATTGTATTCTTATTATTTCAAGTAACAGTATAATATATTTTAAGTTAATCCCAATCCAATTTATTTAATAATTATATCAAGAGTGAAAAATTTTAATGTGATCCATTTAGTAAATGACTTACGTGTTTAATGATCGTTTCACTTGTTTAACATATTTTTTATATTTTTAATATATATATATATAATAAAATATTTATAATATTACTTACCCAAATGTTAAATAAATTTTATTTTAAATAGTATTAAATATTTATTAAAACACGAAAAATAGAATTAAATATTTTAAAATATAAAATAAATATATTAAATTATAAATAAATTAACATAACATAATTATTTATAGTCTTACATTATTTATCACCTATTTATTAATAGTATTATCTTAAATTAACTTAAATCTGTTATCTTTATATAGTGTTTATGTCAAATTGATGGATTGTATTAAAAATTACCATCTCTAGCTACATGCAAGCAAATATATTAACGTTTTGAATATAAGAGAAAATTTAATAACTCTTTCACATTGTTTTCAACGTATTTACTTCTTATTTTACACTATATTAATTATCAAATTTTCTATGATTAAAATCATTGACTAACTTCAACTTTTAAATTAAATATATATCATTCTAGCTAATTCAAAAATTTATTAGACCTTCTCTTTTTTAAGAATATATTAAAAATTTATCTTGAAATTGATAGAGAATCAACCTCTCCCCTTGTTTGCCAAAATTTGTCAGAAATTTCTGTTAATTAAACCATCTAGAAACAAAAATAAAAATTCACAGTCTTTGATTTAATTAAAAAAATCACTATCGTAAATAAGTAAAAAACAGTAGGACAAAAATAAATATAAAAATTGGCAGTAAGATGTACTTAATAAAATGTGAAAATGCGTGCATTTATTTAATTAAATTTAATAAGATTAGAGACTTACATGATAAAACCCATGACTACCGCTTACACCTAAATAAGGGTAATTGCGTCATTCCGTGCTCATTTTGTATTAGATTTCAGAATTTTAGATTTAAACTTTTTGTACTACATTCGTGAAACGGACAGCAATCTGTTAAGTTGGCGAATAACAAAAAGGCAGGTGAGGTGATGGACAGGGAAGAAGATGATAGACGAGAAGCAGCAATTGCATCAGCCCAATCTTTACTTCCCAATTTCAATTCCAAAGGTGTCAGACAAGACCAGCTCACCAAATTTCGGGTACGAATCTTTTGCCGGCCGCAACTCTTTTTTGTTCACACGTATGTCCGTATGCCTGTGCGTATTTGTGTAATTCCGTTTTTCTTTTTTTTTTTTTTTTATGGTTGAATCTTTATTGATAATTATGGGAACCCAAGTTGTAATTGTTGATGAATTTTGTTAACATGGATGAGTTTGAGGACGACTTTCTAAGGCAAATTTAAGGTTATGGAAGTGAGAACAGTAGTTTTGTGTACTTGGATCATCATTTCTTTTAAAGTTATTCACTTTATGATAAATATATTATCATGAAGGTAGTGAACTACCTAGCTTGCACTTGTACATTTTCAATCTTATGTATTTTGTTTCGGAGAGTTGTCTGTGCTTGAAGGGGATGATTTTTAATTACCGAGACCCTCATAAAATTCATTATGCTTGGCTGCATATTGATTTTTTCTTGAGGAGGTTCAGAACATCAGGCCAAAAAGCATTTACAGTTTGGTCTAATGAATCTGCAAAAGGATAGGATAGGATCAATTGATATTTGTGGATGTTAATTATTAAAGAGCCCCAGAGGAAAGCTAGAAACTTCTGGGAGTTAAAAGAAACTCACATTTATTTAGTATTATGGCTCATACGTTTATGCAAGATTTCTTCCATCCGCGTTTTAGCGATGAACCAGGTTGAAAGAGGTCGGTGAGAACTTAACTCATGATATTATAATATGGGAAAAGAGGGGAGCAGCGTACATGAGTTTGGCCCTTTTCTCTTCGTGAAGTATTTGCTTGTTGCTAGAAATTATATAATTCTGATGCAATTACATTTAAGCAGGAGTTAGAATGCAATAATAAAGGATTTTAGGGGAAAAAACTAGTTGTTAAGATGAAATTGGATGACCTTAACCATCCGTGAGGTCATGACTCAAGAAAGTGAAACAAAAATGTCATAGGCTGAGCAAGTGTGGTTAAAGCTAGAAAAATGGAATCATAATTGTAGAGAGTCCCTTTATCAATAATGTGGAACTATCTGCTAAGGGAGATGATTTCCTGCAGAAAACTTATGTAAACTTTTATTGTTTGACACATTGTTGGCTAACTATGCACTTTATCCTTTCTCTAAGAATCTTTTCTTTCTTAATCTCTTTTCCCCCTATCTAATTGTTGCTTAATATCTATTTGAATATGCTAGGAGCTGCACAGGAGGCGCTTACAAATAAAATCAAAATTAAAGTTTCATAAGAAATCAGAAGGTACCTTTATTGTCCTTTTATAATCACATCTTGCAGTTTTCATGCTAGATATGTGGGTTACTCATCCAAAGTAGTAGGAATTGCACATGGGACCAGCAAACCTCATGGCAAAGACCTCGATTCCAAGCATCATGATGATACGGATTCAAATACAACAATTGAAGAGTCAAGTGTGCCCAACTTGAATAGCCACAACAACGATATTAGTTCCTCTGTACAGCAAGATAGTGCAGCAACAAACCTTGGACCAAAGAAGCGTCAAAAATTACACTGGGGGTATGATTCATTTACCTTTAGCTACTAGTTAGTGATCGTTTTGCATGAAAGCTGAAATACATTTTTACTTTTACATATTTCTGGTGGGCAGAATCCTTAGACTTAATTGAATTCTGTGAGCAATGTATGCATGCAAGTGCATACAGGCAAAAACACATGGTAAATATAGTTGTCCTGAGTTTCAGTGTCTTCATCAATTGATGTATTTTGCACAAATCAGGAAAAGACAAGAATATTGTCATTCTGGAAAGGCAGGGCTTAAAATTACCAGCATGTAAGAGATTGTTTCACTGTGATGTACATCACTGCTCTGTCTTTTTTGTTCCCTTGTCTTTTGTCTCCCAATAAGTATGGTAATGCATGAGGGGTCTACCTGGCAGGGGTTTCTCTGTGTCCCTACCCCAGCCCCATCAATCTGGTGCCTTTTTCTCTTTAGATTTGGGATGTAAGATATACATTGTTTCTCATGTCCGATCCCATATAATGTGATCATTTTGGGGTTCGAAGAGTGTGAATCCTTCCTTGTGCGTGGAAGTCATCTTCGTATCCTTATTGCTGTGAGATTTCTTATTTGTATTCAGCCCGTGGAAATAGGGAATAAGCTGATTCGCTTCAACCACTATATGCTTTTAAGTAATTGCTTTGGAAATTCTACCACTCTCTTTTATTCGTTTTTCTCCATTTGAAACATTAATTTAAGATTTGTCTCTATATTGATTGCAAGATGCTAATTATAAGGTGAAAATTTAGTGAAGCATTCATGGATGACTGCTCTTCGAAGTTTTTCTATATAATAAAACCTTAATACCTTTCTTCTGTATTGTTTTATTGGCAGGCTTGACACCAAGGAGAGGTGGGAAAGGAAAGCTAACATGTAGTTATTGCCCTGTTAAAATGAAAATGTGGCTTACCTAAGTGGCACTTCATATATAGTACACCAAAGATTATTGTTTCTATTGAACGCTTTGTGGGAGTGCTTGGTATCTGGCATGCACATTGATGCAATGTAGTGTGAAGCTAGTAAAACGAGAAAAGGAAGGAACCCTTTGAATATAGTCTCTTACCGGTTAACGATAGAGTTATGATCGTTTGGCACAATAGTTGAGTTCCAGCCAACTGTCCTACTAAGAATGATCTGATGTAACTCAATGCACCTAGTTAATTTGCTACTCAGGACTTGTCAGCAGTGTTTGAGAATGTGCGTAACTAATTGTTTGTAGCTTTATTTAAAGTTTATCGAGACTACATGTCATCTGGATTGAGATTTTGAAAGTTTTTGCTAATTTGCAACGTGAGAAAACGTCTCAATAGCAATAATTTTTGTAGTCCAATTTTCTTCGTTATACTTGTTTGGCGATGTATTGGTACCTTCTAGCCTTTTTAAAATGGCACATCTGTGATAAACAAATAATTTCTAGTTGAGGCAAACAAATGTATCCAGTAAATTCAATATTTCTGTAATGAGTTAGAATGCATGCTTTAACCTTCTTTTTATTAATTTCTTTTGTATATATCTTGACGTAGATTTTAATACATGCTTAAGCATGTTAAAGCGTCCATTTCAACATAGCCTGAGAATCAAACGGAAAGCGCAAGTATTTCCCGATCAGGAAAGCCTTGTATTCGCCTCCCAGGCTCCCTTTTGAAGACCCATATATTATCTACATAATGTTGTCCTGTCTGTTCCTACTTCTACCTTTTTGCCTCATTTTGTCTTAGGCTGTGTTTGATGCGCAAGATTAGACTGAACAAATATATGCCAGGTTTTCGTTTATTGATAAACTAACAAAAATCCCAGATTGATACACATAACTCTCAGCTCCAAAGGCCAAATTCATAATTTGTTAGGAATTTCATAGAAACACATATTTAACAAAAGATGGTTGTGTTTGATTCTAAACGTTTGTGCAGAGCAAACCGAGCATGATGGGAATCAACCGACAAGTTTGTCCAGATCCCGAGTCTAGGTAGAACAAAGAAAATCTCTACAGAAGAAAACATCGCTCATCCAAGGTCAGCGTCCAAGAGCTGCAGCGAGATTATTACCACACCCATTTTTAAGATCCTCTGAATCAAATTGCTGGATTTAGAGCACGCTCTATTTCCTCCAGTGATCGCCCCTTTGTTTCCACAACATTACCAGCTATGTACAAGACAGCAAGGAGACAGACGGATGCAAATCCCAGATACACTGAGCTGATACCAAACTTGTTTACAAAGCTCAAGAAGCACAATCCAATGACAAAGTTAGAGATCTGTCATCATAGAAAACCAAGTCCATCCATCAGTAAAGAGAAACATTCAATATATGAACATTTAACATAGCCTGATTGAGGAATGAACAAAATTGCATGATCCCAACATTTCTTGTTTGAATTTTCCTCTACACAAGAATGCAGGCTATGATTCTATAAATATCCACTGTTAGGAAAACCCCAATCTAAATAGACATATAGGGCACACATGTATACATTTGCATGAAAGTCAACTCATTAGGCAACAGGAAAATATAATCTCTCAAAACAAGGTCATTTATTCTTATTAGTCACACAAGATATTTCAGCTCCTTTGTTACTTACCCAATGCATTCCTAATGATAAAGCAACTGCTTTTGCTCTGATTCTAGAGGCAAAGATCTCTGGCAGGAGAAGAGCAGGCACAGGACCCGCACCAAGTGAGAAGGACAACACATAGCTGTGTCAATGGAAGAGAGCCATGTTTAGATTTCATGGACAAAGAGCAGACAAGTGAGAGAGAACCGATCGAGAATTGGATTAATATAAAACTTTTATGTTTCTAGGGGGAAAAAAGGAAAAAGGAGAGAAATCAAGAAGCATATGTTAACTTATAAAAATGGTAAATAATTTCCAACAAAGAATAAAAGGAAATAAAGAAAAAGCTAGTCAAGAAAGTGCCAACTTACAGGACAGTCCCAAGAACAGCAAGGGTGCCAGAATATGGTGCCAGGACTTTCCAAGTGAAGGACAAGGAAAGCAGCAACATTGAAGAGGCCTTCAGAGAGCATTGCACAAAAAATAAATAGAACAAGTTATCACATTATTGATAAAAGAATGGGCATAGCTTGTATTTCGAATGTAATGAAAGATAAAATGAAATTGAAAGATACTATATCCTCTATTTGGACCACATTTTGTGCCACACCAACCAAAAGAAAAAAAAAATTACAAAAGTTCCTGTAGTATCATAAAATAATATCTATAGTGCCTATTTAAAATGATGACTGACAAGACCAATCCTTCTCTGGCATACTACTTCTAAAATCCTGAATTTCAGTACTGGCATGAAACATAGTCATGGCTGTAATGGACTACTTTGCACACAAGATCATCTATCCTGCAATCCGTAAAATTAGGTAATATTACAGAGGGTATATGTTAGAGAAAAATGAAGGCTCTTTCCTAACATCTTCATGCACTTAACAGTTATTCTACAAAAGTATCTGAGGACAAACATTAAGGTAGTTCCGTACCCTACTTCAGAGGAAAAGAGAAATCATTATTCTCCCAACAAAAGAGATAAATGCATGGATCCAGGAAACTAATAAAATAAAAAAACATAACAGAAAAGATACAACAAATGTTGAAAGTTGAATTCATAGAGCAAAACCCAATATAAGTATCTAATATACAATATGCATAATGGAGACAAGTGTAAGCAAGTTCAGACCACTAACACCTCATTGAAATAAATCCTTCAGCAGAATGCTTATTGTTTTACAGTTTCTCTCTCTCTGTCTCTATGTTTTTAACAGAATCTAATGTATAATTCAGAATCAGTCATGAACAAATAGTTTCATATCATATGTATGAATTCAGCAAGAGTACATGAACATAGAAAAGATACCCCTATGCAGAAAATGGTTTTTAGAGATTCCATATTATGACTTGATTACAGTACTGGGAATTTGATGTTCATCTGCCTCATCTCAAAAATAGTTAAATGCAGAATAGACCAACCATTCCGGCAAAGCTGGTGATTAGTAGACTTTTTCTCCCTTGTCTGTCCATCAAAGAGGATGCAACAGCAGTTCCTGCATGATCGGGAGTGAGCCATCCCAGATATTTGATGCAAAATATGAAAACAGATTTTCCTTAACATCAGAAAGAAGGGCAATAAGCCACTTACCAAAGACATTTGCTGCCCCAACAAGAGCACTTGCTGCAACATCAGATGCAATTCCAGCACTACGAAACACAGAAGTAGAATAATATACGACAGCGTTTATTCCAGCCAACTGTTGGAACAGGAAAAGTGCTGCACCAACACTCACGACTACAGCAAGACATGTATGTCAGCAACGACACAAACAATACCGTGTTACATCAGAAAGCATCAGTAATCACAAGCATGATGTAATAGCTTTACTTGTTAGAACCACTAAGATCTAATTGACAGACCCAACCTTTCAGTTCATACCCATTAATCATGTAATCCACTGTTACTTAAAGGGTAGGGTGGGCAGAAGTTTGATAAACCTTTGAAAAAATCAGAAGATTTCCGTCTAGTCCAGTGACCGTGAGGTAGACCCAGAGATGATAGATGCTGTGGGTGACAAGTATGAGGCAAACCCAGAAGCAGGAAATGTCAAGGATCAAGGATGTGACAGAGACTACTATTAGGTAAATCCAGGAGCAGTAGATGTCATAATGTGTAATGACTTTCATGAGTTATCTTCAATGTAAACCAGAAAAACAGAAAGGTGCAATTATGAGTCTGTTCAGAGAATTTGGGCCATCAGGTTCACCTTTATTCTTTCCAGAATAATTTAGGGCACAAGATTCCATGAAACAATCAAGCTTACATAACTTTTGCACACACCATATGGGCTCTAACAGCAGGGTAGATATGCCTACTCCAATCCTACTGAAGAAGATCCATATTGAACGAAATCACGCACAGGAAGCTTGTTTCTGTGAGGCATACCTTTCCAGTAGCGGCTGCTAAACAAGTCAAACCATCCTGCCTCTGGCTCTGCAGAACCTTGATTTGCTGGTGTTAGATCAAGCATAACTTCAGCAACTCTTTCTTTCCCATATAGAGTCTTTATCGATTTTTCAGCTTCAGAAATCTTTCCTTGCTGCAAATTAAATGTGTTAAGTGGGCAAATATTCACAGCTGATGACAAACATATATGTATAATGTATAAAGATGACAATTAAATGTCAATGAATTATTTCATAAGAAACCTGAGAGAGCCACCGCGGGCTTTCTGGAGAAAATGCCATTCCTAGTGCCAATAGAATAGATGGTATAGCAGCAATGCCAAACATTGTCCTCCACCTAAAATTTATATACAAAGAGAAGAGAACAAGATAAGAGCTTAAAAGAGTACACATAAATGATCAAGCATGAGAAAGGGTAATATAACTAAAGTTAGTGATACAAAGACAAAGATAACTGGCTCTTCAACAGAGGATTGGCAAGGCAACACTCAATACCATACCAAACACAACATTATGTTTCATTAAAAGGCTCCTCTTATCAGATTCAATTGGCAAATGAAGACCAAAATAAAAGGGACGGAAAGATGATTACCATATAGGGTTTCCAGCTAAAGGTAGTCCAGCCACCAGTGCGGCAAGAATCCCAATACATATAAAAAGTTGGTTTACAGATCCAAGAGCACCACGGATTTCTGTTGGTGAGATCTAACCAATTAACAAAAGCATAAGGTCACAAGCTTCCAAAAGAGTGAAAAGAAAAAAGGTAGGTATAGTCAAAGGACAGAAGATATGTTCACATGAACTTATAAGTGTACTACCTCAGATATATAAAGTGGTACAATGGCAGAAGAGATGCCAATTCCAATGCCAGCAAGTAAACGGCCAATTATCATAGTCTGCACACTCTGGGCTGTAGCACTGGAAACATTTGAGACAAGTTTAGGTATTAGTTTCCATAAAATTAATGGAGGTTAAAATCTACATGAACCGTTGATAAAGGACACACCATAGAAAAGCTCCAATTGCAAGGGGGATGGCATCTAACTGAAAAGTCCTTGTTCTGCCAAACTGGTCAGCCAATGCTCCTCCAGTAAAAGAACCAACAGTGGCACCAGCAAGCAGTGTGCTGACAATCCATCCTACTCAAATTGTTATAAGCTAGCTAATTATTTGGTTTTAGATTGTTGCGGGAACTTGAACAACACTAAAATTTGAACACCTCGCTAAATGAAAATAAGAAAAATTTTCTATTATTTACTAAAATTTGAACACCTCGCTAAATGAAAATAAGAAAAATTTTCTATTATTTACAACCTTGTACTTAGCAATTGATAATTTGATTAAAGCAACAAATAATGTTTGGTTGAGATAGAGAAAGTCAGAAAGCTTCTGAGAGACATATGTTCATCACAATAATCTATTCTTCAGATATTTAGCAAACAAATTTACAGCACTAACCTTGTAGGACGGTGTTGTCAGCAATCCCAAGGTCCTTGGCAAGATATTCTAGAGCACCGTTTACAACCCTAAAGCAAGCAGGTAACAGTAAACCACTATAGTAAACCTTGTGCGTTTAATGAAATTAGTAATTTAGGAGAATAACTATGAATCCTAGCATTAAATTCAATGGATAAATTTTATGATATAAGCACAAATCGCAAAACCATATTGCATAATTGGTAATGTTAGATATCAAAATTACCGAATTGAAACCTCTGAAATGAAAGAAAGAGGAAACATTGTTGTGACTTAAAATGAAACATACCCCAGATGGTAACCAAACAAAATAGCTCCCAGACAAGCAACACCAACAAAAGGTAAAACTACTCCAGAAGATTTCTCTTGAGGCTTGAAAGGGGTAGCATCTTCAGCATCTCCAGCTGTAGTTCAATTTGACAGGCTCCTCACTATACCAAAGAAATGAAAAAAGAAAAACAAAATACTACTATGTGCCATTGCCAAGTATTACCCTCCTTCCAAGAAAGGATCACTATAAATCATTACAAGAAAGCTTCCTGAAAATACCTCATGCAGTATACAAAACCCAAATGGAAAATTAACACATGTAACACAACTGCACATCAGGGTATTACGGGCACTGATACAGCTAAATTTAGAAAGCTGACACAGTGGACTGTTTGGTAAAGTTCAGTAAAAGTGACACTGATAGCTATTATTCATTAGATTTGGGCCGTACAAATGTAGCATGAAGTACATGTGCATAAATTGCAGCACCGATTAATCACTTATGCCGTGTACAATTAGTTCATATTTATCATAGAAAATGAGATAATACGAAAACAATTCAAACTACAACAATAAGAAACTCTGGTTCAAGCAAACATAGCAAATCATGAGCTAATACCAGACAGAAATGAATAAATTCAACATGCAATCACTTCAATCTCAGAGATTCGCATAAACCTAAAAATCAACCTATATTAAAAATTAGAAAGAAAGACGAACCGGAGGCTTGAGCTTTCACTGATCGGGGCTTAGCCGTTGACCTAAACAGACTTTCAACGCCATATCCGGCACGCGTGAGCTTCATTCCCATTTCAGCAGCGTCGAGACGCACTCGGCTGCAAACGGTCTTATCTCTCATGCAAATACTACGACTAGTATTTCCATTTAAAGCAACGTTTCTGCTCTTAAACTCCGCGAAACCAGCCGTCACTCTGCTCCGGTTCCGAGCCTCGAAACATGCACTCGCTTTGACCGCATACGTGGACGCCCGCATTGTCGCCTGATCCAATACAATTCAAATCAAATCACGGAAAAGTCAAATTGGTCCAAAAGAAAAAACAATTAAAGAGAAAATTAAATGTTACAAATGTCATTTAAGTACGGTAAACTGAGACTAGAATCAAAATTCCGAACGCAACCGTTTAGTCTCCGATTGATACGTAATCGCAGCGAACTAAAATGAGAAGCGTAAAACCAAAACCGATCAGAAAATTTCCTCTGTTTCTGGAAATTATATACGATTATTTTTTGTGGCGTTTTCAGGGAAAACCGCTTGGGAAATTCCGCTGAGAGAGTGAGAGTGTACAGTTGGGGAGAGTGTTTGCTTACAAGAACAAAGTTGGTGGAGAATTCAATTCTCTTCTTTTAATTTTTAAATTTTATTGTAATTTTTTTGACGGTCAAATTGATTTATACGGAATTTGTTAAAATTTGGAAAAATGATTTTCCGATGATCACGTGAGATTTTGGATTAGATTCGGGTTGCGTTTGCCGATGTCGTGGCCGCATGTGGGGCATTGGGGTTATGATTTCATGTACTCGTTATAGATTGCACGTGATCTTATCGGGATTTTTTTTTTTATCAATCACAGTACATTCTGGTTAGGGACTGGAGGATCCCCAAATGAGTAATGTGATGTAATATGAATAAAAAAATTAAAAGATTAATAAAAATCACAGTCGAATTAGGATTAAGGAGTTCAGATATGAATTAGGATGTATAATTTGAGTAATTTTTTAAAAGATATTATAAAAATAATGTAATATATTTTTAATCATGAAGAAACTTTCCAGTTTGGCACATTGTTTCTTCCACCGGAAAATATTGGATGCATTTGATTTTGTTGTTATTGTCGTACGAGAACGATCCTTTGATATGGGGAACACAACCGACTTGTCACATTCGAGAAATTAAGATATACAAAGTTTACGTTTATGTAAGACATGTGCTTGGCACAAATATTATAGTTATAAAAGTCATACACATTTATATGCTACCAATCGAAGCTACTACTCTCTTTTACGTGGTTTATTTTAATACAAGTTTTCTTCTTCGTAACCGATATTTTGTTCTACGGTTTCGTCTGTCACTTTCACTCGAAGAGGTAGGACTTTCCACCACTTGTCGCTATGGCATTGCGCACCGCCAGCATTAAAATGACACACCAGTCTCTTGTATATTTCTAGAACAAGTTTGTCGCACATCGATTGTTCAGAGATTTAGTGCTGTTTATTTTGATTTTTTCGTTAGTCAAAAACATATATTTTAATGTTAAATTTTTCTTTTAAAATTTTTTTATCCCATTTACATGACACTAAAAAAATTTTTAAAAGTTGAAAAAAAAAATTTTTCACCATAGAAGAAGTATGAAATTTAAATTTTTAAATAATAGAGATTTTTTTACCTCTTTTAAAAAATAAAATTATTTAAAATAGTTTTATTTTATTTTAAAAATTATATATTATTTTTTTTAAAATAAAATATTATAAATTTATTTATTAAAATAATTATTTAAATTTTTCAAAAATAATTTATAATAACTATTTAATTAACAAATTTTTTTAAAAAATTTTACTTATAAAAATTTTATAAGTAAAAATTTATTTTAAAAAATTTTATTCAAAAAGTTATATTAAATATATTTTTATATTATAGATTTTTTTTTTAAGTCGTTTTGTATACGTTTTCGTCCTCGGAAGGTCGTTTTCGTCCGGATTTCCACGATGTCATTTCATGTTGTCTAATTAGGCCCTAGCTTTGTTCGTTTCTCTTTTTAAAGTCAGTTTGGGCCGGATCTTGATATTTTGTCGATTGGACAACTTTTCAAGCCCAAACTCAGTTTCTACCTTTTGCCTTATCTTCATCCTTGGAAGCTTAAATTTTCCTTACGGATTTAGAGCTGGTTTTCATTAATTTCCACCTAATAATGAAAAACTATTACTTACTACGTTTCTTTATAATCCTACTCATTGCAAATTCATTTATTCATTTATGTTTCTTGACTTTGACCCTTTATCACTAGAATTGTACCTATTTAAAATATATATAGTTAACTTCAATTATCTCTATGCTTTTGTAGTCTTTCTAGGTGATCATTCTCATAATTCAAACATTGACCAAACTATATGTAATGTGCATGAATTAAAATCAAATAGCCTCTTATCGTTTGAAATCTTAACAAGTAATCCCATCACAAATTGCATTTTAATAATAAGTAGCTTTATTAATTTTTTGAATTGACGAAATACGCACGCATATTAAATTAAAAGTATGTTTAGACAACCAAAACACAATTATATATGGAGCTTTTATTATTTAATAATAAAAAAATCATTTAAAATGTTGAATAATTAAAAGATATCATTTAAAACACTGCTTAATAAAAGAGATTCGTTGACAATTTTTTTAACATTTGAAGAGAAAGTTTTAGGTAAAATATTTTGGATTGGACCATCTAATTAAATTTTCACATGTGTAATATATTTTCTCTTTTATTATCATAAGCACTTTTGTTGTTCATTATTTTAATTAAATTAAATATATTTGTAATATTTAATTAGATGTTTTCCCATATAAAATATTAAAGCATGCTCAACGAGAAAACTATTGAATATTAGATGCTTTCATTGGATAATGTACAAGAAATTAAAGTATAAAATATGAATATTAAATCTCAATAAATGAAAATTAAGCATGTATTTAAAATTGAATTATTGTGACTTTGAAATTTGAACGATGTACAAGAAATCAAAATATAAAATTTATGGATGTCAAATTTTAATAAAAAAGTAAGTGAGTCCTACAAAAAATTAGTATTACTAAATATTTTTTAAAAATTTTGATTTTAGAATTAAGTGAAGCCTGTAATATAAAACATGTATTAAATCTCTTTATTTTAATTTATGTATGCCTCCTACAAATGTAACTAAAATTTATTTTCTGCTGCACTAATTTTTTTAATACTACTTTAAACTTTAATAATAGTATAAAATTTTATTTAGAGTAATCTTCATTTTATCTTTGTATATTGACAATTTTCAATTTGTCATAAATTTATTATAAGTACTCAACTCACCACCAATTCATTGTGTCAACAATTATATTTAATTGTAGACCCAAGTTGATTGACAAAAAAACTATATTATCGTTTATGATGTATGATATCTTGAAATAATATAATTAAACTAAAGAGAAGAGAGAAAGATGAGATAAGAAGAATAAAAAGAAGGAAAAAATGAAAAGGAATAGAAAAAGAAGAAGAAGAAGAAGAAGAAAAGAAAAAAAAAAGAGGATAAAATCATAAGAATAGAAAAATAGAGAGGAACTAACAAAAAAGAAGAAAAAGAAAGAAAGAGATAAGAAAATAAAAAGGACAGTAAGAGATGAGAGAGATAAAGAAAAAGAAAAAAATAGAGGAGAGAAAGAGATAAAAGAAGAAGAAGTGGCAAGAAAAAATTCATTTTTTTATTAACTTGGAACGATAGATACAATATGACTATTTGATGGAAGAAAAGAAATCTTTTTTCATTAATTTAGATCAATAAATTGCACTTTTATCCCATGAGGTGTTAAATATTACTGTAGACAATAGACTTAATAATTTAAGAGTGGGATAAGTACTCATAATAAAATTGAGGATAAACTAAAAATTATCAATATAAAAAGAGACAAAATGATGTAGGACAATTTTAAAATTTAATTTGCTTAAAATTTCTTTTATTCTTATCAATTTAATTTGTTATTTAATTCTTAATTTTCTTATTTAGATAAAAGTTATTTTTCTTACTTGAGTTAACTTATAATATTAGGTTTTCTTTATTATATATAGAGAGCCTGTACTAGTTGTTTGAATAATCTTTTTATTCAATAAAATTTTCCCCTTTAATTTTATCTTTTATAAAATTATTATCTTGACATTCGTGTTTCAAGCCGTTAGCTTATAACAACATTTAATCTCATCCGTTAGAATATTTATCTAATCCACTATGTCAAAGTCAAAGAACCGAACGAGATTCAACGCTCGACAAGATGTATTTATCCCACCCGCTATCTCGCCTGCATCTATTGATATCAGAGTCTACCTCTCTATTAGATAGAGCTTTCCTAAACCATTAAACACAAGCACACCTATAAACACATCTTTTTATCCAAAAAAAATTCAAAAAAAATTTTAAAATCACGATCTATCATATTAGGCATGATGCGTTACATTTTGATGGAAAATGTAATCTTAAATTATTTTTGATTTAGTTGGCAAATATTAAGGAATTCTTTAAAATGGAGAAGATATCTAAAGAAAAATGAGTACAATTTGTTACTTATTTTCTGTTAAAAGGAAGTGGCATCATATTAATGGAATATATTACAAAGGTCACGACTTGTAAGCCAAGAAAATAAAATTCAATCATGAGATTAGATGAAACGATTAATAAGATCACGATTTATTCCTCTTGATTATTATTTAACACACCAAGGTATGAAATCTATTTATTATTATATTATGGAGTTTGAAAATTTTTATGAGAGTGAAGAACTTTTAATTGAGAGATTTTAGAGGGGCTTTATGTCAACATAAGAGATTGAATGTCATCATATACTATTTATACATTATCGTATGCTATTTTTTTAGCCAAAAAGATCAAAGTGCAACGAAAGATTAACTTTGATAGAGTTATTAAATATGTCGTTGACAATGTAACTCATAAGATATCTGATAACATGGCTAAATTGACCATAAAATAGTGTATGAAGATGAGTTTCAAAAGACAAATTAAAAATGTACTAGAAATTGTACAAGAAGAGATTTTATGTGATCTTAATTTAAAAATTGAGCATGTATAAAAAATTTAAGTCGAAAACCCATCTATCATTGACATGATTTTACTATTCATATCAAAAACATGAATGTTATCCTTGAGAATGATTTGCCTACAAAGACAAATTTAATTAGTGAATACATTGAACGAGATATAAAAAGAGTTATGAGAAGCGTAAAAATAATTTATTATTACAAGTACACATTTTTCTAAAAGGTCATATAAAAGTGTAAAAAAAAATTAAAATTTGGATGCTTCTATGTTTCAAGAAAGTTTGCTGAGAAGAATTATTCTTTTAAATCACAAAATAATTTAATATTACACTACAAGTTTCATTTGTTAGACAAGATTCGAGAACAAATTTTCTTTAAGAGAAGAAGAATCTGATGTTGGATAATTTTAGAATTTAATTAGTTTAACAAGTTTTTTATTCTTATCAATTTAATTTGTTATTTAATTCTTAGTTTTCTTATTTAAGTAGGAGTTATTTTTCTTATTTGAGTTAACTTGTAACAATAGATTTTCTTTATTATATATAGAGAGCATATACTATTTGTTTAAATAATCTTTTTATTCAATAAAATTTTCTCGTTTGATTTTATCCTTTATGAGATTATTATCTTAATACTCATGTTTCGAACTGTTAAGTTAGAATGACATATAATTTCGTTCATTAGAACATTTATTTAATCTACTACATCAAAAAATCGAATAAGATTCGATGTTCGATAAGATATATTTATCTCATCCGCTATCTCGCCTACATTACAAAATAAAGATTACCCTTTTATTTATAGACAAATTTAAAATTAATATGTTTTGAAGACATCAACACACACATAATATTCAAGTCAAGACATTCAATATAACCAAAAACACCCAAAACTCTTGTTTGAAACACAATGAGCTACATTTGACATTAAAAAAAAAGTATTTATAAATAAATAAATGATAATAAAAGTAAACGTGATAGTAAAAGTATTAAAATATGTAAATTATAATATTTTAAATTTTAAATTTAAAATATGTAAAAATGATTTACATTTTAATATATAACAACTAAACTAATTAGAAAGTGAACTAATTGAAAATTATAATTGAATAAATAACTAATTTTTTAATGACTCTATTTCCAATTTTTTAATCGCAAAGTATTGAGAAAAATTAAATATAAACTAATTTATGTAAAAACTATAAAATTTATTACAACTTTTCGAAGACTCATTTAATCTAGTTTTTCTTCTTCTCATCCAATAATACGTTCAATTTCTGTCACTTTTCACAGTTTCACCGGTTGAAGTAGTCTTTCAACACGTGGCACAATTCGATTGCGCTTTGAGAGTAGTGAGGTGACAGACTAGGAAGTCTTGCAGTCTAGCACAATTGGTATTTGCAAAGAATATTGGTAAGATATATATGATTTTGTGTAAGCCTACAATCAGATTATTAATTAAGAGTGGCGCAGCAGAAGTGTGATGGGCCAATAACCCACGGGTCCCAGAATCGAAATCTGGCTCCGATGTTTAATTTGTATTTTTCACTTTCTTGTTTTCAGCCTATCAAGATGTCGTTTTCAGCCTTTTTTTGGGCCTATGCTTCCTTTCGAAAAGGAAAAAAAGATGCATGCTATCGTGCAAACATGACTTAATAAAAAAAATAATTTCAATTTTACTTATAAATTAAATAATAACTAACAATATTAGACGTATTCCAAGAAATTTCAATTATTTTTTTTATTTGTTATATAAATATATGATAATAAGAATTAATCTATCCATCTTTCTATCTCCTAACTTATTCCTTATCAATTTATATCTATCTAAGCCCATTTGCTAGAGAAAAATATAATCTTGTTATTGACCAAATTCACTTAATTTAATCCATACGAAATTTTATAATCGTGTCTTCTATTTGTCTTGTTGCAATTAGCCAAGCCATCCAACCCAAGTGTTTCTCTTTGTTGGCTATGCTATAAATTCTAGAATATTCATGGATTATTAGTTTTGCTTTCATTCATTTCCACCTAATAATTAAAACCTATTACTTCACAACATTTCTAGATAATCCTTTCCATTGCAAATTCACATATGTTTCTTGAATTTGACACTTATCACTAAAATTATACCTAATTTAAAATATAGTTAATTTCAATTTTATAAACCATCCGTGTCTAATACGTAATATGAGAACTAGACCTTTTATTAAATGATCTGGTCATAAATTTTTTCTAATAGTAAGGATTAATTATCATTTACGTTTATGGGCGACGTTAACCTAAACTTAATTAATAAATATAGAACGCGTAATATTTAAAAATCTCAATATGATCATTCTCATAATTCAAAAATTGACTGAACGTTGTATTGTGCATGAATCAAAGTCAAATAACCTCCAATCATTTGAAATTTTTATCTACTAATCCAATCACAAATCCCATTTTAACAATAAGTAGCATTGTTGATTTTTTTTTATCCACGAAATAAGCATGCAGATCATCTTAAAAATATGTTTCATAATTTATTTATTTCAACATCGTACTAACACGAAGAGACAATCAAAACACAATCATACATCAAACTTTATTTTTTAATAATCAAAATATACTATTTAAAATATTTAATAGTTAAAAGATATTGTTTAAAAGGATACTTGATAAAGAGAGATTGGTGGATGACTTGATTACATTTGACGAAAAAGTTTTAAATAGAATATTTTTAATTGGACCATCTGATCAAATTTTCTCGTATGTAATATATTTTCTCTTTCATTGATTTTTTTAATCATGCTTTAAACTTTAATAATAGAATAAAATTTTTTTTATAAAAGAATTTAAAATTAATATGTTTGAAAAAATCAACACACAATATTCCAATCAAAGAAGATTCAATAGACACAAAAACACCCGAAACTCTTAAAAAAATTATATATAAAAAAAAAAATATAATAAAAAAAAAAATAAATGTGAAAGTAAAAGCATTAAAACTTGTAAATTATAATATTTTAAATCTAAAATATGTGAAAATAATTTACAATTCAATATATCACAGCTAAACTAATTAGAAAGTGAACTGATTGAAATTTTTAAAAGAATTATAGATAAATAACTAATGAGTTTATTTCCAATTGTTTAATCATAAGGTAATTAAAAAAATTGAATGTAAGGTAATTTATCTAAAAACCATAAAATCTATTATAATTTTTATTTAAATGACTTATTATTAACATTTTTTTTCGAGGACTCATTTACAGTCTATTTGATATAACTTTTTAAATAAAATTTTTTAAAATAGAGATTTTATCTGTAAAATTTTTATAAATAGAGTTTTTATTAAAAATTTATTAATTATTTAGTTATCATAAATAATTTTTTAAAAAATTTGAATAATTATTTTAATAAATAAATTTTTAATATTTTATTTTAAAAAAAATAACATAAAATTTTTAAAATAAAATAACAGTATTTTTAGATAATTTTATTTTTTTAAAAGTTAGAGAAACTGTATTAACAAAATCTCAAATTTTAAAGTTTTTTTAATAAAAGGAAAATAATTATTTTAATTTTTTAAATTTTTTTTATTATTAACTAAATGATATTAAAAATTTTTTAAAAATTTTTTATTATTAAAAATATTCATTTTATCAATAAAAAAGCTAAATCAACGCTTCTTAACATAGTTTTTCTTTCTCTCACCTTTTCTGTTACTTTTCAATGTTTTAATACACGTGGCACTATCCCATTGCGCTTTGAGGGTAGTGACGTGACAGGCCAGTCACCTGCATCTATGGAGTTCATGCAGCCTGAGTAGCATATTTGTCCCACATCGGTTATTGCGAACAAATTTACTACGATAAATATAGTTTTATACGAACTTCTAATCAGCCCTGATCAGAGTGGCGCAGCGGAAGCGTGGTGGGCCCATAACCCACAGGTCCCAGGACCCACAGGTCCCAGGATCGAAACTTGGCTCTGATATTGAATTTTCTTTTACTTGTTCTCGTTTTGGGCCTTTTTGTGGGCCTATGCGTCCTTTCAAAAAATAAAACATCACTTATAAAAATAAATAAATATAAATTATAAAAACAAAAATAATTTAATTATTTCCAAACGTAATTAAGAACATGTTGGATTCAAACGTACGTACGTCCGTGCATATTTGAGAAGCATGTTTTTGAAATTCAAAAACTTCCGTCTAAATTAAAAACCTATCTATTATTTATCAAATTAACGGTCTATTTTGAAGTAAACCAACCTTGTAATTAACCAATTTCACTTAAATATTTAATTTATTACATTCAAATTGTAATAACCAACCATATGCATTTCATATCAGCAATATGTCTTCTTCCTACTTGTCTTCATGTGCTATATAGCCGTCCAAGTGTTTTCACTTTGTGGAAGATTATAATTATTTAATTTATCCTCATTTTAAGCTAAAACGATGACTAATTTGTACATCTCTTTCAAAACCTACTTAATGTCCTTTAGATTTGAACTTCATGTAACACTTATATGTACCGTTATTTCTTTATTCTTGACTTTTTTCTCTATGGTTTAGTTTGATTCTCATTCTCATACTTATAATTAACTCAAACAATTTTCTATTAATTAAATGAAGTAGGTTAGAATCACACTATTATTTCAATTTAAATTAAAATTAAAATTAAAATTCCTCAATTTTTATATTTTTCAACTCTGACTCATGAAAAAAACCCAAGTTTAATCTCTTCTAATTTCGGCCTAATTCAACATTTTTCCAATTGCGTATAGTGTGCACTGGAATTTATCTCAAATATATCGGTGACACATGCCAACGAATTGGTAAATAATTATAACATTGAATTATTATTCCTGTTTCATCAAAGACCTTGTATTTATTGATAAAAGCTTGAATAAAATTAAAAACATGTTTCATAATGTTTTTAAGGTAAGCGACCAATAAAAGACAATTATTCAATTTCCAGTACAGTTTTATAATCACAATATTACTTTAATATGTAGGCAATTTGGCAAAGCGAATTTGTGGGGCCATGTTTGGGTGATTCAGGTAATCTATCATTGTTAATGTTAAACATCTTCAATTAATTGAATCAACCAGGACAAATTAAATTAAAGGCATGAACATTATTGACTCTCAATGTAAATTTCAATATATTTAGGTAGGAGAGACCTCATTCCAAGAACAAGTCATTGTCAAATAATTTTTCTAATAATAAATTAACTAGATTTAATGTTAATTTTACCACTTTGAAATTAAAGTTAAAATTTTGAACAAAAAAAATTAATTGATCATTTTTAGTTAAAAAATTTAAAACACTGATTTTTGCAAAGAAATAAGACGATAAGAGTCATTTTTTAAATTTATAGTGTTTTAAAATTTTTTTCATTATTTTAATATATTTCAACGGGATAATTAAAGGAAAAAAGGGAGTATTTGAAGGGCTTTAAAGTCACTGAATTAATTATTAACTAATGGGCTATTTGTTTTTTTTTTTTCCCTTTCCCTTAAACCTTAATACTTACTTTACTGAATATGTCTATCTAGGTAAGCAAGTACATTTATTTATTTTTTAATTTAGTAAAAATTTTAAAAAATTTTTCTATTTAGTAAAAAGTCAAATTTTATTTTGTTAATTAATCTAAAAATTTAAGTAATTTTATTATATATATATTTTTAAAAATAACCAAAAAATTATTTAAATTTAGATGTTTAGATCTAGTCAGAATTTAAATTAAGGTTTATTTATTTTTTAAATTTATGTAATTAAATTAGAATTTTTAATGATTGAAATTAAATTTGACATATATAATTAATATATAATATATTAATACATGATAATTAATATATATTAGATTTAAATTTAATAATTTGTAAAATAGTGTAAAAATGCATACTGTTGATGTTTTCTCGTACATATAATTCACTGATTGATAATTCGAGATAATATGCCCCAGAGCTTATTCCATTCACATGTTACCATATATAGAATGATAAAATTCATATGAATCTAATGATTTTAATTTTTCAAATATAATATGTTCATATAATTCCAAAAATGGGTACTAGATTTCAGACAATTTGACCCTACTGCCATTAAATTATAATATGGTGAAAAGCACTTGATCGAAAGCATGAAAAATTAATTAAACATACATCAACAATTTATAATTGAGACGACAAGAATCAACACATATAGTTATCATGTTAAATTGGATTATTTTTATTGACGCTTTTGTTTGTTCTTGCTCACTAATTACTTTCTCTAGAGCATCGATCATTAATTCAGTATTTTTTTTAATAATGATTGGCCAATGTATGTTATTTTAATAATTAATTTTAAATTTTTTTTATATAATGCATAACTTTAAAAAAAATTGAAAAATTATAATTAATCATCAATTCTTCCATTTATGGAAATCTTTTGAAAGGATTATATGAATGGGACAACATGAGAAAGAATTAAAAATAGGTTTACAGAGGGCTTTAATTAATTAATTAATTAATTAAATTGCTTAAAAAGTAAGTTGATGGTAGTTAGTAAGATTCTTGAAGATTTTCCTTTTGTAAACAAAGCTCACATCTCAACGTCAATCACGCAATCTATATACATGTTAACAATTAATTAATATTTTTAATTCATAATTAATCTATCACTAATTAATCATCATAGTAGGCCCTCACCTTAATCCACCTATTAATAATTTCAAAGGTTGCTGCCTCTTTCACAATACTTTTTAATTAATTAATTAAACAAGTTCTTCGTGTTAGGTTTTGTTCTTCTGAACTAACTCCTTTATTTTAATTGTTCAATCTAAAAAGATATTTACACATGGACAAAATGGTGTTGACATGTGGGCTTACATTTATATGTATGTCTTTGCTATCTAATATTACTTAATTTTCCAATTTTAAAAGTAAGATAATTAAATATCCTAATTATATATGTAAAGAGGTATACTTAATATATTAATTGCAGGTATTTGCCTAAGGATATTTTGAGACGAGCAGGGATCTTGATTTTTTTTTTTTTGGTTCGGTTTAAACATATATAATTTTTAAAAATTTAAAATGTAAGTTAAACTTATCATTTTGTTTTTGAATTAACTCAATTACGACGATAAATATAATAATGAGAGAAACAAATGTTAAATATATACCTAACTTTTTTTTTCTTATATAACTGTCTAGAAATTATTCTCTCGAGGAAATTAGTAGCTTTATTTATGGTATTTTTCTACATTCTTTAAAATTACAGCTAAAGTTATTCAAATTTTACACTTTAGCATTAAGTTAAAATTTTGGTTTGAACATGATTATTAAGTTTTTAGCGTTAATGTTGAAAAAATAAATAGTTTTAAAATAGGAGAATTGACATTTTCGCCCCGATTAGATCTAGACATACTTCATTTCCTCTACTAAAAAAAATTCAAAGGCTCCTGTGCCGTTAAGAATCTCTTATTATCCTAATAGAAAATATGTTCTTTCACAAGATTACCTTTATTACTGCTAATGTGTAAAAGGTATAATGAGAATAAAATCCAACCACTCTTTTACATGTGTATTAAGTTAGTTAAAGATTAAAATAATTATTTAAAAATATTTATTAATAATATCTCTAATCACAATTAATGTACACATAATCAACCTAATAAAAATATTTTTTTTTATTTAAATTAATTCAATTTTAATTCATTTATAAATATTTTATCAATGGTTGTTGGCGGCAAACACCACTGCTGCACCATCAGCCATCGTTCATTGTTGGTGACTGACTCGGAATAAATTATCATTAATATTATTAGACTCCAAATTTTTTAATTTACATGATAATATATTTATTTAAAAAATAAAAACAACAAAAGGAGGCCAAAAATGCACAAAATAGCAGCAATCACCGTGTGATTTCATTATATCGGTGGCAAGTGGCAGTATAAATCCATCACTGTTGGATAGATCGACTTTTGTCAATTTTGACGATAATGATAGTGTGTTGTCACAGGCCTTCGGCATTGTGAAACCACATAGTGGCTGCCACTATTTTGACAACTTCTGACTTTCTTTTTGTTGTTTTTTTCTAGAAAAAATATACCACTTTATAGATCAAAAAATTTGGAGTCCAATAATATTAATGACAATTTATTTTAAACTGGTTACCGACAATAAATGATGGCCGGTGGTGGTACTTATTAATCTATCTGATTTCTTTTTTTTATTTCTCTTCTATTATATAGTGACTTATTATATGTAAGTCAGAATTTTATCTCTTACATCAGCCATTACCATTTAAAAGTCTATTTTATCTTTAAAAAATAGATTTTCACATTAAGAAATTAACACTAGAGCTTTTAGACTCTTTTTTTCTAATATGGGAAAGTAAACTAGGTTTGAATTGCACAGAGAAAAAATTGTCATTTCCCTTTTAAAATGTCTTAATAATTGAAAATATCATACTAAAAAATAAATAGAAACTAACTTCTTCCAAAAAAAAGTATATTAGACAAAGTTATTTATACAAACTCTTTGTAAAAACTTATATAGTATATAATATGATTAGAGAAGTGAAAATATATTTTTCATTGTTATTTATTATTCCAATTTTTTTCACTCTTTTCAATAACATACCATACCACATATGAATAAATATTGTATTTATCTTTGCCATTCTAATATTTACATATCCAAAATAATATTATCACTTTATCCATAGCTAGCTCAAGTTCATTTAAGATGTACTGAATTTCTCTAATTAATTAAGTTAATGAACATTAAAAATTGGCCCCAACCCCAAATGAATTAATTAATATATATAGGTTATAACTCTTCAATCACATTACGCTAGTTGCTTTAGTTTGTAGCATAAATTTGTATACAAATTTAAAATTATTTCATATATATATATATATATATATTAGGAAGTCCTTGTATATTAAATTAAACAATGAATTTATAATACATATATAATAATCTAAAGAATCTTTTATCATCTTCCATTTCTTGTTTGTTTGTGACTACCTAAAACACATCCTGTAGCTATCTACTCTCTACAGTGTAGTTTGCATGTAGAGAGTCCGAGCTCATTAAGGTCTCATACGAAGGCCTTGATTTCTTGCTCTACATTTGTCCTGATCATTCTTACTTCCCCTTCTGCCGATTTTCTCAACCAAATTCTATTCTTCCAAGAAAATTCTCTCTCTCTCTCTACTCGATTAATCATACCCCACTTTATCACTGTAAACCTTAACCGTCTTACTCTTTCTATATAAACAGATCTCCCTACCCATCTGCATCCTATCTCGCTCTTCACCGCAATTCCTACTTTCATTTTCTCGCTGTTAATTTCTCTCCTCTCTCTTTCTCTTCCTGCTATGGCTTCCATAGATTATCAAACAAAACAAAACAACACAGTAACAAGTCTGAAGCTGTTTGGTTTCCACATCTCAGAGGACAACCCCAACAGCAAAGATTCCTTTGCTGCTAAAACTCAGTCGAATGAATCTCTTGAATCCAATATTTCTTTCCAATCCAGCGACAATATTGCTCGTAAATACGTGTGTCAGTACTGCTGTCGTGAATTCGCTAACTCACAAGCCCTAGGCGGTCACCAGAACGCTCACAAGAAGGAAAGACAGTTCCTAAAGCGCGCACAGTTGCAAGCCGCTCGCCATCTCGTTTCTTCTCATTTTCAACACCCCATATTGGCAAATTTATCCTCCGCCTTAACGCCACCGCAGCGCCTCCTCCCCCCTGCTTCACCTCAGCAACATTCATCTTTCTACGTGTTGCATGGGAGTGCAGCTCCCCCGCCGCTACACGTCTCTCACGATGGCAGTACTGCAACTGCTGCTTATTTCTGTAAGTCCACATCTGGGCTGACCAGGCGAGTTGAGGAGGATGTGAACGCGGTGAGGTCTCCTCATCAGCTCCAGGGAGCTAATGCCGGAGTTTCGCCGGACGACGGTAGGCCTCGGATTGATAAGGGTTTAGCTTTGGATTTGCATCTAAGTCTCGGGCCGGCTGTACCGCAATCGTGATTAATGTTGAAAATGGGGATGTTGAATGTTGATGATGCAAGAAAATTTTCTAGTCCTGCTTTTTGCTTTTATTGACTGACGAAATCCGAAAGACAAAATAGTTAATTTTTCATTAAACCACGATCAGCAAAATCAATTTTCTAATACGGTAGAATAAAGGTGTCAAATATGTAGGTTGTGTTTGAATTAATTTTTAAAACTACAACTATCATTAGAATATTTGATAAATATATCTCTTTTTTTATCATTAATATTTGTCACTTACTCTTCTACTCATATTTGATATTTAAAATTAAACAAAAAAAATACATTGTTGGGTTGTGCTTGAATTAATCCAATCTATGTACATGTCTACATCTATAATGACAAATAACAAACATATATAATTTAAATAAAAAAAAATTAATAATTTTGTTATGTTGTCTTCAATCATGCATTACAATATGTCTTACTGCAACCATAACATTGACCTTATTCCTATGACATGAAAACATCATCAGTATTAAAATATAGTGGTTAAAGTGATAAATTTAAGTGAGATGTAAACATCTCAGTTTTAAAAAATTCGAATTTCCCTTTAAAAGTTGGAATAGATCTTATTGTCTTTTTTCATAAATTTGTGTCCCAAAAATTTACTTATACAATTTGTGAGATTTCTACTCTCACATGAGAGAGAAACATCTCATATGTGGGAAAGAACCACACTCTTCAAGAGTGTAGAACTTGAACAAAACCTTTATCACCCAGATTATGACATAGATGACAAATATATCTCATTTTTAAGCGTAAAAAACTTTGAACCCAAATGAAGATATAGTTCTGTTACACACTTGACTAATGATGTTAGAATTTTTTTAGTTTAAGAAAAATTCCTAAATTTATTTACCAAAATTTTTCAAAAGAAAAAAAATATATCGTTTTACCAAATTCTCCGGCTAAATTAATGTTTACGAAAAATCATGAATGGGCAAGGCCATTTGAGTTGTGGCCCACAGAACCAATTGAATGACAAAGTTTAAAGAAGCAGTGGCCCAACTGAAAGCCCACTGAAAAGATGCAGATTTTATCCTCAAGAGGATCCAAATGTCTGCTTCAGCAAGCTCTCTGTGACACGGCACGAACGTTTTAATCCTCGAAACTGAATTCTTCCGCACCTGTCTTCTAAAGTGTGTTCAATCTCCGAATTCAAGTGTTTTAAAACGCAAACGAAGGTCAGTTTCTTTTACCATTTTTTTTTTTTGGAGTTCATGATGTGGTTTTATCTGTTTTTACTCATTTCTACTACGTATCCACGTCTTATTCTGAACTGTTCTACTTCAGTTGCATCTATTACAATTACTCGGTTTATTATATTATTGGTTATTCTTTGGGTGTGGAAATAGTATAAATGGTAACTTCGTTGCTTTTCTCCAGTTTTTTGGGTTCTGCTATGTTCTATGATGAGTTCGTCCAGTCGCTTTAGCTTCAGAGACGTAATACTGTAGTATAAGCTTGTTGTTATCATTATTCAGTTTGATTCAGATGATGAACATTCAGTAATATTCCTTTAGGTCCCATTTAATTACTGGGAAAATTTTGTGGGATGAAAAAATTAAACTAAAAGCTATCGAAGCACGTTTTAAACGGCAATTTGGCTTAGTTTTAAAAGTTTATTATGTTAAAAGTAGACAAAATATTCCATACCCAATGCTTGTAAATGTTTATATGTATGCGTGTGTATTTATTAGTTTATATGTTGGTAAGCACCTTTCCTGACAGTAATATGTTCTTTTTGTAAATAGGTCAATGTTGTATGCAGTCTCTGCCCCAAACATTTGCATTTTCAGTCCAAGAAATCTTGGATTTCCTCAAAAGCGCTCAGTTTCAACAAGACTTTGTGTGCGTTCGTCATTGCTGGATGACAATGGTGGATTTAAAGTGGAGTATACACCTTGGCTGATTGTTGGATTGGGTAACCCTGGGATTAAGTACCATGGCACTAGGCACAATGTAATCAATCAAATACAGTAACCTTTTAACTTCATTAGAGTTTGCATTATATTTTTCTTTCCCTATGATGTTAGCGGTTGAGTGTGGTTTTGTTTACCAGGTTGGTTTTGAGATGATTGATCACATTGCTCAAGCGCAAGGCGTGTTGATGAACACCATACAATCTAAAGCTTTAATTGGAATAGGTTCTCATTCAGTTGCCTTAGCTTCTGTTTGGTCTCTTTGTTTGATTATCCTTTTCTGTTGTTTTGGTGCGCTTGCATGCTCACAGGTTTATTCAGATTCTTTGTATTGACCAGTACAGGTTCCATTGGAGAGGTACCAATTTTGTTGGCAAAACCTCAGGCGTACATGAATTTCAGTGGGGAATCGGTTCGTTCTGGTCTCTTATTTCAGTTCTCCAAATTATGTGGTTGCATAGATGGCGATTCTTCATTTTTACATGGCAATTTATGGATGGATGTTGTATAAAGATTTAGGTAGATTTTTTGTGCATAATATACTGCTCATTTTGAGAAAATTAATGCAACTTTATATATTTCTGAGATTTCAAACCTCTGTAATGGCCGCTACCAGGTCTTTTAAAGACCTCTTGATGTTGATTTTCCATGAAGTTTATCAATTTGTTTTCATATATTGAAGTCATGCATGCTTTTGCCTCATATATTCCCATCCTTTTGCTTCTTCTCTCCCTTTTCTTGGCCTCAATGAGCGGATCTCTTTTTCCATTATATAGTTCTAGCCACTTTATGATGACAATTTCTCTTCCTAACTTTTTCTTTGTTTCTTTTTAACCATCGTTAAGGTTGGGCCTCTTGCTGCGCATTATCAAGTACCCTTGCGTCACATTTTAGTGGTACGCATCCTTGATTCATGCTCAGTCAGAAGAAATTAAATGCTTTATGAGGTAACTGTAGTGTTTTGATGTACATGTTCCTGGAACTTGCCCTTGTAGATATATGATGAAATGAGTTTGATGAATGGTGTTCTTAGACTTCAGCCAAAAGGAGGGCATGGCCATCACAATGGGTAAGTTATTTGGATATCAGTTGTGACACAGTTTGTGTAAATGTCCATATTGCATCTGCTTTCCTCTTCAAAGAAATCCTTCTTCAAGAATTACTTTTTGTTTTGAAGCTGTGTAGCTAGTGCATTGTCTGGCTCACTTTTGAATTAATATTTGGGTGTTCTAGTGCTAACTATCAATTTCATAAAATTAATTCATCAAAACAATTTTATGAAAATGATAATGGAAGAAAGTAGTTTATTTGATGGGATGGATAACCAGTAAAAATTCCCTGCATTAGATATTACCATTCCATAATTGCTACAAAGGCTGCTGTCTGAGATGCTTATTCACGTGTCTTAGAATTCAAGCTCAAAATGATTTGTGTCTGGTCTATAGTCATGGACTTAAAAAGATTTCTTTTATCTGCTTTATTTCCCATTATTATATTCTAATGCTTAGCATTTCCTTGATTAGTAGCCTTCGTGCATGAAAACAGTTTCCTTTTTTTTCTTCTTTCTTCTGTTTTGTGTGGTCTTTTTCATTCTCTTGTGAAGGGATCTCTTGTTATTTTTTTGTGCATTAGTTCTACACGTGAAGTAACAAAAACAACTAGTGGGTAGTCTCTCTCAAGTAATTGCCATACTTTTTCGAGTTGGATGTGAGAACCATTTTTTTTATGATATCTGTTTAAAAGAATTTCAGTATCCAGTCATTTGCTATGATCTGATAACTTTATTTTATATTGACAACACGATATAAAGCAGGATTCATAATGCTGTAGATTTCATGTTTGAGTTAGAAACTGCTTGGCGATCTGGAATTATGGATTCTAGAAAATTCAAAACAGATTTTGTTACCTTTGCTTGATATTCTTGTGTAATGCCTTTGTCTTAAGAATTTGGACTATGTTACTTCATATTGGTATAAGTATAATGGAAATGAGTAAAAAAGTATGAGATCTTTCTGTTTTGTAAATTTAATCGAAAACATATTTTAGTAGTTATTTATAAATGGGGATGTAGAAATAATTGTGGTTGTCTCTTTTTTAACAGGGTGAAAAGTGTCATGGGCCATCTGGATGGTAGTCGTGAATTTCCCCGGTTGTGCATAGGTTGGTTCACTGTATAATAAATTCTCATCTTGAAGAACCTTTTAGTGAGATTGAAGATTGTATTCCATGGCTAAACTTGAAACTTCCCATTTTGCAGGAATTGGAAATCCACCTGGAAATATGGACATGAAAGCTTATCTACTACAGAAGTTTAGCCCGGTGGAGCGGGAGCAGGTATACAATAATGATTCTTTTCTAAAGTTATAGCTAGACAACATCTCACACCCAAGAACTCAAAACAGCTTTTCAGCTATTGGGGTGTCTATGCTTGTACCGGCTCTTATAAAATATGTGAATCTTGCTTATAACTTTACTAAATGCTTGGCTATTTGTCTTTGGACAGATTGATGCAGCCTTAGAACAAGGAGTTGAGGCTGTGAGGACCTTGGTGCTGAGTGGATTCAATCACAACATTACTCGATTTAATATGGGGCAGAAATACAAGTATCACAAAGTTTGATTGTCTGGGACCAAGAATACTTCTGACCATATCATACATGCTATGATGGAGGCTTCTTATGATGTAAGAGATGAAAGATTTCTAGCTTCCCATGCACAAGCTGCCATACGGATTACCCATGACAATTTCACTGCTCTAATGGCATAAGAGATTCATTCTTTCCATTTGTATTACATGCCTGTGTAATTTCTCTTACTACTTTAACTTTAAGGAGCCAGAAAGGAAATAGAGAAAAATGACACCTTCAGAATTTTGCTGATGACGCCATAATAACTTCTTATAAGAATGAGGAGTTTCCAATTTACTTATTTCTATAAAATTGGGACAAATCTTGGATATGTACAACTATGATAATTCATTTATTTCTAATTCTTGAAATTGTCGCGTTTCAAAAATCATATCACTATCACATGGAGCCTAATTTGCAGGCTTCCAGCCATATGGAAAAGGAAGAATCGTTTGATTGACCGTCCAGTCCTGGGGTTGGATTACCATCAGATTTTGTCAAAACAAAAACAAAAATGTACCCACCAAAGGGGACAAATCTCCTGCGTCCAGGGCTTCAACCTTTCAACGAAAAGTGAAAACCCATCATAAATTTCCGATCATATCCAACGGTCAGTGTAGAATCCAATGCCAACAATAACCTTTTTGATTCTCAGAAGGGACCCACTTCGTAAGAACGTTGGAATCAAAAAAGAAGGCCGTAACAAAAAAAATTTAAAAATAATAGAAGAAAAGAAAATCTCCATTTTAGACTCTGCGTCATTAGACCGTTGGAAAAAATTCTTTAGTTAATAGAAAAGTACAGAAAACCCCAAGAGAGAAGCTACAAAAGCATTTAAGTCTCGATCAACAAAACGAACAGAAGAAATCTTTCAACTTGATCAATAGCAATGGCAGAGGCTAACGGCTTTCTGCAACTTGATCCCATGTCTCTCCTTCTCTCTCAGAATAATGATTCTCAAAACCCTCCGGTTTCTCTGAAACTCATTACAGAGAGTTATTTCATGGAGAGAGGACCCAGATACAAAGAATACGCGCAACTAAGAGAATCAAAGCTGAGAAGGAAGAACATGCAAGAAGAAGATAATGAAGGGTGTGAACCAAAGCGGTCTCCTTTGAAGAAACAAGTGAGGTTTCAACCGAATTTGACTGGTTCAAGAAAAGGGTCCTCTGTTTCCTCTGTTTTGGCTCAGTCAGTGCCGGATTTCTCTGCTACTTTGCGCAAGGAAAATCGGAAGCCGGTGACTGGTACGCTCGAGTTGACTCCTCCGTCGAAGAACTGGTCGAAAACGAATGGGAATTTGTCGAATTCAAGAGGAAGTAAGTCTGCAAGTGCAGGGGAGAAAAAGGGAATGATGGCAAGAAAGAGTTACGCGAGTATTGAAGAACTGAAGGGGCTTTCTATGGGTGTTGCAAAGGATCTTTGTGGTGAAAATAGAGGGAGGACTGGCAGAACTGGGGTGGGCAAAACTGTTCTGGGCAGTAGACAGTTTTCAATGTTTGGTTGATTTGTTCATCTCTGATTGATAGTTTCTTTCATTTGTTGTTTGGATTTGTAACTTTTACTAGGCCGATTGATCACGAAGTTCTTTCTGCAATTTTTTTCTTCTCTTTTTTACTTTCTGATGGATTGTAAAGCTATGGAGATAATCATGTTTACATGTGATTATTTAATATGTTGGAGATTTGTGTTCTTTCTATCCGCAGTTTCTTTACTATATATAGAATCTATATTATACATGTTACCCACAATCAGTGCAAAACTTAGTATTGGAGAGCAGAAGGGAACTGACTTAGTCACGCATGATTGATTGTTTTTGAGGGTGCATATTAGTGTCACAGGCTGAGAAAAACATTTGTTTAGCCTAATGGCTATTTCAAAATAATAACGAAGCAAGTATAGATACCATCTACAAAATCAAATTATCATCCTTTGTTAACAAATACCATCCCATCATTTTGTACAAAAAATACCATCTTCCTTGCCAGATTACAAAAGAAATTCACAAATACCGCACTCTATGAAATTCAGGAGGAAACCAACCTGCATTCCCACAGGTCTATCACAATTTCCTCAACTAAAATATGAAGTATGTCCAAGCCAATTTGAGCACCAGTTTCAAATGCTTCTATATCAAAGTCTGTCCATTTACCCAAGGAATGGCTCATCTCGCATTCTATTATCTCATCAGGAGTCATTCCAGCCAAATTTGTCCACCTTATAACCTCCTCTCCAACCTCTCTGATCAGCATCTCTGCCTTCATGCGTAAAGGCAATCTTGTCCATGCCTTGAATCCAGAGTTACAGTATCGGCCATATTTTGAATCAAAACATTCTATCCAACAGTCAAAAAGGAATCCCGTAAGTTGATTCCCTTCTTTTGTTGCATCAAAACCAAGTAGGTAATTAAATTTTGGCTGCATAGCACTAGCAAGAGCTTCAAGTTCATCAAGTAGAAAGGGAGCTACAAGAAAGTCCGTCATTCCACCAGATTTATGTAGACTAGTGTTTCCAAACAACAGTTCAGCATTCAAGATAACATCCTTGGCATGACTTAGCTTGCTTTCAGTTAATCCAAGATCAACATAATCAATACTATGGAGCAATCTGGAAATTTGGTTGATAAGATCAATCACCATTTTATTACCAGCAGTTCCTTTGCTCAACGAGGTTGCAGAATCTAGAAGGTCTGCATCTCGATCTGCTGGTTGCAACTGATCTTGGGAGTTATCAATCAAATCAAGTTGCAGCATACATCCTGGAATCACGAGCAAAATTTTTATCAGGCAAAAATGATTTTTCAAATATTATTTTGGAAGGAAAGAGAAAAGTGATTACAATGAAAAGAAATAAACCACAGAGAGAGACATTTCCTTGCTAACGAATTCAGTTCCTTACCTGAGCTATCATCTAGGCTACTGGAGACACAGCTATCATTTGAGAATGAAGCTTCAAGGACAGAACCAGGGCTAAGATGATCACCTTCATATGCAAACCCAACTGATGTACCTTTTGTCTTTGCTTGGTTCTGAGGAAAGCAAAAACAGAAACCATAATTGTCAGGACAAATTTTTTCAGTGGCAAAACTCAGTCACAGACAAAATTTCAAGAAATTGTAAGGATCAACTGGAGAAAACATACAAGAGTTAGATTCTGATGTTAAGTCTATAATTTTTTGCTAGGAAAGTCTAGTCTATTCTCACCACCAACAATTAAGCCTTTCTATAGTCCTCAAGTTTTTCCATATAATATAATCTTTGCCCAATTTTGCAATCAGTAATTATCTATAACTGTATAAACTACCCAAAGAGTTTAATTTCCCTCCTTATGGCATCCATTTGTGTTATCTTGAGCCTTCAGATTTTTTTTTTACTTGGATATACTGATACATTATTCATGTGAGTGTTGAAGACCTTTTTGTGCTACCATAAACTTTTCAAGTAACCACAGTTCCATATATTTCTTCCATTATTTTACACATCTATTTTTCCCGGATGATTCTGACATGTTATTCACGAGTGCAAAAAGTACAATGATATTTGATTGAATTTGATTCAACATAATTATTCTAGGAATTGTTGCCAATTTTCAAATGGAATAGAATAACCTATTTCTTATCAATAACAACATATATCAATACAACTAGGTTCATAAGGCCAATATGATGCCAAAACTTTCAATCATCCAACATCTAACCCATGATTTTCCAAATTTGTTAAGAAACAAACACAGTAAGTGACAAGGCATTAGAGAAAGCATATTGAATGAGAAAATAGTCATTATATGCAGAGTTTCAAAGACATTCAAGCATTATATATATTTTTACCCAAATAATTACAAAGATAATCAATTCAACCAGATTTTGTTCTCTTATTACAAATAATTAATGGGGCAACGCGTTGATAAATAGAAGCATTCTCATTAGTTTTCTTACATGCATTGACACTCGTTCAGACCAACTACCAAAGGCTTCATAGCCATAAACAATTACAATACAAGTTAGGACAACCTAACGTTGAATAGACAAACAAACAATGATAAAATAAACCTCATCGAAAGTTGAAAAAATACAAAGAAATATTAAAGCAGTATGCCGATTTAAACAGACAACCAACCTGGAAAGGCACTTTGGGATCAATCGCATGACCACCCAGAGAAATAGGTTGCTCTGCAGTCAAAGCAGATATTAGCTCTTGGAGAATCATGGCAGTGGATCTCTTAGGTGCGGTACCGGCTGTAGCTGATTCATCCTCTTCCTGTGAAGTCAATTCCTTCAATTTTTCTTCTAGTAGGGCACCTAATGCATCTCCTGTCAATGGCAATTTCTTTTGCAGATATGAAACTCCATCATTTTCATTCACTAACTTTCTCTGGCAAGTACTCTTACTCATAAAGTTATTATGATCCTTGATTTTCTCCTTTGAGTTGGTAGCATTCGCAGTCTTGTGTCTCAATGGAGAATTAAATGTGAAAGAAACCACGTCCTTGTTGCAATTAGCTCTAATACCTTCTCTCTCACAGGCTGCTTTGGTTTTGATAGATGTCTGATCCAATGAACAAGCATTAATAACCTTTGCTTTGCCACTAACCATATCACCCCTTAAATTTCTCTGTCTTCCTATTGTTGAATTGATAAAGCCTACGGTTTCAACTTGTCCACTGGCGCTAATCGTCCTCCTCTTCCGTACTGGGGTCCTTAACTGTGGCAAATAGCTATCTCGCTGGTTACAGGATTTTCTCTCTGCATCAAAGCTAGAATTGTCTACTTTGGAAGGAACCCTAGGCCGGGTTCGACCGCTTAAATTTCGGTTCAGAGCAACAAAATCTTTGGCTCCACTAGCCATATTTGCAGCTGATGAAACTCTTCTACTTGGAAGATTACTCAGTTTGGCCCTTGATGGCATCCTATCTCTGCACAAGGACATCTGATTTTGAGTTTGAGTTCTTTGTTTAAAAGTAAAAGAAGATGATTCCTCATTTTGAGGCTTGCACTGCTGGCTCGTCACATTCCACTGAGCTTGACCTTCTTGCAACGAAGGCTTCCTATCTGGACTGGGTACACTCCCTGATCGTGTATTGCTTGTGTCATTTTCTAGAGCATAAGGACACATAGGTTGTCCTCCTTGCTCTTTTTCTTTGTCTAAAGAGGAACCAGGTGACTTCTGTTTACTCTTCCCAGATCCCGGAGAGGAGATATTTACAAAATTTGAATCAGAAGACGAATAAACAAACGGCTGTTCTTCAACATTTGGTCTGGAGTCCACAACATCAAGCATGTTACCACAATTTCTACAGGAAGTCTGTCCAATGAGAGACTCACAGATGCTCACATTATGATTAGATTGTTTTGACAAATCTGGTGATATAACCTCCATTCTTGACTCCATCAAAACCTCATCCCTGGCAGAATAAAGAGTTGAGCTTGAATAAGTAAGAGCAGATTTTGCTCTACTTGTAGCTTGCAGGCCCGGCTCCAAAATTTTAGTAGCAGCATCAATCAACCTAGAGGTCCTTGAAACATTCCTGGCAGAGGAGACCCTAGGACTCTTTAATGGAGAAGCAAATTTGGGGTGATTGTGCTTTCTTGACCGTGACAAAACACCCTTAATTTGCAACGCCTCGGCTCCAAACCGTGTCACAGCCCGTCTTTCAAATTGTCCGGTCTTCTGTATCTTTTGGGGCCTAGGTTCAACTTTTCCACAACCTTTCTCCAATTTCAAATCTTCCCTACTAGATCCACCACGCTCATTCAGAAATTTCTCTTCTCTAACATCACAAGAACCAGCAAATGAAGGTTTCTTGGGCTTGTCTTTATGCATAGCTGGCATGGATTCAAGACCCATAAGCCTAGCAACCAAACCCGGAGCTCGCATCTCATGCTTCAGGTCTGAATCAACACTATTGCGGCTTGCATTTTTCTTCCCACCAGGGAAGCCCCCGCTGTTTTCATCAGCAATCTACCATACACAATAAATATCAAATAAGACATTACTTTCACACATTTCGGAAAAACAATCAAGATTATTGAAAAAAACAGGACAAAAAATACATCAGAAATACTGGAGCTTGAACTTAGTAAACCAAGAGAAATACCAAGTGAAGCTTGGTTTTTGGCATCTTCTCGTCCCCTCCAAACTTCTTTGAAACTTGTTTCGCTCGAGCTAAAGACAATGCAATAACAAAATTCAAACTTTCTTCACAAAATAGGAACTTTAAGAACATAACTAACTACATTCATAAATACACTAACCTGGAGGAAGTGATTTTCTGGAGAAGAGCTTCTTCTTAGCAAATCTACGGTTCCAATCAAAGAGCTGAAAGAAAATTCCGACACAACCACCGGGCCTATGAAGCCGCTTCTCTGTTATCGCCAAAGATGACGCCATTTTCCCCGCCGTTTCATCCATTTCTCCAACAAAGAAACCACAACAGAAAGCCCTAACCCAGAAGACCTCAACAAGCTCTCATCATAAACCAATCCCACCACATTGCAAAACCCCAAAAATTCCTATTAAAATTCATAACAAGAGGACTATTTTGCCAATAACAAACAATGCTAATGCTCAAGAGACATAATGCAGCAGGAAACAGGAATCCACAAGCGTAAATGTCGTACAATAATTGAAACGAGTAAACAAAAATTTCCTCAAGCCGATGGCGGAGTTGGTAATGGTATGCCTCTCTCCTACTGTATCTCTGCAAAGAAAAAGACACTACACGGGGGATAAAAGCGACAGCACACAATAAGAGATACAGTAGAATGCAGTATGCAAAGTGCAATGTATCTACATGTCTTCACGCAAAGAGCAAATGATTCTCTCCCCTTCCCTTTGGTCGTGGGAAATGATGATCAAATCAAGATCATGAAAAGAAACGTGAGTGTGGAATGAAATGATACCGGAGTGATGAAAGGAGTAAGAACATGGAGGAAGCTCGAGAAACTGACTGAATTTGGCAGCTGAAAACTGAAAAGAGAAATGTGAAGGAGTGTTCTGCTCTGCAATGAAAGGAGCTAGACTTAGGCGAGAGAGAGAGAGAGAGAGAGAGAGAGAGATAGAGAGTGATTGATTGTGTACTGTGGGCTGCGTGACAGCGTGACTGTAGACTGAGTGTGAGAGAGAGAGAGAGAGGGTGCGTAGGATAAGCGAAGGAGGAGACAAACGAAGAACCCACGCGCACTGGAACTAGTCAAACTGTCCCCTGTAGTCTTTCAATTATTTTTTTAACTTAATTTAATTATAGATTAAAGTGATATACCTCTATTAATTAAAAATAACATGCTTTTTAATGCGGTAACAACTAAGATAAGTCCTTCAATTTTAGCAAAACAATGAATAATAATTTATTTCAACAATATTCCCTAAAATTTAGTTATTTTCAACAAACAATAACATATTTTTAATATTAACAAATAAGTCCTCAAAGGGTGCCTTTCCTTTCTAGCAGTTTATTTACTTCCAAATATCTTTTTTTAACTTCGGAAGTAATCTACAGCTATTACGGAAATTAATTAACACTTATAAATTATAATTCTTATTTTATTATATATCATTCAATTTTTTATTTATTATTAGACAATCCATCAAAAATCATTATTTTATCATATTAGCGCTAAAATGAAATATAAGTCTGATATGCTTCATTATTATATCACAAAATTGGCAAAATAGAGTGTGAAATATTAGAAAAAAATCACTTTAAAAAGGAAAATCAAATTACAATTGAAGCTATATCTAAAGTCACTTACTAATAATTTTGTAATAAGTTTATTTTATTTTATTTTATTTTAAGGAGAGAAGAGGTTTAAGTTTACACGATAACATTTCGTAAATTAGATATATAATTATGTAATATTAAAAAAAATTATGCCAATGAAGCAATTGCAAAGAGGGAAGGCAAATAATGACACAAGTAAAATCATGGACAGTCTACGTCTGTCAGCTACCTTCTGCTGTCGCCACATACAGCTTGTACCCAGGAGCGTAGTTTCCATTTTAACACTTTTTTTAAAATTCGAACTTGTACCCTACTCTCACCGGTATAAAAATACATCTATACTCGCCATATAAAGTAGACACGTCAGCAATTTTAGCATTTGATTATTACTCTTTTCAACTCAGAGATTAATATACGTACCATAGGTAATACAATTGAAATGGTGCAACTTTTTGTTCACACAGGTAAACTTACAGAAGGTAGCAACTTATTTCTCCAATTGTAATCTATGGACATTAATTGTAACAAGGAACTTAACAGACAGGGCATGCTGCTCTTCCCAGACAAGCAGAGACCTCTTCTAGAATTTCTATCACTCCAGTAAACTTTGGCCTTTTCGAAGGATCCTTCCTTGTGCAATCTGCTATCAACCTGCAAGCTATAATATTAAACATGCAAAAACAACTGGGGAATTGTCCATAGAATTAATGAACTAGCGTTTTTTTTTTTTTATGGAGATGATATCCACTTACTGTTTAATCCGTTTAGGGCATCTGCTAATCCGAAACCTGGGTTCAAAATCCAATGACTTGAGCTGCATCAAGTCAAATTTTTTGCTGGTCTGTGGGTGCATTCCTTCTAGCATCTGTGCCACCCAGAAAGAAGTTCCATAATGATAATCTATGAATAGGAAGTCTTCAGTGCTAGCTTAAAGGCTATGTACTCTGAGGCAGTGTATGCAAATATGTACCTGATAAAATATGTATCCAAATGAACAAATATCTTTCGTGGTGTCGACTGGTGGGCTGCTGCTAGTAAGGCTACAATTATCATTTCTTTGACCTGTGAAACAAAATAAGCTATTGAGATGCACTAGCAGTACTGCTTAAAGCATAAAATTCACTGAGAGATGGTGTTACTACATACCGTTGTCTTGATTAGGGTGTATTTGCTCATAAAACAATTGAACCCAGTATTCTCCAATCTTCAAGTGGTCAGCTTCATCCTGAAACAAATTTCTACATCCAGGGAAAGAGAAAACAAAATGATTATGCTTAGATCATCTTCAGAATACTTACTGATTTCATATCAAAAGAGCAAGTTATAGGAAATTATTATATATGAATCTTGGCGGCTTGGCCCAGAAAATTACCTAAAGTTCAAATGATTGTGCACTATGGGAAAGGGTTTGTGCTCATGTAGATAATTCATTCCTCTGCCGTTTGTATTACAAGCAAAACAAATGTTAGGTAAAGCTGCTGGCAAGTAACACAAGAAGATCCAACGCTGTAAATTTTCCTTTCTTATTGAGAAGTTGATGGACCATATTTATTCATATATACTAAATATGAGAGAGAATAAACTATGTAACAGTATTATGAAAGCTCATAGCAAGTGATAATGAAATTCTCTTTTTTGGCAACTCTAGCATCTTCCAGAGCCAAGAAACATAAGTACATCACCTTGCAATATCAAGTGCATAGCGTACAGCAGTGGGTAGGTCAAGTCGAACTTTCTTAGACAAGATACCCTCCAAATTGCCCTGGATTAGCATATAGATAACAATTAGCAATACAGAATATGCCTAACAAATACAGAACAATCACAGAAAATAGGCTTCCCTTGTTGCAGTTGTATTCTTCCAACTATATATGCACCAGAAATATTATATTAACCAAATTATGACTTGAAATGGATGGTTTTTCCTTTAATGTATTTTATATAAAGTTTGGGGTCACCAGGCCATTTTTTGATTTAGTGTACGTATATAATACAGACTAGCCATATCTATAGATGTTCATAGTAATAAATACTTTCGGCAGATATTCTGTAATAAGTATCGTCTCCTCTCCCTGCACAATCGAACCAAGGAACTGCAAGATATTGGGATGTCGAAGTTCCCGCAATAAAGTGTTATCCTTTGCAGACAATACCCTGCAACATGCTTGAAAATAAAAGTTATCAACATCTACATTGTCCAAACAATGCCTTGGGCACTAGTGAACCAAATCATTTGATAGAAAGGTGACAGATAACAATCTGATAGCTTATATACATTTTCACAGGATGATGAGATATGTGGCTCTTAATCACAGTCTTGACCACCCACGTTCCACGCCACTTGACCTTATGAGATTCGCCAAATATACCCTACGACAAGAAGAATTTCTCTGATCAATTAATTACATTCAAATCGAGATGGACAATAAAGTTTTGATAAGAAACATAGCACAGATTGTCTAGTGGCTTAACCATTCAAGGCCAGCGAATCTTTCTTTATTTGTGTACCTGTTCAACTGCTGAGGAGTGCTCTGTATTCAATTCTGAAATATCAAAATTTACTTCATTTGAATCTTGCTCATGTCTAACTGTCTACACGTATAGTGAACGATAAGTCGTAATAGATATCCGAAATATATGTCAGTTTCTTTACTTTCCAATATTCAAACAATTTTCAAGTAATTGCTCGAGTAAACCACAAGAATTTATTAATAATTCAAGGGAAAATTACCAGTGGTTGATCATGGATAAAATCCTTCCCTCCGTTTACTTCCAGGATCCTGCATATATCTCGATGTCCATAAAGTCTTGCATCTGTCAAGGGCTTCATAGTACAACCAGATACAAAATTATAGTCCATGTTAAACTGGCAAATTACTTTTAACTAAACAATGATCAAGAGTTTGCAAAATTGTATTATAAATGCTCTGACATTTGAAGAATGATTTGAAAACGGGAGGCGCGTAGTATGCTTACAGTGCGTTGCCATCGATCTTTGAGGTTGACGTTGGCGTTGTAGTGAAGAAGAAGCTCAACAATGGGAGCATGGCCTTCGCTTGCAGCAAGGTGTAAAGCAGTCCTCTGATCATAATCCTGGACATTAGGAGAAGTACCCTCTCTCAACATCTGATTCAGTCCAACCCTGTCTCCTCTCGACGCAAAACTCAAGAAATTCCCAATCAGTTGCATATCAAAATCACCAGAATCATCGCCTCCCTCCATGAAAAAAGACACTGTTTACTTCTCCCTTAGAAATTAGAATTGGGGTTTTCTCAGGAACCAAACGACTGCCTCCGCAAATACTAGGACGCATTTTGGCGGGACACTGGGCGGTTATGCCAAAGAGAGTAAGGATTGTTATTAACGGATTGGGGAAATTTCACTCCACTGCCATAATTATTGACATATAAAAAAAATCATACCCATGGAGGTGGAGTGAAATTTCCCAAAAAAATAAAGCCACTTGAATTTCTTTATCAATTAATATTTGAATTAAATAAATGGGCAGGTGATGTGAGTTTCTATAAACCAGGAGGCAAGAAACCGAGACAAATGTTGTCCATATTTGGATGAAGTTGATGGTTTTTGTTATTTAAAAATAATATTGATAATTTCTTGGCATAGACATAGAGTATGGTGAAAGAACCTCATTTTATAATTTCCACCTCTTTTGGATGTGCTGAAAGAGACAGCAACATTTTAATGATCGACCATGGAATAATAATTGTGGGTTGACTATTAAATTCGTATTGTATTTACAAAGTTGTAAAAATTGAAATGTGGGTGAATTTATGCACTTTTTTTCCCACTTTTTTAAGTAATTGAGAGGCATTTTGAAAATCGATTTTCACAAGCTAAACTGAGACAATGAAGATGGTTGTTATTATTATATTGAGTTAGTTTGAATGTGTTGATGACTTGGAACAACATCAAAAGAATCCAATGAAAAGGCTTTTACTTAACAGAGGGTGACAGACAGATCATGGGTAGACCTAGCCCTATAAAACCCTAAAAGTTTGGTGTGATTTTGGTTGTTTCTATCGTTTGGTAAAGAAAGGGCCCCGTCCTTCTCTATTTGGTTGCCTGCTACCATCCAACCAAAAAGTAAGTGAGAAAATTTTGGAATTTAACAAAACGAATTGGGACAATTTTTTTTAATTTGTGGTTCACATTTTGTTTCTAATATGATAAAAGAAAACACATTTTTTTAATTTTTTACTCTCGAAATTAAAAAACACTGAAATTTGAATTTTAAAAATGATGAATATTGAACGTATTTTCAATATTACACTTAAATGACGAGTTTCAAGCAATCAAAATTTAATTTCAAACACAATTCATTAGTACTTTTAGAGTCACTTTCGAAAAATACACATATATGCTCTAAAGTTACTGCACTGCATTTTAAAATCACTCTCGAAGACACTATATAGTCATTCTGGGCTTCTTTTTTTTTTTTTTTTAATAAATAGTATTAGAAACAAAAATTGAGTTTGACTAATTACAAAAATGACCTCTTTTTTTTTCACTAAATTTCAAAATTTTTCGAAGGGAATTTACTCATTTAACTTGAAACGCTAAACATCTAATCAATAGCACATCTATCATTAAATTAATTTGCAAATGATAGTTTAAGTTTTAGAATATTGGTTGGTTGGTTGGTCGACTCCCATTTCATTAAAATTTCTTCTTAAGTTAGTTGTTGATTTACTTGAATTAAAAATAATATACTTTTATATTACAAACTCAAGTAGAATCAAGTTCATGCACAGGATGTTCTGATTTGTGTCAAATTCATTGTGTCAGAAAAAATTCTTACAACAAGAAGCAAAGACAGACTAAGAACGGAAGAATAATTCAGATTTCTTTTCTCTCACACTCACATACTATTAATTACTGATTTGTCTTTTGTCTCTTGTCAGTTTACACTCTTAAGAGCATAAAAGCATAGACTATAGTGTGCACTCTGCATAACCATCAACTTAATTATTATACAGCATTTATACCATGCGCAAGCATGCATTAATAAATAAATAGTGTGTGTTAAATAGGAGGTTTGGGTTCAGTAAAGCCCAGTTGGTATGGGCCGGTCCATGATTGATTTCGATTGGATCCACTTGGTCGATCATTCATAGCGGAACTCGGGTGGGTTAAAACCGGCCTATCCGATTCAACGAAAATTCATGTCGGCAAAATTCTTGGACGTGTAACAAGAGACAAACCGTGGGAAGCTTAATTGGCAAAAAAGTACTTTAATGGATTAGTTTAGTAGCAAAACTTAAGAAGACAGTAACTCCTAACAGACTAATGCTCGGCCTGTAATGATTCAGGAGACACATAAACATTAATTTATGGTTCAGGATTTGGTAATCCTTATAAGTATACTGGTCCATTTATTCACTTCTTTTCTTTTTTCATTTTGATAAAGGAAAAAAGGAAACCTTCACTGAAAACGTATGTATATATATGGTCAACATCAGGTTGTCAAAAAGTTTGATTCCAAATCCATCAATGGTTAAAGCAGAGAGGATGAGTGAAGCAGATAAGTAGACACACTGTTGTGGAAACTCAGCAGATAACACTGGTAGCTATTCTGAAAGTGACACTACATGTTGTCTTTCTGCTCCTATAATCACTAACCAACAAAGATGCCTTCATCTCAGCTTTCCTCTGAAGCTACCTACCCCAACCCAACGCAACCCAACCCAACACAAAAATTTCTTTTTCTGTTTCTTTCTCCGTTAAACTAATCAACTCAGCTCTAGAATTTAGCCTTGTCAATGTCAAGTTTCATTGAATATTTAAAAAAAAAAAAAAAAAAAAAAAGTGTTTGGTGCGTGTTGAAATTCAAGAATGGCGCTACACATATCGCATATGGGACATATGCATGCCCTACCCAAAAGCCAAGAAGGCTGTCTAAGGGCATATGCATGCTTAGAGGGGAAGATATATATACTTTTACTGCATGTGTAGTGTTTCTGGCTTTCTTTTTTAAAAAAGAAGAAGACTGCAGAAACTCAATGTACACACATTTTGTTCTCAAAACTTTTCTAAAACCACCCAGATTTAGAAAAAGTAAGCCTTGCCTCTAAGTACATAGAGGAAAAGCCATATAAAAGATAAATATATTTGTGTATATACTTGAAAGCATATAAGTAAAATACAAAATAGGACAACCATAAATGAATTGGGGTCCTCTCTGCAATGCCAGTATGCATTGTTGGTCACATGGTTAACCATCAAACATATATATATATATATATATAGATTGCAAATTTGATGAGATCCATGTATAATGATGTACAGACTACAGGTAAGCATAAATTGACTTCCCAGCTTCAATCCTTTTCTTCTGTTCATACTGGTGGGTTATATTTGCTGGCTAATATTACATTAATAATCAAACAAATGAGACAACACAACAAATTTCAATTTGTCATTTAAATTGATGACTTGCAAAACACATACACTCAGTACAAATACTTTGTCTTAAACCAAAATCAGTGAAAATATACTTTTTGGGCACTTCTCACATACAACTAGAAGTTTATCAAAGTATTTAAACCTTGCATATGCATGTGTAAGAGCAAATAACAAAAAGCAAATAAAGCAAAACAGTGAAAATAAAAACACAATGGGACAACCACGAAAGCAAGGTTACCTGTCATTTTGTTCCAAAGCATGTGCCATGAATTATATCTTTCCTTTGGTCCTTCTTCCGTCTACTTATCCCTTCCTTCCGTTTTATCATCTTAATGCAATCTCTTCACTCTTTCTTAGCCGTACATGGCTCATCATGAACAAAATATAGGCTAATAACACAATCCTTAAGTTTTGTAATTAGATTATCAACATACATATGCTTAAAATTATTTTTTCCTGTTCTTCTCTTTGCTGAAGATTGAACCTAGACCAAATAGATTCCCAGATGGAACATTCAGAACAGGATTCACATGAACACCATTCCCATAAGAGCCATAGCTTTTCTTCAGTGGAGGTTTAAGATAACTTGTTGAAGATGGAGAAGAATGTGATGATTTTATAGTTGCTGGTTTCTGTGAATTATCCTTATGACTATCTTTTGACCATGCTGCTCTCTTATCATTTGATGCTGAACCAGTTGAATTGCTTCTTGATAAAAGTGGAGGCAAAGGACACAGGCTTCTTCCATAACCACTGCCACAATTCAAGCTACTACTCCTTTTGAACTTCCAAAATGACTTGGAACTTTGCTTCTCTTCTAAATCATCTTTTCCTGCTTCATCCCTCATAATCTTGGAACTTCCTTTCAACCTCTCTTCCTTTGGTAATGGCGTCAATGCCTGTGGTGTAGACTGATCCGACGTTTCTTTTTCAGGGATATTCTTCTTGTTCTTCTTCTTCACTTCTGTTGGAAGAATCTTTCCATCCGAGAAAAGCTCATCAGCAGATGAAGATTCCTGATCGAAGCTTTTGCGAACACAGAAGTCGAAATCAATGCCCGTTGAGTTTGATCTAAAAGGATGCTGCTCTACAGGGACAATATCAGATTGACAAAAATCATGAGAAAAAGAAATTCTCGGACTCATACCGGAACTTTCCAGTTCAACCGCCATATTTTCCTCAACTTTTTCTGAGAAAACTAGAAAATCATGCAAAACCCAACTACTTAAAAATTAAAACACAACGTGGAGTAAGTCTGATGTTTTATTGACAACAGGAAGCATTAAAAGATTCAAAGCCGTAAAAGAGTGTTACCATTAAAAGAAGAAAGAAACAAATACAAGTTGAGATTGAAGATAAGGGTTTGTCAGCTAATCAAATAAATGAGAAAGAAGATATTGGGAGACTGAGTCTTGATGAGAGGGGGAGATGAAGAACGACGTGAAGAGAGTTTTAAGCAGAAAAGGCCGGCCCTCAGCGGAGTTTGTTGAAAGCAAGAGAGCGGGTAATATACTGCGTTGCCAAGGAACAGGAAGACATGTTTCCGCTGACGTGGATGGAGATTATTTGCAAAATTTTAAAAAAAATATATATTTTGGAATTCTCATAAAAATAATACTTTAATAGAAAAATATTAAATAAAAATATATTTTCTAAAAATTTAAAATTATTGCTCCTAGTACTAATTTAAATTTGTATTAATAAGTTGTAAATGAGTCAAAACCAAGTCCAAATCAAATAGTAAAATATTAATTCTTTTTTTTAAAAAAAAGTTCATATCTATCTAAAATTTAAAACTAAATCCACTATTTTATGTAAATAAAATTTAAATAAAATTTCTATTTCTTAAATGACGATAAAAAACTTAGACTTGGCAACTTCCAAATGTCATGAATCCAATGTATTGAATTATTTATTTACTAATTAATTAATTAGTTACAGTAATATTTAAAATATTCATGGGCTCCATATGCATAAAAGTCAAATTTTCAAAAAGCAAACAATAATATTATGCATTGAAAGAGACTAGTAAAGCTTGCATTAAATTAGATGTTACCTGTTTATGTAAAAATCCCAACCAAAATTGTTGAGAATTGACCCACTTTCAATCAAGTTATAATAATGAAAGTAAGATCTTTAGCTTGATTTAGAATGGATGTTCTATACTCTTAATAACATATGGTCCATCCCCACTAATCCAACTATACATATATTTTGATTGATGATATTATAATTAAAATTTTATCAAAAATTTAGATTGATATTATGATAAAATTGATGATGTAAAGTTATATACTTCATTAAAACCTTCTAACTTTGTATTAATTAAGCTTAAATTTGAGCAAGCACATGACATGATTCACCTAAATTTTATTACAAGTAACAGATCTTATACTTATTATATTGATGGATATGTGTAACTACATTTTAGATTATAATAGCTCTTTACCTAATATTTTATAAATTGAATTAGTTTTTTTATTTAATACTCCAGCATATTTTGTTGTGAATTTTAATTAAAAGTTCCTTCAATGAAGGCTGGTTGCTTGCCAAAATTTTTGGTAGATATTAGGTCAAATGTAAATACCATTTATTTACATGACATTTTCATCTTAAATGTTGGCCATGTCCATAACAAAAAGAACCTCTAAATTTATATTAAATTCTTATATTGTATGTATGTAAATTAAAAACTTTTTGTGATGTATCATTTGTAAATTTGTAAATTTGAAAAGTTCAGTAAAATTGAAATTTTTATAATTTAGGTCCTAAATATGGTACATTAATTTTGAATTATTTTAAATCATATATATATATATTCAATTAGTCATATCTCTAATAGTTTTTTCATCAAAAGTTACAAGAGAATTCAAAAGTATACGTGTCTAATCTAATAATTGAATAATTTAAATCTTAGATTATTCTTGGTATCCCTAATAGTTTTCTCCTCAAAATCAGAAGATTGACAACTTAATAATTATCATATTCCCAAAAATTATTTGGATTAATTATTAATTTTAAGACAACTTTTAAATCATTTGCAAGTCATTAAAAACCCAATTTATAAACATTTTTTATTATTTATATAATTTCACAAGATTTAAACATCAAAAATACAAATTGTGCATCATATATCACGTAAATTTTTTTATAAATAGTTTATAAGAAATCCATGACTGATGTAGAAATATTAATATATTATCATGAGATATATAAAAATGAGAAAGGGAACATACTTTTGCCTACCCATTGCTTTATTCTTTCTTTTCATTGTTGGTGGTTGGAGGTCTAAAGAAGAAGGGCCCATTAGGCTGATGGGCCCAAAAAATTCTTTTTAAAGTTTCAATCTCTATCTATATATTATTTTTATTTTTATTTTATTTTATTTTATAGTGTGGCCACTTGCCATGTGACCGAATTCTAAAAGGAAGCACAAAAGACATCTTGGAAGCTTATTGTCACGCGCCCAGCGGAGAGGCACGTGCGGCACCCTCGTAGACCCCCCATGTCGAGGGTAAGTCTTGTTATCCCGTCGCATATTTAACTGGTTTCGGCCTACCTTGGCCTCATCAGGAGGACGGCTTCAGTCCCCGACCAGTTCGGGCAGGGGTGGTCTAAGTCCCCTCTACATAATAGCCCTTGAGACTGAAGCCGACTTTGCACCATGAAACATCAATGTGCTTGAGTTGTCACACCCCAGCACACCCAGCCAACATGCGATCTCTTGTGCCGTGACATTACTGGTTTCGGCCTACCTTAGCCTCATCAGGAGGACGGCTTCAGTCCCCGACCAGTTCGGGCAGGGGTGGTCTAAGTCCCCTCTACATAATAGCCCTTGAGACTGAAGCCGACTTTGCACCATGAAACATCAATGTGCTTGAGTTGTCACACCCCAGCACATCCAGCCAACATGCGATCTTTCGTGCCGTGACATTCTCCACCACCGAAAATCGTGCACGTCCTCGTGCACGCGACCATCTTCAAATTTTTCGCCAGCTCAATTGGTAGACCATCAAGGTCCTACCCTGCATACCGCTCCACTCCATAACGCCCATCCTTGGAGCCCATCCATGAAGAAAAAGAGCGAATCCTTGTCGCTCATATCCGGAATTTCCAACACCAAGCTAGTAAACTCCTTGATGTAGTCCCGCAAGCTTCCGGATTGTTTGAGGCGTCGCAGCCGGCCTCGTGCTTCCTCTTCGGCATTTTCCGGATAGAATTGCCGCTTGAGTTCCCGCTTGAAATCATCGAAGGTTTCGATGGTGCATGTCCCTTTACCAATGTCACCGTACCTCCTTCTCCACCACAACATAGCCACATCGGTTAGATAATGGGTAGCGGTACGTACCTTGGTTTGTTCATCGGTGATGCCCATCACTTCGACATATTGTTCGATCCCCCACAAGAAGTTGTCCACGTCCTTGGCACTCCTCGAGCCATTATAGGTCTTGGGCTTGGAGACATCGACTCTTGGTGCTTCACGTGTGGTAGTCATCCCGCTTGCTGCCGCACGCTTGCACAAAGCCACATCCACCTTAATTGTGGCGAGTTCCCTATCAATGTAGGCTCGGATGTCCCTAAACATACGGTCGTGAACCGCTAGCAACTCTTGCTTGAAGGCATCCTCGAGTTTGGCGGTAGACACCTCCACTACCTCACGAAGAGCATTGTCCTCCGCTTCCAACCCATCAAAGCGCTGCTCCATCTCGTCAAGGCGTGAGTCTACACTTGCCACGAAAGCTTCCACGCTAGCTACTCGAGCGTCCAAGCCAGCCACCATGTCCTTGGACTGCGCCCTCTTGCTTCCACCCTTGGTATTGGTAGGACGTTGCTCGTCACGTCCCCGCACTTGGGCCTCCTCACCTACAATGGTAACGTCGAAAACGTTGGCCATTCCTTTTGATAGAGTTTCCCTTCACGCAACTTTTGATTCAAAAGCTCCCTCTCAACAAGGTCTCCGCTCAACCTTGTGTTGCTCAACCTTGAGCTCTGATACCAACTGTCACGGCCTCACTCTCTTCACTCGCTTCGACCGTGCGGTGCTTAGCAACTCCGCTCACTAAGCAAGCCTTCGACACCCGCAATGCGCTAAATCGGAAGCTTATGAATAAAGAGAGAAGAGAGAGCAATAAGAGTTTGAGTGAAGAGTGATTTACAACTCAAGTTTATTGCTTAATTGCTAAATTACTTGGTTGCTTGGTTTGGCCAAATGAGGCCTCACCTATTTATAGGAAAACTTACATAAGATGGACGGCCTAGATTGCACCTCACAATGCACTTTTGAGGGCTAGAATTGGCCTTCTAGAAATGTCCTAGAAAATATCTACACAATTGTCAAAATGGTAATGCTATCTACACAATTCTAGAACTTGGGCTAATTGGGCCTCCATTCTAAAAGTTGGGCTAGTTGGGCTAACATTGGGCTATAAGTACAATAATGCCAATAAGGAAGAATATATGGATCTTTGGCCCAAATGCCTACTTGTCCACCTTAACCCGTTCTATCGACGAGGCATATTGCCAAAGCTCACGCACCCGCTTATCCCGGATTTTCCCTCGCGCAAATTCTGTCCGCACAACGTCTTGGTCACGGTTACTGTTCACGAGCACTGTTCACGCGGGGCGTGACATCCTCCCCCACCTAAATGCGCGGTGTCCTCGTCGCGTCGTCCTCACGGAACCTCTTTATGTGCTCCTTGATAAGCTCTTTCCTCTTTATGTGCTCCTTGATAAGCTCTTTCCTCAAACCACCCCACTTCGGCACAAAAATTCGCCTCCCCTTGGCATAGAGCAAACCGTCGTCAAGCCAAAACCATCTTGTCTTCCCCTCGTGTGCGAGCACCACTATATTTTTGGCTAAAGGGTCTTGGGTCAATCCTTCTTTGATCCTCCCTACTAGCTTTCCCTCGGGAATACTTAGGTTAATGGCCGCCAATGTCGCCTTTCGACTTAATGCATCCGCCACAACATTTGCTTTGCCCGGTTTGTATGTCAAGTCGTAGTCGAATTCCGCCAAGAAGTCTTGCCACCGAGCTTGCTTTGGACTTAACTTCTTTTGCGTTTGGAAGTAGCTAGTAGCTACATTATCCGTCATAACCACGAAATGACTCCCGAGCAAGTAGTGTCGCCATACCCTAAGGCAATGGATGACTGCCGTCATCTCCTTTTCTTGCACGGTGTAGTGCCTTTCCGCCTCATTGAGCTTACGACTCTCGAAAGCAATGGGACGTCCTTCTTGCATGAGTACACCCCCAATGGCAAAATCTGAGGCATCGGTGTGTACTTCGAAAGGTTTTGTGTGATCGGGCAGCACAAGAACTGTCTCCTCCATGATTGCCTTCTTCAAATCTTCAAAGGCATGTTGGCATCCCTTGGTCCAATCCCACGAGCGACTTTTCTTTAGTAAGTTAGTTAGTGGGGCTGCTCTTGCCGAGTAACTCTTGATGAAGCGACGGTAATAGTTAACCAACCCCAAGAAAGATCGGAGGTCGTGTACCTTGGTCGGAGGTTCCCACTCTTGAATAGCTTGTACCTTAGCCTTATCCATCATCAATGTTCCATCCTTGATCTTGTGGCCTAAGAAGTGAACTTCTCGTTGCGCAAAAGAGCACTTCTCCTTTTTCACGTACAATTCGTTCTTTCGCAATACTTGGAACACCTTCCTAAGATGTGTCACATGTTCTTCCAAGGTGTTGCTATATACAACAATGTCGTCCAAGTATAGCACCACAAATTGATCGAGATAGGGATGGAATAACTTGTTCATCAAAGTGCTAAAAGTAGCTGGTGCATTCGTTAGTCCAAAAGGCATGACTAGAAATTCATAGGAACCGTACCTTGTTACGCATGTTGTTTTTGGCTCATCTCCCTCCGCTATGCGTACTTGGTAGTATCCCAACCTTAAATCAAGTTTAGAAAAGTACCGTGCTTTCCCAAGTTGATCGAAAAGATCGGCAATGAGTGGAATTGGATATTTGTTCTTGATGGTGACCTTGTTGAGTGGAATGTCACGGCACAAGAGATCGCATGTTGGCTGGGTGTGGTGGGGTGTGACAAATCAAGCACATTGATGTTTCATGGTGCAAAGTCGGCTTCAATCTCAAGGGCTATTATGTAGAGGGGACTTAGACCACCCCTGCCCGAACTGGTCGGGGACTGAAGCCGTCCTCCTGATGAGGCCAAGGTAGGCCGAAACCAGTTAAATATGCGACGGGATAACAAGGCTTACCCTCGACATGGGGGGTCTACGAGGGTGCCGCACATGCCTCTCCGCTGGGCGCGTGACAGATGGTATCAGAGCAGGAACGAGAATTTCCGCAAAATCTCGCTACGTTCCTGACTCCTGTGGGAATCCACCGAGACGGCCGAGGATATTAGCCCGTAAGATTGGGCGAGGGAAAACGGGGTGTCTATTGTGTGACCCTTCGCCACGCAGCCTCGAATGTGGGCGTGCTCGCACTATGATGTGTCCTACGGTATGGGGATCTTCCTGTGGGGGAAGATGAGCATAGTGGTTTGAAAGGCAACCGCATAGCGCCTCATCTACGCCAAGCACTGCTACCACCGTACGTTGAGGATGGCGTGCCCGCACGACGTGGTGTTATCGTGTTCTCTTTATGAGAGTCTCCTTAACCCGGGGGAGATGGGCGTTATGGAGTGGAGCGGTATGCAGGGTAGGACCTCGATGGTCTACCAATTGAGCTGGCGAAAAATTTGAAGATGGCCGCGTGCACGAGGACGTGCACGATTTTCGGTGGTGGAGAATGTCACGGCACAAGAGATCGCATGTTGGCTGGGTGTGCTGGGGTGTGACAACTCAAGCACATTGATGTTTCATGGTGCAAAGTCGGCTTCAGTCTCAAGGGCTATTATGTAGAGGGGACTTAGACCACCCCTGCCCGAACTGGTCGGGGACTGAAGCCGTCCTCCTGATGAGGCCAAGGTAGGCCGAAACTAGTTAAATATGCGACGGGATAACAAGGCTTACCCTCGACATGGGGGGTCTACGAGGGTACCACACGTGCCTCTCCGCTGGGCGCGTGACATTATGCTGCAATCAAATTCCACAAAAATCATTGTAATTGTTAATACATTTGGATATGAAACAGGAGCCAACTCATGTTTCTCAAATTGTCCTAGTTTAGTTCATTTACAAAGATCAATGTAACTTATATCTTACACTTTTTTAATGCCCATCTCATCAAATTTTATTGTCCCTAAATAATCATTAATAACTATTCACAATTATTTTATAAATTAAAAAAAAAATTTTGTAAAATTAGTATAAGAGAGAATCGATTTTTTCATCTTTTACTTTCACGACGAAAGATCAAACCAACTAAACTGTTTTTTAGATGACAAATTCACAATTATGCTTAGAAATCAAATAATTTTGTAACAGTTGACTCTAGCAAATCATTTACAGCTGAGCATCATCTTCCAGAGGATGATAAAGAAGTTGTAATATAATTACAACCAGTAGAAAAATGGTTGGATTTCCAGTCAACTCTGTCATCTCTGCGAGACCGAGCAGTTACAGGAGGCACTGTGATTGAATGATTTGATAGCATTGAAAATGTTGGAGACATTGTCAGACGGTCTCGTATGGATTCTTGTGTGCAGCACAACGCAATTTTCATGCATCTCAATACAATTTCCTCCGGAAAAGAACCCATTGTTTCATCCACCAACTCTATTAGCCTGCCTTCTTCTTCTTCTAGCCTCCATGCCTTTAATTAGCATTAAAAAAGAATCAGAAAATGAAAAATTATTAAGTATGCAAACATTTTCTATATGTATTTATGTACTTACAAAATTGAGGAGCTCCTGCCTTTCTTCATCCAGTAGTAGATCATAATTCTTTCTCCCACTGATAATTTCTAACATTAACACCCCAAAGCTGAAGACATCACTCTTTACTGTCAAGAACCCTCTCACAACATATTCAGGAGCCATGTATCCACTGTAAAATCAATTACTTATCAAGTTAATTAAGCAAACTATTTTCCAATCCATCGGTATACTTCAAAATAATTTTATATATACTTAACAATGTTCCAGCGATCTTGGGAGTTCTAGAATAACTCTCTTCATCCTTAAAGAGCTTTGCCAAGCCGAAATCTGATATTTTCGGATTCATTTGGTGATCAAGAAGAATATTGCTTGCTTTAATATCCCTGTGTACTATTTTAAGCACAGAATCTTCATGAAGGTAAAGAAGGCCTCGTGCCACGCCCATTATAATGTTTAAACGCTTTGGCCAGTCCAGGATTCCACTCTTGCTCTTATCTGCCGGGGGCAAAAAAATCATCAAAATGCATTATTAAGATAGCTAGCAATCAATGTTAGTAAATTTTATGATGTAAAATTCGTATTATACCGAAGAGGAATTTGTCAAGGCTTTTGTTGGGTAAGTATTCATAAACCAGCATTCTCTCTTCTCCTTGAATGCAGCATCCTAACAACTGCACAAGATTCCGATGTTGCATTTTCAATAAAACTCTGACTTCATTTTCGAACTCTTCTCTGCCTTGCTTTGAGTCTGCCGCAAGCCTTTTTACTGCAATTTCTGCACCGTCAGGCATTCTTCCCTGTAATATTATTATGTAAATTATTACAATTCCGTTTGTTCTAAACAATTAATTAAGAAGGCAAATTAATATGAAATCTTGATAGAAGAGACAAACCTTGTAGACTGTACCAAACCCTCCCTTTCCAAGCAAATTTTCATCGGAGAACTTATCAGTGGCAGCAATCAACACATCCAAGTCTAACAAAGAGGATCTCATCTTAATACCCTTTTTCTCAGCATCTTTCGTCAATGTGGAAACTCTCTCTCCCTTTATCTTCAAAATCCATAGCACCCCAGTCATGAAAATAACTCCCCCAAGTCCCCAAAAAACGACCCCAATTATTATCATAACCTTACTCCTGTTATTGGGAGGAGCCCCCGGTTCCAATCCTGGTGATGACGCCACTCCCAAAGCTGCTGTGAGATCCGGAGCAGTTTCCCAATCCTTGTACGCCGGATTGGTGCTAAACTGGAAACTACATGTTGATGTTGCAACCCAACTAGAATGATGTCCTAAACAACAACCAGCAAGATTACCAATTGCTGCTAGCAAATGTTTGGTACAACTCTCCCCATCAATATCCCTGGTGCAATCCGCGTAGCCATACACTGACAGATTTCTCGATACTTTTGTTTTTGCAACTGCATATCGCTTGACAGACTTGCCCACTAATACGGATAGATGTTGCATTAGTAGCTTAACTGTTATGATGTAACTAGTAGGAAGAATATCACCAAAATCCCCCTCTTCAATTATCCAAAACTCAGAAAAGTCAGTTGTCTTATTTATGAAGTTCTCGGAGGAGTAGCGGATAGTGCAGTAATCAATCCAAATTTGACCTGAAGTTTGATAACGGCACCGGCCACGTATTTTTGCTGCAGCTGAATTTATGCAGGTCTGGCAACCTGACGGGGTAAATGTGGCACGACAAAGGGCTAGAGCTGTCGCAGACTGCTGTGATGAATTTGTTGTAGAGATTGTGGTGGTACTGAAGCCAGTTGCGGCAGTGTCGTTCTGAAGCGTGCGGAGTGCAATTTCCAGATTGGCTGAGAAGATAGAATCAGACGCATAGGTGCTGGTGCTATCACACTTATACCAAGGAAGACGAGGATCCAGTAGTCCATAGGATAGGTGAGCGAAATCGAAGATCAAGAGAAAAGAGCAGAGGTGATATAAAATCTTAATTTCTGCATTAGAAATATTTTCTTCTGCTTAATCTTGGTAACTTTGAAATTGGCGTATATGCAGCTGCCGATATAAAGAAAAACAAAAAGTCGGACGGCCGCTAATATACTCTGATGTAATAAACCGCAATTGATTGACCCTTGATTCCGTAGTTTGCAATGACTGATTTTTCCATATCGTTAGAGGCATTGCGTTAGAAACTTCACAAATTGATGAAACAGAGCAATGTACTAAGTACAGATGTAAAACCGATAAATTAGTTAAGCTGGTTTTATGTCCTTAAGTTATCCGGGAACAAAAATAAGAATTAAATTTGATTTTGTTTCTTGAATTTTTAAGATGCGTTATTGTGCTTGTCATCACTGAAAAAGGCTAAAAGTGTTAGCAGATTCTAGCTAAATGCATAACAAAGTGTTGCCGCTTTTACACAATTGCAAGATTGACTCTGAGAAATCATTTACAGTATGATCATCTGCCTTCTAGTAACGTAATTGTAATACTATTTACGGAAAGGTGGTCTTGTCTGCCAGCAGCGGTACTATCTATGTTACCTCTATCATCCTGATAATCAGGCGGATCTGCTCCTGGAGGTATTGTCACTGAATTATTAGAAAGCATTGACAATATAGAAGACATTGTCGGGCGGTCTTGTGTGCTCTCCTCTGTGCAAAGTAAGGCAATTCTCAAGTATCTTAATGCAATTTCCTGAGGAAAGGAACCAATTGTCACATCAACCAATTCCAACAGCCTGCCTTCTTCTTCTAATCTTCTTGCCTTGCACAAATACAAAAATGAAAACGAAATGATAGAAGGCACACTCTTAAATCCATTATGTGGGCAATATTTTTAGTGTACTGATACTGTACTTACGAGTTTGAGGAGCTCCTGACATTCTGTATCTAACTGCCGATCAAAATTCTTTCTCCCGCTTATAATTTCTAACATTAACACCCCGAAACTGAAGACATCGCTCTTGACTGAAATAAATCCTCGAATCGCATATTCAGGAGCCATGTAGCCACTGGAAAAACAATTATATGCATAGGAGAAAGATAAATGAGCAAATGAAACCAAACTTCTATTGGTTTGGATTATGTGTTTCTAATCTTCACTTACAATGTTCCAGCAATCTGCCGAGTTCTAGATCGACTTTGTTCATCTGTAAAGTGTTTGGCCAAGCCAAAATCTGATATTTTTGGATTCATATATTGATCAAGTAGGATGTTGCTTGCTTTAATATCTCTGTGTATGATTCTAATAACAGAATCATGATGAAGGTAAAGAAGCCCTCGTGCCACACCCATTATAATGTTTAAACGTTTAGGCCAGTCAAGTAATGCACTCTTACTCTTGTCTGTTAGGCATACAAACATTATAATAAACATTAAGCAAACATTGATAGACAAAACATTATAATAAACAATAAGCAAACATTGATAGACAAGTAAATGGTGAGTATGATAAAATTAATTATAGTGTGAAATATTACCGAAGAGGAATTTGTCTAGGCTCTTGTTGGATAAGTATTCATAAACCAGAAACCTTTCTTCTCCTTGAACACAGCATCCGAGCAACTGCACAAGATTCCGATGTTGCATTTTCAGTAAAACTCTTACTTCATTTGCAAATTCTTGTTTCCCTTGCATTGAGTTTGTTGCAAGTTTTTTCACCGCGACTTCTCTACCGTCCAGCATTCTTCCCTGGAAAACCGTCCAGCTTTGGTCAAGAAGATGCGGAATATAAGGAATAAAATTCAAGGTTCCCTCCCGACAAGGTAAATCGTCCTTATAAAGTTCCTAGTTGCAAACTCAATTAATGCTAAGGATAGACAGGTACAGATATTCTTGCTGATGATGCAAAGTAATGGGTTTCCTTATCAATGAGTTTATATTAAAAATAAACAAAATAGTAAAATAATAGAATAAAAAGAAGCCGTGTTAATTACCTTGTATACTGTACCAAATCCTCCCCTTCCAAGCATGTTTTCACTAGAAAAATTATCAGTTGCAGTAATCAAAACATCCGAATCGAACAAAGGTAATCTTATCATCGGAATCCCCTCCTTCTTCATCGACTCCTCAGCATCTTCCTCCATAAATCTCCACTTCCTTCTCTTTATAGTCAACAGCAGACCGACGATGAATATCATCGCTGTCGCAAGTGCCCCAGCCACAACTCCAATTATTGTCAGCTTACGGCGCCTTCCTCTGCTTCCTCCAGCTGCATCCGATCCTGGTTTAAGCACCGGAGCCGTTGCAGGTGTTGGTGCCAATAACGTGCTAATATCGGCAGCAGTTTCCCAATCTTTGTGCACAGGATCCAGGTTAACCTGAATACTGCATGTTGGGGTACCAACCCAAACAGCCCATTTTCCTGAACAGCAGCCTATCATGTAAGCTCTAGCTGACAACAAACAATTTGCGCAACTCTCACCATTGACATCCCGGGTGCACTCTACGTAGCCATATACTGGAAAATCACTCAAGATTATATTCATTTTCGCTACTGCAAATCTCTTATCAGATTTTCCTGCCAGAACCGCTAGATTTTCTGTGAAATTCCTGACTGTTTGATCGAAATTAAGTCGATCAGGAACATCCCGGGTGTCGTATAATCCGAATGCATTAGAGTCATCGGCCTTATTGATAAAGTTAATGGAGGAGTAGCGGAGCATACAGTAGGTATGCCAAACTTGAGCAGCTGTTTGGTTAGGACATACGCGACGAATACTCAGCACAGCGGAGTCTACGCAAGCCTGACAATCCGATGACGTTAAAGTGGCACGGCAGAGGGCAAGAGCGGTTACAGACTGCGAGGAATCTGTTGCAGAGACTGTGGTGGTGCTAAAACCAGTAAGAGCCGTGTTGTTTTGAAGTGCTTTGAGTGCAATACCAAGATTGGTGGAGAAGACAGGGCCAAGTGTATAGTTGGAAGAAGAATCACATACATAAATGCGAGGATTATCCTCTGCAGATGTTAGACAAATGGAATGGAAAATCAAGAAAAAAGAGAAAAGCTGAAACAACATGTTTCAGAAATAAACTGCGCTAAACTCAGTGAATTGAAGAATAGATGGAATATGCTTGTATATACAACAAATGATAAAATTAAGTTGCAGATGACTGAAGAATTTGAATCCCCATTAATTGTCTGGTTCGGAAGGACTGTGTCGTCGATGGCTGCTCCATATGATTAAAAAATTGGAGGAAATAACAAGTCAAGTTCAATATAAGAGGAAGAAAATTTGGAAGTTCAATTTTCTTTTCAATTAAAATGCATTCTTCTACAGTAGTTGCATGCGGCGCAAAGGAGAATAAGAGTAAAATTATAAGAAGAGAACAAAAATTCAAGAGGGCTGAATATCAACAACAAATATTTAATGCCCGAATTTGTGAGCGAAGTACTTGAAGATTGGAGTGTATGGAATATTGTTATAAGAAGAGAACAAAAAAAAGATCTTTGAATCAACTTGGAATTGATTATATACGTTAAGAATCTTAATTGAAGTCTCCCATTAGTTGAATTGAATCCCATTTTGTCTTGTATTACACAGTTGACATTTATTGCTGTGCTCATCAGCAGTAAATAATTACCTAAATAAGCAACAACTAAGCCAGTATCCACTCGCATTTATTATAATTTCTCTCTTGTATTTATTTATTTATTTATTTATTTTTAGACTCCGCTATAATTAAGACGTTGAATGTATTACTATATAATTTATTTTTTGCAGCACAAATTTTAAAACATATTACATCAAGTTAAAATCTTGATATAAAATTAAAAATTTAAGTTAAAACTTGAAATATCTAATTTAAGAATTACCAAAAGGAAAAAGTATGTGACAATAAGTCAATATATGTTAGTCTTTATGATTGATTTTGTTTGTAGATATATATCTTTGTAGTAATGAGATGATCAACCCATCCATCACCTATTAGTTTGTGTGCAAGTGATACTGGTAGCTAAAGCATATATTTGAAATTAAAATTTTGTAATTTTAATAATTATATATAATTAAAAGAAGAAATGACTAAATTTTTAAAATTGGTGTTTATGAAGTATTTAAAGATATTAATATTTTTAACACTTAATAAAAACACATTGGTGGTAACTGGTTTTGCATATCTTAATTCATCAAAATCATTGTTAATTTGGTGAGCTTATTGATTTCTTTCATTAATTTGCATGATTTTTTTTTCACTATGATATTTATAGTGTTGTCAGCTAAGAATCATACAAAATTATTTAAGTATCCTTAACGTATATTTCTCCCTCTTTAGGATAAAAGTATGTTTCCAATTATAGATTTGTAACAATTTATCTTTTTTTTAAGATTTTGTAACAAATTACTTGACCATATCTTTAAAAACAAAGAAGAATTATGATGTAACGTGTAAGCAATATTAGATATTGTCAAAAATTCACAAGAATAGATCATTATTAAACGAGATAAAATTTTAAATAAAATTAATTAAAATATTAATTATAAAAAAAATTTATTGAACTAATGAATGACAACCCTAATTTATAGTACTGTTAATAATAATAATTACATAAATTTATTTATTCAACCCCTATTTTCTATTTTGTTTGAAAGTATGCATGCAAGATTTTAAATTCGTATTGTTCATGCAATTTTTTTCCAATTTTATAAGGTGGATACCTTATTTATATATTCAACTTTGAGTAGTAGATGGTCCCTCTCTTTTCTATAAAACAAAATTTAGTCAGGGGATGTTGGATTATTTTTCGATATAAATCCTCTGACGATCAAGTTAATAACCAAAAAAGATAATTAGAGAGAAAAACCCTGAGTTTAGAGAGACAAAGTTTTCCCTAATGTGTTTGAATTTTTTCTTATCTTCAAAGTAAAAAATTTGATATTTATATTTGTTCATTGATTTTATGAGAGTTTTATAATTTCTTTTGATAAGTGTCAAGGTGTAGATGTTACATAGCATACTCATGACTTTTTATAATTTGACCACATATATTTATTTATGTTTAATTGTTATCTCGCTCTTTTAAGGCTTTGTACTATTAAGAGAGGGGTAAAATCGTTTGTCTTTTCCTTTAAACCTTTATGCTACTAGAAGAGGGATGTAGTCGTTTTTCTCCTCTTTTGCTTAAACTTTTGATTTTGAGAGATAATTATGAATTTCACACTTAAGAAAATCATTTGCCCTTTTTGAATGTTTATGTACATTTAAGTACAAATACTCCGTGAGAGTTCATAGGTCTTTAATTTGATAGAGCCTATCCCTTTCTAATAAGTGTTTACAAGACTTCAACAAAAAACAATATTAAACTTCTTAATTAAAAAGCTTCTCTCTTCTTTTTGGAGTACTCACTTACCATCAAATAAAAAGATTTTCTAAAGATTTATTTTACAATCGTCTCCTTGGTCTCTTGAAAGTCGTTTAGGTAATAATCCTCCTCAAAAGTTAACTATTTCCAAGTGTTTTCCATCAAATAAATGCATTATGAGCTTGAATTTTTAATTTTTTTTCATGAACTTCGGCTTTCAAGTTGCTTTCCCACAGGCTTAATCACTTCTAATTATTAGTTTTGAGTTTAGGCCCATTAGTCAAAAAATTTGGGTATAACAGGTAAACATACAAAAAGTTATAAACAAATGACTCTTAATTAGTTGATATTTGATCAATTGTTAATTCTATCTTGAAGATTATTGTGTTAAACAATTTTGATGCATGGCATTTAAATCTTTCGTTTTAGTTATTTGTTTATTTATTTATTCATTTAATATAAATAGACACTTGACTTCTAGTCATAATATATTGTATTTGTACCCTTAATTACAAATTAGGTCATAGTTACAAAAATATTAAATCATTAAATTATAATATCTCTAAATATAACGCCGTTAATTATTATATATCTTTCAGTTTTTGGGCCTTATTACTCCTTTGGGCCACTTCTCATGTGTCCTTAATGAGCTTTGGGCTTCGTAAAATTAGTTACGCCGAAAGATAAGTAAAATAAACTAACTATTTTTCCAATTTCCGACGTGGGGAGTTTTTATTGGTTGCTTCAAAGCGAAGCTGCGCAGATGAGCTGTTAAACCCGCCAAAAGAAGACAAAAATCTAGTCAGCCAACTTAAACCAATCCACGACTCAGTCTCTGTCCCATAAACCAATTAAAAACCTTAAAATATAAGAAATATAAAAAAATAATATCTAAAATCTCTTACACGCAACGGCTTGTTTTGACGATTGAATATTCCATTCCATAATTATTACTTTACACGTTCAAATTTAAAATAACAATCACTTTTCAATTTTCAGTCTTTTTTTTTTTAAAGCCTTTGCTGTTGTTATTCTCTTTTTTAACCCATACTTTTCTTCAGCTTTTGCGTTTTCTGGGATATTTGTGCTCAGAGATCATCTGTTTGTGTTGGGTAAGAGAAGGGTAGAGAGAAAAGAGAGAGATAATGGCAAACCCCAACTGGGAACTTAAGAATTGCTGCAACCGAGACCAGGTCAGGTTTCTTGTCACTATTGGAGTCTTCACCGTTGTTATTCTCGCTGTAAGTTTCTCCTTTTTTTCCCGTTTCACATTCTTTTTACCCTGTTTCTTTCTTTTGAAATCTGAAGAAAAATGTTTGAGCGAATTTGAAGTTTTGTGTTTGCATGGCTGAGTCATCCTAGTTTTGTTTGTATGGGGTTCAACTGAGGGGCCATGTTTCTTTTATATGGTAATGAATTAAAATCTCGATATTATGTGTTCTTTAGTTTCTTTCTTCTGTCTTTTTGAATTATTCTGCTACCCAGTATAACACTTGAGTTGTTAAATTGTGATTAGTTGCTTGTTAGATCTACAAATGGAGTTTTCCTATTTTGCAAACAGTTAGCACGATTTCAACTGAAATACCAGAACTTCTCTTTATTGGTTGTATTTGCAATTGGTGCATTGATGCTTGAATTCTGCTAATTTTACATTGAAATGGGACAAAGAAGGACAGAATATAGATTTTTGATACTAACAACTAGAACTGCGTTTTGATGTTAATATATATTCAAAATTACATGAAGTTTTATAAGTACATGAGACGTTTTTGGGCTATACTTTTTGGGACCCATGAACTTAGCTCATTGTTAGTATCAAGACTGATTTTAGGCAAATGGATGGGTGTGCTATTTGAGATTACAAGTCCAATTTGTGCTCAACCTGCAGCACCAGAAGTTTCATAAAACCTTGAAGATCGGATTCACAATGGTATAGAGCAATGTCATCTGAGAAGTTAATTCTAAAAGGGTATTCTTGAATTTAACTTTAAGCAGATGTTAATTTTGAAAATTGAGTTGTATAAAAGTTCTGTTGGGTATACTTAAATATAATGGTTTTTAGATGTTTCTTCTTTCAACTTTTCATTGAGTGAACATATTGGTATTAGTTGATGCAAACAGTCCTCTGATGTAAAGTTTTTTGCTTCTTACTGTCTTAGCTCTGGAGGACGGTACTACTGACACCTTTTAAGCTCATCACCGTATTTTTGCATGAAGCGAGCCATGCAATTGCTTGTAAACTCACATGTGGCGATGTAAGAAGCTTCCTTTTCCTATCTTATGCATGATTACAGGGTACATACATTCCTCTTATGTATTTACCACCAATAGCTTTTCCAAGACAAACTCTATTTTTTGCCTTTTGTTCTTTTCTTTATTTTTTTCTTGTTATCACGGTTAGAAAGTTCATATGATCTTTTTTAATATGATGGATTTATGATCAGTCAGTGTAGATTAGTTTGTAATTATTTTTTTTGTCGCTCAAATGTGATATCAAATAGTTCTCATGAGTCACCTCTTCTCTAGTCCTATCAAGAGTCTTTCAGCTTTAGATGTGGAATATCATGGATGTATAATTCAAACATTGTTGTTGACTAGCAAACTGAAATTTGGTTATGGAAGCATTCAGGGTCATCAATCTTGAAAATTGCCACCCAAAATATTGAGGATAAAGTTTCCTTGGTCATAGTCTAAGGAACTTCAAGTTGCATGAGAAATATGGACATTTCCTTGATGGTTGCAACCTTAGTTCCTTTCAATCTCCATTTGATAATTGAGATGCGCCTCAACATTTCTGGGAATTCAGTACCAGTTTATATTCTTAATATGGTCTTAAAATATTGTATCACATGGACCAATAATATTTTATCTTATAGCGAAATTGAATGGATTGCTTATTATAAAGAAAAGAAGAATATGAATAATGAATATCCAACACAGTACTTTTTGTATGGGGATTAATTTACTCAAAATTCTGTTCTTCTTATTTATGGTTCATTGTGTGAAATTTTCCAGGATTTGTGGAACAGGACTTTTAAATGATTATATATTTGTTCAAGCTGCAAATCATTTAAATATATTCGTTTTCTCACATTGCATTGCATGCTGTTACTGATGCCTTTTGTTTCAAATGTCAAATTTCATTAGAATTCATGATGCTACAGCATTTAGTTCATAGTTCAGTCCCAGTTTCTTGGTCTTAGGGATGCTGTATGCTAAATCAGAGAGTGTGTATTTATTTCATTATGCAGGTGGAGGGAATGCAAGTTCATGCAAATGAGGGTGGGGTAACGCAAACGCGTGGTGGTATATATTGGTTGATTCTTCCTGCAGGATGTAAATCTCTTTTCTCCCTGAAAACTTCATTTGTTAACACTACATCAACTTTTTTGCGCTACATTATATGACACAAGGGCAGAATTGTGTATCAGACACTCAGACAAAGATGTCGGTAGACACATCACCTATTTGCATATGTAATTGCATACAGTTGCTGATAAACATGCATGCATAAAATTGTATGTGCATGGATCGGTATATGCATACATAGATCCATATATGTCACATGTGCATATGTGATCTTTATTAGTTGTATAAAATTATTTATCCCTCTTCCTAGAATGACTATGTGCACATGTGAGGGCTTGTATGACTTGTATCCAACACAGAGAAGTCACTCCTGAAGAATGCTACACTCTTTAGTTTTCATATTTTGGAATTTTCTACCAAGACCCAAGACTTTGCTTTTCCATTAAATTAGAGATTCTATTTTGTTCATATGTTTGTGTTATATCCTCTTGCAATCGCGCGAACTTGATATGTCACTCACAGTTTTTATGGTTGCTTTTTGCTTCCAGATCTCGGTTCTTCATTTTGGGGAATGGCTATGGTACTTGCATCAACAAATCTAACCACTGCAAGAATTGCTGCCGGTTGTTTAGCTCTCGCTCTCTTTATTGTGCTCTTTATTGCACAAAATGTAAGATATTTATGAATAGAGAATATTTTGTCCTTATATATTCTTTTAAAAGTCTAAAAGTGTGTGCCAAAATTTTCTGCTGTCTCACTTGCTAACTATTGTCAAACAGTGGACACTCCGAGGTCTCTGTATTGGTGAGTGTTTTCCTGATCTATGCATAATTGTTCTTATGATTTTCAAACTTTACAGCTGATATTTTTTATGATTTCTTAGGATTCATCATTTTCCTTGCTATAATATGGGTTTTGCAAGAAGAAACAAGCGTCAAAATTCTACGTTATGTCATTCTCTTCATTGGTATATACTTAAACCTCTCATATCTTATTTTTGGGAACACAAACATACTTTCTTTTTTATCTCTTTGAAGAAAAGAATTGTAAATGTCTACTCTGGAAATTGCAGGGGTGATGAATAGTCTGTTTTCAGTTTATGGTATGTATTTAGTCATCGTTCTTTTCTATACCAAATGGCTGTTATTGGAATAACAAATTACTAATTGTTCCATATTTAATGTGGAAATGAATGAAATAGATATTTATGATGATCTAATATCACGAAGAGTCCACTCCAGTGATGCTGAGAAGTTTGCAGAAGTTTGCCCTTGCCCTTGTAACGGTGTTGGTTGGGGTTTCATTTGGTGAGCATTATAGCATCGAAAATCAGATGATAGTTGATTATTCAGAGACCATCTATATGATTTTGACATTTTCATTATTGAAATTTTACATGTTATCCATTATTTACTGTTTCCGATGGTGGTTGTAGGGGAATGATATCATTTGCATTTCTTTCTGGAGCCATGTATCTTGGACTTGTAATCTTATCTTAAGGTAAAATCATCTTCTTCCAAGAGAATTTTACATCCTATGGAGATATATTAATTGACCTTAGAATTGCTTTTAAGAGTAAACAACACATGAAACATTTTATGCACATGGTATTGTGTATAAAAATTCTCTACCTTTCTCTTTTCAGGTTCCAATATTTGGGTCCCACTTCTTTTTGATATCGTAGAGAGCTCAGTACTTTCTCTGTCTTTTACTCATTGTTTTGAGGCGGTAGATATTTCCAAAGCTGCTTGGTACACTGCTTGAAAACATCATACTTGCCAGATTTTCATTTGACAGAGTGTTCTTGCTGCCCCAATGGAATACCTTCATTCTTTTAACCCCTTTCTCTGGGGGTTCTATATTATTTTATGATGGGTTTGTATAGAAAAGCAACGCTGGTTCATTCTCCATTGAGTTGAATATTGAATGGATTTAATTTAGATAGATCTCTCCTTTGTTTGATTTTGACGAATTTTGCAATGCCTCTGGTGCTTTCTTCTTTGTTGTACCATGAAGAACACCTGCACAGATATTAGAATGTTTCGAAGATCTATTTTGTTGCACATTCATCCATTTGTTGCTTAGTTATATATATTAAAAAGTTCTAGTTCACAGTTTCAATGTGGACAGTCGAGCAAATGTCCATACTGGATTTATCGAATGACTGTTCCTTGTTGATGCCTTCATCCTTCCTTCTTCATAATACTAAAAACATAGTAATTAATGCATGTTTTGCTGTGAATTCCATAGCAACAGAATCAATCAAAGGTTGACATCTCAGTTAAAAAATTGTTTGACATTCCACTTAAACGTTCTCTTGACCATTTAAGAAGGGAGTTAGTCCAGGATCAGGTCTTCAAGAATTCAGGCCGAAGGTTATGTAAAATTGCAAAGTTCTTTGACCAAGGATTGAGCAAACTTGATTACACGGTAAGCTTCTTCTATCATTGATGATCAAGAATAAGAAAAGTACGTGAGATGGCTGAATACCAAATCCTAATAAGTAATGTATATTTAATGTGGAAAAAGCTATAATGTTGTATTTGATGTATATATTATCACACAGGTCTTAAAAAATGAAGGTCGATTCCAATAGGAACCCGTAGGAAGCTTGAAATTTCGTTGCAGCTGTAGTGAAATTTTGTTCCCTCAAAAGCTTCCAGTATTCCATGCAAACGTTTTACATCATATAAATGCTAACTTTGCAATACTAAAAACGATGGGAGTTTCTGAGGGAGGTTGAGAGATGTCTCTCCTTCTGGAAAAAGAATTTCTGAAGTCATTTCAGTTTGAAGCATGATTTGGCCTACGTCCATTCTTTTATATTTCTAATTAAATCTATTCAGAAACATGTCCCCAAAATCATTCGTTATTCCAACATAAATATTCCAAAAAAATAAAATAGATTAAAAGTAAATAAGATTAATGAAGTCTAACAAAACTTCCAGATAAAATTCACCCGCTCAGATCTGACTTCATCAATCTCCTCCTGGGTGTAAGCATCTCTTCCCTTGAACTTAAAAGATTAAATAAATAATAGATAACATATCAGAATATGAACACTCCAGGCTACTAAAAAAATAATTTATCAAGAAAGATAAGTATCCTACCAAATGTGAGATTGGAACATTTTGATTGGTAACAGTATCCTTCATATACCTCATCACATAATATCCACATTCAGTGTTTGTAGGTTGTCGAGTTCACTACACCACCAAATTAAGGTTATGGATTAATATATCATATTTGATAGTATTTACTTTATACATACATGCTAAAATTGATATCTAAATTACCTTAATCTTTTTCCAAGTCAGGCCTTTTCGACCCTTTTTCCCAACTTGTTTAATGAACATCTTAAGAGCCCTTCAAAATTAAAACAATGGAAACCTCTTATTTGTCACAATCGCCAGACAAATATTGCTCAAATTATGTGAATATAAACTCTTAGAATATAATCATTTACAGTGGTATAAACTTCTTCAAATCCTGATAGGGTTCACGACCAAGAGGATCCAAGAAATGTACAACACATTCATGTGGATCAACTATGACCAATACCCAATGTCTTCTGCATATAACAGGTAAATGATGTTCAGTATTTAAATATATTACTACTAGCACTAAGCATGCATGTATACTGATATACGTAATTCGATCTAAGTAAATGACCTACTCAACATTGTATGCAAGAAGCAACAATTGTTGGGTTTTAATTATCAACATTCTAGACACAAGTGCACGAGCTCTATACTCAGGACTATACCCACTTCCTTCCAAGAAGCTCGAAGGGTCAACAAATCTGTAAATAACCTCCATATGACGATTCTTCAATTCATCAAATAGTATCCTGTAGAAAGATATATACGTTATCAATTTTTTTTTTTTAAAGGTTTTGGATATGTTATCAATTGATTATATAAAAAGATGATAACTAATTAGCCACTAATTAAATATTGTTATAGTCTACCTTATATAAGTTAACATTGTAGTGACTGCTATTTCTTCCGTTCTACAAAATTGTAGGATATCATCCCTCATTAAGTAGAAACATCCCGATTCATTTTCAACAATGCCTGACTCCATTTGAATCCGTATAGCTCCGTTTTCACCCATGAGTTGATCAGCATACCTACTGAGTGATTTCACTAATGCAGGCGGCATGTAGTCCTCTTCGAGGAGCTCAGGTTCTTCCAAAGATTCCTGAATTTATAAGCAAACAAATTAACTTGCATGACCAACAATATTATTTGCATGTTTTGGTCTGAAACGTATACTAGCACTCAAAAGCAGCACAAAAGAATGCCTACCTTTTGCAAAGATGCAACTGAGCTATTTTCAGTGTCGCAGTCCAAAGATGTTTCCTCTTCATGGCAGCTAGTAATTTCTTCAGAATGATTTGGAGCTTGGATAGACGGGTCAAGCTCTTTCATGCACCTAATTTCTGGAAGCAGTTTTTCAAGGGTTTCATAATAATATCTGGTTACTTGGCCAGTTTGACCCATCACTTTCATGCTTTTCATTTCCTGCAGCAATTTTTCCACTGTCTCTTCCAAGTATACTAGCCGTTCCTTCATCACCTTCATCTCCTCGGAAGAAAATTCTCGTTTAATACTCTTTCCGAAGTAAGACTTTGGTGTGACAAAACCTCCTACACCTCTTACTCGACCACCTTTTTCAGGAGTCTCCAAAGCCATTGTAAGAACATCTTCACTTCCATTGGTGGAAATGATCCCCTCCTTGACTTGTTGCATCAACTCATCCTACAGAAATACAATCATATGAAAATACATTTGAACATAAATAGAAAAATTATCAACTAAAAAGTTCACATTGAGACAAATACAATTTTCTCAGCCCGCTCTCTAACAGCTTCATTTGTATATTCTCCTTTCTTGTTCATTCGTCCTGCTTTCCATAAGATGGAGCGATCAATCTCATCATTGCTTCTGGAAGCCTGTTTCTGTTAAATAAATGTTTACAAATATCGGTTTAGGCAACATACTATGGAAAATGTTTATTTATTAATAATAATGTTTCACAAACTACTTACAAGTTCAACCTCTAAACCAGCGTAGCCCTTTCTAGAGAGGCGATGTGTATAAACGTTCTTCGCTGTTCTCTCTTTTTGCTTTTGACTAAATTTCTACAGAATTGAGACATAAGCATTGCAAACAGATACATCCACATAACATGCATGTATATATATTAAAACTACAAAGCATTATCGTGACTAAATTTAAATACCATAAATTCTTCAGACAAACGGCTTCTGACAAAGATTTCCCAATGTGTTTGCTCAATAAAATCACGCTTAGAAGGTGGATGATCCAGCAAGTCCGGTTTATCCTTGAATGGAACAACGTATATAACGCTGAGGTTGGACTTGAATGTTCTCCATTGAGTAGAAGCAGAAGACAGAATATGAGTCTTCATACTTTCCTCCATCTTGAACAACATCTATACACGAACGGTTAAGGAAACAAAGCAGTATTCCAATTGAACAGAGTTTGGAACCAAATGTAAGTGGATGAATGAATACCTTCACGTAATCCCATATTTCTTCTTTGAGATTTGATGGAACATTGATCCAACGATCATAAGTAATAGGGACAATGGTACGTGCCAATAATCCAGTGTAACTTGATAATAATGTAGCTACCTTGCCTACTGGTTGTCCTCTGCTGTTATACCGTACAACTAGTTCCTTTCCACCATTCATATACTTCTGAAGACGAAGTAGGTAAGTAGGACCTCTGCCTTGCCTTCTCCAGGCATTTGGATCAAATCGTGTCGATTTTGGGAGATCCATGAACAGAGCAAGAATGAACCTTTCAGTTTTCCTCTCGTTCTCTTGTTATTTATATTCATTTTACACTGGGTTTTGGTAGCCAAACCCTCCAGAGAAGAGCCATTAATAAGCGTCTTAGACTTATCGTAATAATAGCTTAGGGTAGTGAGAAACTCTTCAATTCTATGGGACAGATATTGACATGATCTCCGAAAAGGAAATTGAAAATGAAAATGAAAGAAATCAATAATTACTTCAATTTATTTCATATTATCTTTTGTCTACAATCACATGGAGCTCAGAGCCCCGCCGCCGCTGCGTTTTCCATGCAGGCACGCTGACAGTTTTATGGGTAATACAAGGAATTTAAAGCGGATCAGTTCAAACCATTCCCTTCACTCGGTATTCTGTACCTTCTGCCGTATTGGCCAGTTGCCACGCACAATTTTCGAGGGACCACAACTATGAATAATCCTCCTAATCCACAATTATTTATCTAAGCAAGCCTATATTGCAGAGCCCACTGTACAATTAACTTTTTTTTTTTTTCAAGCGAAGCACCTTCCTGAAGTGTTAATGATAGTCTACAGAAAGATAACTTTCCACACAATCACACCGCAGCAAGAAATATTGCAATAAGGTTGGCTACGTCGACATAAATACATTTAGGTGAATAACTTCAATTACATGTATGAGCCCAAACAAAATTCCACATGGATATCCTTCAATTTTTCAAATACAATCCTCTAATATTGCTCATCCCCTTCAGTAAACCAGGTACTTCTTTGAAGTTCAGGATACTCATTCACCATCACGCAATGAGATCAAGGTGAACTATGAAACTATGAACTCCCCATAGTGAAGTCCTCATACCGTCACTATCCTCGCCTTCCCACCATATCCTGACAGCAGAGAAAGCTAATCAATAGATAGGAAACTGACACACTTGCTGACATTTGAAACTGAAACACTTCCTGACATTTTTGTAGTTCAAACTTAAATTTTTCCAAATGAAGTCCCAATCATATGGATCTTCTGTAGTACCCTTTAATTGAAAAAGTGCCCCCATTTGATCAAGAGACCAAATCTCATATTACTTAAAATTTTAAAATGTGCATCCCATGACCAAATATTTTATTTATTGATTGGCCAAGAAAAAAATAAAAGTGCACAATGAAGGAGCCTTACTTTTTGAAAATGATAAAAAACTTGTTTAAGACTGCAATTCATTGGGTTTCCTCTTACTCCTTAGGTGCTACATATAAGACAAACAAATAGGAAAAAAAATACTCCAGTAAGAGTAAAACAAGGTAAAAACATTCGAACGCGTGGAAAAAGAATGAAGAGCAAGAAAAGGGAAGTGGATGTTGACCACCAAATTCCAATTTCATTAAAACCTTGGCTTCACTCACATTAAGTGTTTTACTTCGTTTATGATATTTCAATAAATATGCTTCCGCCATCCTCTAGAGTGCTAATATATTTTACTTGTTGAAATACAAAGACAATACACCAGTAATACCATCAATTCTATTACTGTTTCATAGTAATACGCATTCAAATTTACAGAATTCAAAATACTTGGCATGGATCACAGAGAGAGAGAGAGAGAGAGAAAGAGAAAGTTACCAATTTGCAGCAATCTGACATTAATTCATAATAGCAAATGAAGCAGACATCATTAGATATCCAAATCGTCATCTGGGTCCTCATCTGAATCTGGGATCTCATCATCTGAATCACGAAAATATATTATCTGACCTTTGCCAGTGTTCTCATCAGTAGGCAGTTTCCCAGTCTCGTCATTGTTGTTCTCATTGAGAGATCCTCGACCATCATAAATTTGTATGGGTTTACCGTTTCCTGAAGCATAGAAACTTAGAACATAAAACAAAAGTCAAGAAAGATATACAGAGAAATATTGAAAACATTTTTCCCAATTATTAAAATGTAAACTTCAGGAAAAGCTCATACCCATTTACCAGAAATAGAAATTCAATCTAATATACATTTATTTTCAATATACTCATACCTTGGTGCTCAAAAGGAAGCACAACCTTAGCCCTCTCAGTTCGCTCCTTCTCTGATAGCTGTAGATTAAACTGCACCTGTTGAATAAAACATTAAAAACATACAAGAAAATGTCACACTAAAATTTAAGAATATCAAGGTCTTTTCGTGCTGGCATGCATATGCTTGCAAATATCTTTGCATTATAACACATGGATATGTAAGCACAAGTTTTTAAAGAAAGTCAGAGACAGAGACAGAGACAGAGAGCTCCAGAGTGTCCTTTCGAATCAAGATAAAGCTATAGAACTGACCCTCGGCAAAAGGCATTGGTTATTTATCTCTTCCTCAGATGAAACAGAAGTAAATTTGATGCCCGATAGCTCAAGGAGTAATTCTTCGCACTACAAACAGGTTTAAATAAATAATATATAAGTTTTTGCAGAAAAATCAGCATAAAAGCCTCCACAGAGAAATAAAGAAATAGAGTTATCACCATAATTCGAACACGCCCATTTCTTCGCTTGAACCGAACATGAAACTTTCCTTTCCTAAAATTCTGTTCAAGCAAAGAGAGATTTTCCAAATCACCTCTCTGTCCAATTGTACAAGGTTCAATGCTAGCAACCATTGAGGACAAATACTCAAGAACAGCTGTGAACCTGACTTCATGAAGGTCTGAATGTAACAACCAAAAGATACTAGAAACTTGATCTGCAACCAAACAATAGCAAAATTATAACATAAAAAGCAAACGCACATCAGATAAACCACACGGTTCAGAAATTTCTGCTCAACTAGAATAAATTTTCACGGTCAAACACCAAAATTTTACATATACTATCAACAAATATGTCAGTAATTTAAAGTTTTTCAGCCACAGCAGCCTATTTATATGCGGTATCTGACAATTAACTTTAATCATTCTGATGGATAAAATACAACTAGTGGCAGTAAGTAGCACCACATTTACAAATCAAATTTTTTTGTCAAAAAAGTTCTACAAAACAGTTCATGCTGTAGAATAACAACAAAAGGCTAAGGATGATAATTGGGATCTCATTGAAAATCATGAATTTAGCAAGAGGTAAATCATGTGTACATACCATGGCTACGGAGGTTGCTCAGAAGACCTGCAACTGATGAGATGGATGCATGTCTCAACATTTCACTCACCTGATAAAGTGCGAAAAGCCAATTATTAACAAGAAGATAAGTAAATTTGAAGGAAAAAGATAGAGACCAATAGCACAAACAAGTATATGCAAAACTCTGAAATCTTCTCGACATAGAAACTGGAAACCAACAACACAAAGAAACATATAGACCATATGGACGCTACTCAACAAAAGGAGAAAAATAAGCACCACTTACATAATCACACTCCACAATAGGTAATTCTTCTTTTGCAAACTTTTTCCACAAATAAACAGGCATTTTCTTATTCCCTAATTTCAAATTCCTACAAGATATTCAATGAATGAAAGAATATCTACCAACTTTTGACAAGTAGTAGTATATTACAGCTGATATAAGCCTCTCAAGTCAATATGCAAACTCTAATTACATAAAAATTAGCAATATTATCACAAAATAACATGTCACAGATGCAGTTATCTTGTAATTAGTATCCATTTCAACGTGACTTCCATTTTCATCCTGAAAAAGAAAATTAAAAAATAAAAAGGAGAATGGCAACATAATCATACTCTGCAATAGGTCAATTATTCTTTTACAAACTTTTCCAAAATTAAATAGCATTTTCTTCTTCCTCATTTAAGTTCCTTAAAAAATTTCATAAGAAAATAGTACTAAAAGAGAAAAAAAAGAAGTTAAGGGCTTTAGCCTTCATTTTATTCCCTCATTTCATATTCCTACAAGATATTTTTACAGCTGATAAAGACCCCCCAATTCAATAATGAAACTCTAATTGCAAAAAATTTGCATTGTTACCAAAATTAACATGTCAGAGATGCTGTGATCATGTAATGGTTATCCATCACAATATGACTTCCATTTTCACCAAAAACAAATTTGCAGACTCAACTAGAAACAAATTTCCAGTCTGAACTAGATATTTTAAAAGGAAATTATATATTCAAACAAATTCACATATGAACTTTATGGTTTTCTGTCTAACAGAATTATTAATAACCATTGGATTTATTCGAGGCATTTCCCATTAAGTGATTTTTATGAATCATTAATCTCTCTTTCATGGAGTTTCTCCATTACTCATGGGATTTTCTATTTTAAAAACAATTTAAGCACTATAACTGCGCCAACCACTATTTTACCCAAGGCTTTGCTACTTCAGTTTTTTTTAACCAAACTGCATCATCTTCAAAATTCAAATATATTCTCTCGTTTATGTTGAGGTACTCTACTCACAGCAGTAAAAAAGGAAGCATTACTGCACAGTACTTATCAGCACATTATATGATTATTAGAATTTCAAATCATCAAGTAAACCATTATAGATTTTAATTGATGCCTTAATCTCATACAAGATTTCAAATGATGAAGGAATTTGGCCCAAGAATTATCCCATTTGCTGGCCTAAGAAAATGAGTTATCGTCATTCTATATAAAGCCTGTATCCTCTATCAAATGAATGTTTCAGGCACTATAGCAGCAGAATTTTCATTCTACTAAAACAGCACCGAACCATGACCCTAAGACACAATGATCAATATATCAAAGGCATTGGGAAGAAAGCAATGTATGAATATCAATCAAGAAATCGTCACTTCCTCAACAACACGTGACAATACCACGCTTGTCCAAAATGAGACAAAGGAGCACTTTAGAAGTACTTTCTGACAGCTTGTTAATTGCCCAAAGTGTGTGGCATTTCTTCCAACTGAACCACGGAAATGCAATCCTATCCAGCAATTTCAACATATGATTGCACCCAATAGGTAAGGTCTAACTGGCCCATAAATCCCATAATACATATTTTTTTTATTGATAAATCTATTAATTTTTTAAGACACTAAACATGCTAGCCCTCAAAAATGCCTCTTACAGAGCCTATCCCCAACAATGTGTTTTGCACTTGACAGGAAGTTTCCTAGCACCACCTAACAAAAGAGTGAGGCTCCTAATGAGAAAGATTAGCAACAAAAACTTTTTACTTGTAAATTTTTGGTGCTCAATGGGAAGCTTCGACAAGAAGACAATTAAACTCCTCTACGGTAGATTCTCTTTAAGATTGAAACTTCTTAACAAGATCCTATCTATATGACATGGAATGCAGCTAAAACTTCCAAAGCAACATTTGTCATGATATACATATAAAAACACTCAAGTGTGCTCTTGAAGTTCATCAAACGTGATAGGGAAGTCATTACACCTAGTCAATACATTGTCAACAAAAATAATTGCAGCTCTTATTAGATATTGACAATTCTCAGGTAATTACCGAGTCAATGGCAATAGAGAAACGACCCTTCCCTTGTCCAACCAATCCTACAAACACAAACAAACATTAAACAGATGCCCATCAGAACCTAATTATCTTCATAAGTATTCATCATGTAGAGTGAGCTTTACACTTACAAACAGAAGAAAAAATAATAGATTAAAAAAATTACCTTTACCAAGTTCAATAATTGATGTGTGCAACTTATCCAAATTTCTCACATCCTTCCAAACTTTGGACAAGGAAGAAGCTTCATCAGAAAGGTCCTTGGCGTTTAGCCGATTTTTCCAGCCAAGCGGATCCGTGTAACAATCCAGTATCTGAACCCTGTTAATAAAAATACATCCACAGTTCCCCACAAGATTAATATAGCAACTAAATGCAAGTCACTACCAAGAACCAACTAAACTTCACACAGTAAAACCCACAAAGGAAATCAATAAATAAGTTGGTGTTACGTACTCTTTTTAAATCATTTTCTGTTTAAACGCTAAAATCCTTTTTAGTTAAAAAATAATAAAAAATTCAATTGGAATACGGAATTAAATACAGATAAGAAAAAATATGCCCAATTAAATTCACCATTTATGTGATGAAGCTACATCAATTCCTTTTTTCATCAACAAATCCACATAAAACGACGGACTCCGAGAAAACGCAACGATCACAAGGCCTCTGCATTTAAGAATAAATGAACAACGGAACTTCGTAAGTTTAGCTAGTAAAGCCATGATGATCTAAAATTTAAAAAAACCAAAAAGGCGGGGGGGTGGCGGGGCGAGTCGTGTTAGGGTGAAGTGAAGTAACCTTGACTGAGATTTTCCCGCCAAAACATAGTTAGATAGCTGGGCGAGCACGTGAGTAAAGACATCGAAACCAAACGGTGAAACTAAGGAGTCTTTGATAGTGAGAGCAGGCGCGTGTTCTCCTTCTAAGCCCCCGTCTCGAAGTGTTCTGCAGATAGTTTCGGCCATTGGTGGCGCCCCTGAGACTGACTGTCCCCAATCAAAAACCCTAATTAGTTTAAACTTTTGGGAATTTTCGATTATTTCCCCAAAAAAAAGAATCGTGGGACCCACAACGATTTCTATTTTTCTACTAAAATGTTAAAAAGAGAGAGGAAAAAAAACAAAGTAATAAATATAACAATATATATAAATTATAACCATTTAATTAATTTAAAAATATTTTATCCCCTCCTTAACATTTTACGGTTGCTAATTAATCAACTAAGCAATTTCAAGTAGAAAAAGATTTTCTACCATCAAATTTTAGCTCAAATCACAAGACTGATTTGTTCAATATGTGAAAAAAAAAGACAAGAAATTAAAAAATTCACAATAAAAAATTTATTTAAGAAAATAGATTGATTTTCTTTTTTAAGCCTCTAATCAAATAATTTAAACTTATAAAATTTTTCAGATGTAGACTACAAACATAAATATCATTTAAAAGTTAAGGAGATAAAGAATATAAACAAACTTTGAAAAATTACCAAGATAATTAAAAACTTGAACAGTTCCCTCGTTCTATCAAATTTTTTCTTATTATGTTTAGATATAATTTCATTGTGATTTTTCAATCAATTTAAATAGATTTTTATTCTCATTTACTGATCCTTATAATTTACCTATGACTCAATTCACAAAGGAAGAATTTGATCAATTTTTTTAAATCTTTGTTTAATTCAAAGAAAACAAATATGGTGTGTCAAATGAGTCAATAAATTTGTATTTAATCAATTTTTTTACATAAAATAACATTAAGAGTTGTTAGAAATTGAACAAGATAAAAGTCATTTTAAGTTGCAAAAGTTAATTTAATCATTTGGCAAAATTTTATCAAAATTAGTTAAAACAAAATTTGAGAAATTGAAGAGAAATTGCTTCTCAAAATCTAATTTTTAAAAGTGATATTATTTTTAAATATAATGCAAAAAAATCCAAATAAAAAGATAAGGTATGAAAATTATGAAAAAAAAATATGAATTAATCTATTCAAATAAAAAGATTGATTAAAAATTAGATAAATTATTTGACGACGGTATTCCACATAGTGGATTGGAAGCCAATTTAATCCACCCAATCTGCTCAATTCATTCCGATTCAGTCTATTTTTTAGAAAATTGGGCAGATCATTGAATTGGGTTGGATTTAAAAATTTAAAACCCACTTACAGTGAATTGAATTATACATGTACATTATTAATCCACCAAACTAAATAAAAATTATTTTATAATATATAAAAATTATAAAATATTTATCATAAATTTAATAAGCTATTAATTTTAATTCAATAATTTTCAATAAATTTGCAGAAAAATTCCCATTCCATTTGTAAACTTCCTAATTTTTGACTGAAACCCAAAATACAAAGTTTTAAACGTAATTTCTTTATTAATATTTTAAATTATGTTTTAATTTTTTGTAATATATTACTAAATGTTGATATTAAATTCTTATATACAATTATGTCTAATGAGTCTTTTTTTATAAATATATATAATATTTATATTATTCAATTTATATAATTATATTTGTGTTTATTAATGTTTCATTTGTACAATTTATTTTCTTTTATATTATTGACTAATTGAAATTTTTTTATATTGGTGTTAAATTCTTAGATACAATTATGTCTAATGAGTTTATTTTGATAATTATATGTAATCTTTATATTATTTAATTTTTACAACTATATTTGTGCTTATTAATGTTTAACTTGTACAATTTATTTTTTTCTATATTATTGACTAATTGAATTTTATATTGTTGTTAAATTCGTATATACAATTATGTTTAATGAGTTTATTTGATAATTATACGTAAACTTATATACAATTATGTCTAATAAGTTTGTTAAATTCTTGTATACTATTATATTAGATTTATTTTTTATTTTTCAATAATCAATATATTTTTTATAATATACTTTTATTTTTCAAAGAGATTTTAAGGTGTTGAGAAGAATATATTTAATGATACTTATTTTTTATTTGTTAACATAAATTTTGATAACAATATTGTGTGAAAGATTATAAGTTTTAATAATGTATCATTATAAACTTACCATAATTATTTTTACCATTTTTTTAATTTTTGATTTAATTTCAAAGAACGCAATTTTTTATTAAAAAATTTAATTATAATTATTTATATATTTATTTTTTTATTATTTATTTTGAATGATTATATTTGTTTGGAAATTTAAATAAATCATATATTATTTTGTTGATTATCTTCATTAATAAAAGATAATCAATATTATTAAATATTTTTAATATATTTTAAATCGGATTTAAAATTTTTTGTAAAGATTGGATCAAATTCGAATCTTCGTATTGTGGATTAGATTAGATTGAGAAAATCTCAATCCACTAAGTGATGGATTGGATATGAATTTGCTGAAATCCATTCAATCCAATCCGCTCAACATCCCTATTTTTCATACAAAGATATATAGTGACAACAAAAAAAAATTAAAAATATATGTTAATAAATATTAAGATATTATAACTCACATTTGATTATTTGTATATATAAATTAAAATTTTTAACTTAATTAAGTTTAAATATTTTTAGAAAGTTAAAAAAAATTGATTTTAACATTTGATTAAGTTTATTTAGACTCTGATTCAAAAAGTGAAAAAACCCTTAAAAATTTTAAAAAGTATAATCACGTTTTTTTTTTCTTAATTCATAAAGTAAATTTGGTGCTTCTACTAAATCCAGTTGATTCGTCATTAATTAAATCCTTCAAATGGTACAGGGTATTTATAATAAAATTTTGGTGAGTTAATAAAAAAATTAAGTTCACTGTATCAATTGAACTAGTCGATTCATCTTTCATTGAGTTTTTTAAATTTAAAAAAAAAAAATTGATAAAGGTGAACGTTATCAATTTTGTAATGTTTATTAAATTCAAAAAATAAATTGGTGTATCTATTTGAATCTATTGGTTTGTCTTTAAATGAGTTGTTTTTAGAAAAAATAATAGTGGAATTCCTTTGGAAATGAATGTATACATAAAAAATATTGGGAAAACCTATTAACGAAAGAATCCAATTAACTTTTTAAATTTTATTTTAATGAATTGAATCAATTGTTTAATTTTTAATTGATTTTCTAAAAAGCAAAACAGATTTTATAATCAAATTTTCATTATGGGAAAGCAATTAATTTATACAAAAAAATGTTAAGGTTATTATCATCTAACTGCTTTAATTTTGACAAAATCTTAATTTAGTATGACATATATGATTATATTATGAACCTACACGATTTTTAAGAAATTATAATTGAGCTATAAAATTATTATCTTTGTTTATATGTCATTAAGAGTCCACTTGATATAATTTTTTAAGTAGGGTTTTTAAAATAAACCTTTTTATCAATAGAGATTTTATAAATATAGTTTTTATAAAAATTTATCAATTATTTGCTTAAAACAAATAATTTTTAAAAAAATTTGAATAATTATTTTAATAAATAAATTTTTAAAGTTCTATTTAAAAAAAATGTAAATTTTTTAAAATAAAGTAAAAGTATTATAAACAATTTTAAGAATATTATAAATAATTTTACCTTAAAAGAACCGTAAAAATTTTATTGGTTAAAAACTCAATTTTTAATCTTCTTTCAATAGAAAAAGACGATTTTTTTTAATTCTTAAAATTCTTTCTCTAATATCAATCAAACGACAAATAAAAATATGAAAAAAATTTTTTATTATTAAAAAAAACTATTTTGACTAACGAAAAAATAAAACAAAAAACACACTAAATATTTTAATAAAAAAACTAAAAATACTCATAATGGCCTTAAAAAAAAACACAAAAATTACTAAGAAAATTAAAATTACCAAATTCTCGATTCTTCCTATAGAAGAAAGGAAAATAATTTTTTTTAATTACTAAAAATTCTTATGTAATGCCAATTAAAAATATTAAAAAATTTAAAAATAAATTTTAATTTATATATTTAAAATTATATAAATTCTAAATTTTATCAAAATTAAAGTAGTTTGACGATAATACTTAAAATTTTTAAAAATTAAATTTAGAAAAAAGGGTATATTTCCTTTTCAAAAAGAAAGATTTGGCGTTAGGTGCAAACAACTTCCATGACAAAAAAACAGAGGGAGAAGGTACATTATGCGTGGGTTACAGTTGCGCAACGTGGGAGAGCCCACGCCCTGTGCGTGGGACCTTCACGTGCCTTTTGTTAACTAATTCCATTAGAAAACACTTTTTTTTCTTTTCAAAAACCGTGTACATATAATTTTCTATTTTGCAAAAAATAAAATAAAAATTCGCACATCATATAAAGTCAAATAATTATTTATAAACCACGTCATTTAATATAATAAATTTCTTTACCTGCCACGTATACAAATCTACAGTGATTACAGATTCTTCCTTTCCTCGTGTTGTGATATTGACAGTATTTCTTCGGTCTACACGATGAACGGTGATGGGACCCATTAAAAGTGACTGTCCAACTTATGCAGCAACGGACGATCTCCACCGAGTCACCGACTACCTTAAATGCAGTCGAATTATAACGGCCAAAAATCGTTACCGTTTTCTTGAAACGGCGCGAGCATTCCAAGAATTTTGTTCGTAATTATCCTAGGCAGTTACGAAAACCAAACGATAATCCCAATCCATATTCCGTCATCTAACGTGTCCGTCTCAATCTCTATTTTAGGTAAGTCTCCCACTTCTCTGACTCTGTTAAAGACTTTCGACGTTTTTTTTTTTCAGAATTAATAATTAAATATATTTAAAACAATATGAAAAATTATATAATTTTTAAAATATATCATTCTGGTAAAAAAAGAAATAAATAAGTGCTAAATTAATTTAATTTGGATTGTTTATTGGTTAATTTACATTCATAACTAAACATGTTAAACTAAATAAGCGTTATATTCTTAAGTATTAGTTATTATATTGTTATGTTTTTAGGAATTTGGAAAATGTAGTAAAAGGAAGAAGCGTTTATAGATTCAGATTCTTTTCAAACGTGAAAGCATATTAAAAAAATCTGAATGAATTGAGAAGAATAAATGGAAATAAAAACAAATAAATTAAATCAAATTACCTGTCCAAAAAAAGTGAAAAAATTATTTTTTAATAAATATAAAAAAAATAGTTTCTTGCAAAATACGAAAAAGAAATTTTAAAAAATGAAAAAGAAAATAGGAAGATAAGAGAGAAAGAAAAGGAAGGAAAACTGTAAAGGGCGTCAGAGTCATAGAGGCCACTTCGTCTTCACTCTATCTTTCTCTTTCATTCATTTCTTCAACCTGTTTCCCTCTCTCCTGCTACCCTTTCAAACGCTTTAAAAACCAGCGCAATGCCGCATTTTCAGCCATACCCATCACCGATTACACTCTCCTAAACTACCCATCTTCTCATTCTTTTCTCTTTCAACGTCCACTATTTATTATGGATGCTGATTTGAAGTCGCCAAAGAGACTTCTCAGGCTGACATGTTCCGTTCAGAACTACGATTGGGGTCGTGCTGGTGCCGACTCCCTTGTTGCTAAGCTTTATGGCTTGAATTCTGGGAAAGAAATTGAGTTGTATAAGCCTTATGCTGAGTTCTGGATGGGAACTCATGACTCTGGGCCGTCCTTTGTGGTGAAGAAGACCGGCGCTTTGGAAAATGGAGCGGCCAACGGCGGATGTTGTGGTGGTGAGACTACGAGTTTTAAATCTTGGATATTGAAGAATCCTAATGTGCTTGGTGATAAGGTTTTAAACAACTGGGGTTGCGATCTTCCCTTCTTGTTCAAGGTTTGCTTCTTAATTTTTGTTAGTCATGTTTTTGAATTTCTGTTTATTTATTTTCTTGTCTCATGTGAATTGTTGTAACATTGACGTATCCGTTTTTGGATAAAAATGTGTCTACGTTTGCCTAATAAGAACACTTAGTACATGTGTGTGTGGCTTCGACGATGAGAATTGATTCATTGCAATGGATTCGCAAGTCATGCAACATGGTAATTCTGTCTGCAAATTCAAAATTTAATCCTTTTCTAGATGTTTTTATCTTTTTCTTTTTGTTTAAATTAGATATCTTAATATGATTATTTATGTTTTCTTTCCAAAGGCTTTCTTTTGGCTGACTTAGTATATGAATGAACAAAGTGTGAATTGATTCATTGGGATGGATTTCTTGCAACTGGTCAATTCTATCTGCAAATTCAAAAATTACTTATTATATATGTTTTTATCTTTTTTTTTTTGTTTTAACTAGATATATCAATGTCGGTGTCTATATTATTATTATTTTCTTTTTTTTTTTTGGTTGAGAATTTTTTTTGGCCGACTTAACAGGTGAATGGACCCATTAGGGTGAGAGTTGATTAATCTCAATGGTTGCTTAAATCATCCAACTTGAAATTCTTTACTTGAATTCAGAATTTAATTGCTCTCGAATTAATTGAATATAACTGGTGAAAGATGGGTGGTCATTGTTTATGGTAAAAGCTTCACCTGGTCAAATATGATATTTGGTCAGTAGTAACTATCTCTTCTGTTTGAAATTACTAAAATTACTATTGAAAAGTTGAAGAAATGTATTACCAGAGTGGTTCTTGCCTACCTTAGTTATTTATGCATTTATTTATTTTTAATATTCTTGGGTTCATATATTATTTTGTTTGAAGTTCATTTAGTATCACTGATTCTTCTTTTCCTCAGAGAGTAGATTTTTGGGACAATATGTTTCTTGCTACATGTATGGATAATGGATGCTGAGATGAGAATTGATTCATTGGAATAGATTCTTAAATCATACAACTTTGTTGTTGTTCATTGAATTCAGAAAATTAATTGACCTGAAATTGGGAAAGAGGAATGGTCAATGTAATTTGTAAAACTATTACCTGGTCAGAAAATGTTGGTTGGCGACTAGTAACTTTTCAGTCCCATATTTTGTAAATTTTTCTATTGAGAATTTGATGAAAAGTTTACCAGAATATTTCGTGCCTAATTGTCCTAATTAGTTGACAAAAACAGTAGACAGGAGAGGTTCCATTTTCTAATTTTTCTCTTCTAATCTCTTACTTTACCCTGCTGTCTCTCTTTCTAAAAACTTTTCTTATTGTTTTAATAAATCCTTTGGAAGAGGAGAATATATTCTTATTCTTGAAATGTTCCATTAGTCCCTTACTTTTTGCTAGTGTGTGTAATCATCTCAAATCACACCAAATATGAAGAATAAGAAATCCTCTTCCCAAGGAGATTGACAGTTTAGCAATAAGCGGAAATTCTCTTTAAAACTATGATTGGGGCCAAGTAGGCCATGTGTCACAAGTTGCATTGCTGTTTCATTGAATTCTGGGAAAGGCCTTGTGGACCACCTACTGCGTTTCAAAGCATAGCTACTGTTTGGGTTGGAGAGTCAGAGTATTAAATTTTGGATTCAAGCCTTAATGTACTGGTAAATAAAGTTAGATAAGTGGGTTTGTTATCTCCTTTTTGGTTGAGATATTTATGTATGGTTGGGAATTTAAAGTTTAATTGTAGTTGTTGATTCTATCTGTTATTGATTTTTAAAATTGTTTAAATACATTTTGGAAGTTGTGTGTGATTTTCATTTGGTTCATGTTAGGTACTTTCAGTTGCAAAAGCATTGTCGATACAGGCTCATCCAGATAAGGAGTTGGCAAAGACCCTGCACAAATTGCAGCCAAATGTATACAGGGATGACAATCACAAGCCTGAGATGGCTTTGGCAATAACAGAGTTTGAGGCCCTTTGTGGATTCATCAGTCTTCAGGTGCTATATCAGTTTTGCATCTATCAATTAAATCAAACAAATTCTGTGGGGACCCTGAAACTTATCTCTTGATGTAGCTAGGGCTTGACATTTTTATTTGCTTAATATCAATGCTTTAGCTGAAACATTGATGATTTTCTTCAAACTATTGAAGACTGAAATTTTGTGAAGGAATTTTTGTTATTAATAAGTGAGCACCCACAGTAGAAAAGGGTGATTTTTCCCTCCTCCTCTAGATTGTAAGAGCTTTTTATGTCTTTATTTATCTAATTTGTATATAATTTATGTGAACCTATATAAGTTTTACAAAATTATTTAATTATATCTATTTTAAACTCTTGATCAATTCTTATAAACAATTATTTTCCCTCCAGGAACTCAAGAGTGTGCTGCAAAATGTTCCTGAGATTGTGGAACTGGTTGGCAGTGTCGATGCAAACAAAGTTTTACAGATCAATGAGCAGGATGGGGATGAGAAAGTAAAATCTGTTCTGCAGTCAATTTTCACCCAACTCATGACAGCTAGTAAGGAGATGACAACTAAAGCAATATCTAAACTGAAAAGTCGCATGCAAATTGAAAGTCAGGTCAGTAGAAGATTTTAGCTTAGCATGAATGCTTATTGTTTTCAAGTGCTTCATGTTGTTATTTTGTTATGTTTTTTCTTACAGCTTCATTTGCATTGAGAAAATTTACTACTTTTGGACTATATACTCAAATAATAGATAGTTTTGCAGCAGATGAGCTTGTCTCTTATATCTATGTAGAACATGCTAAATGCTTAATCTTGTACCTTTCGTTAACTGCGTTAGGGCTCTAATTGAATGATAATTTTGTTCTTAAAATTAGAATTTAAAGTTAGAAAAGCTAATAACAAGGGGGCACATATCTGGTACACTTGATGTCTGCATGATCTTTGTTAATTTCATTAATTGTTTCCATCTATATACATGAAATATGAAATTGTTAAGAAGTAGCTTTGTTTATTTTCTTTCCCTTCCTGACATGTTGGTCACAATTACTTGATCAAAAGATTTCCTTTTCTCTGTGTGTAGGTGAGGCCCTTGAGTGAAAAGGAGCAGCTGGTCTTGAGGTTAGAAAGGCAATATCCAGCTGATATTGGTGTTATATCGGCCTTTTTTTTCAATTATGTAAAGCTTAAACCTGGTGAAGCATTGTATCTTGGGGCAAATGAACCCCATGCATACATTTCTGGTGAATGCGTTGAATGCATGGCAACCTCAGACAATGTTGTTCGGGCTGGTCTTACTCCCAAGAACCGAGATGTCCAAACTCTCTGTTCTATGCTTTCATATAAACGGGTAAGAATTTATTGGATACTTAGTTGAAGTCATTGATTAAATATTTTCTTTAAGAGCAAACACTTGTTTCCTTAAAACTAAATTTTACTGTGTCTCTTCCAGGGCTTCCCTGAAATCCTGCAAGGATTTCCTCTGAGTCCATATATAACAAGGTATCTCCCGCCTTTTGATGAATTTGAAGTTGATTGCTGCATTCTTCCCAAGGGAGCATCATCTGTGTTTCCAGCAGTCTCAGGTCCTTCAGTTTTCTTGGTGACTGTTGGTGAGGGAACAATGCATACAGGATCCCACAAAGATGTGGTTGCCAAAGGAGATGTTCTCTTTGCTCCTGCCAACACCGAGATTAGCATAACAACTTCATCCGAGCTGCAACTGTATAGAGCTGGGGTGAACAGTAGGTTCCTCCAAACCATATGAGTACAGAATAGGAGCTATCCGGTTCCCTTCTAGTCTAGTAAATGATTGATTAATTTTTTTTTATGTCTTTATGCTTTATATATATAATTTGTCGTTTATAATTTGGTGTCTACACTATAATGTATAAGTACTTTGCATGTAAATGTGATGAAATATAGTGAAAGTTACAGGATTCAGTATTCAACTACTTTGAGAAAGAAATACAAAGCTGCCGGTTGTCTTATCTCTCTGCAATTGTTGAAATCCCACCAAACCTCACTTCTTGTTTCATCGACCCTTAATTGGCACAAGGGCAGGCAACTTGTCTTTTACGGGAAGTGGTATCTAACGAATGGAAACAAAACCTAGAGAAATAAGTGATTGGATTTGAAAATTTTGGAAGTTTTCAGATTATGTACTGGCAAGAATAGACATTACATAATCATCAGAATCTCAAATAAGAAGGTGGATGCCGAACCCATCTTGCATAGTCCGCAACAATTTCCTTTCTAGTAGTTGATTGAACAATTTTAGAATAGTTGATTTTTTCCCAGCATACTGCCGGTAGTTAACAGAGGCACACTTCAAAACCAAAAGGTTCATTTGAGCTTTCGCAATGAATAGAATGACCAAGGACACTGTTTCTAGAAGAGCAGTTGTCTAACTAAGACGAATAAGACCACTGGGCACCACCCATTAAGAAAAGAAATCTCACTACAACGCAAAAGACAAGAGTCCACGAATCACATAGTGAAAAATAAATTCATAAAAGTTTCATCTTGTCCTATGCAAAAATGACCTCGTACCAAATTTGAGTCAAAATTTTAAATAGTAGCCTATTCAATGCAATTATAGCACTCAAATAAAACAAAGGTGACAAACACAAAAACCCATCTCCTACATCTCTTCAGGCCTCTGTAATTGGATATTCAAAAACCACATCTTTCCCAGTAAGTTTCCTGTAAACTCCAGAAAATGTCTCCAACTTGTACTCAGTGTTGTTCCTCTCCTTGGGGTCCAAGAAAATCTAAAAATTAAAGACATGGCACAACAAAGTCAAATACAATGAATAATGATAACATTTTGCAGATATAATTTTGCCTTGTACACTGTTGATGAGTTTTTATGAATCATATTAACAATTGATTTGAATTTCTTTTTTTTTTTTTAATTTTGCGCTGTGAGTGAAGTTTTTAACTACCTTGATAATCTTGGAACCATCAAGACGATATCTAATGCGTTTTCCCACAATCTCAGCTGGATAAACTACATCCTCAAGCATGGCATCATGGACGGCTGTGAGTGTACGAGAGCGAGGTCGCTGAACAGCAGAGCCTTTCTTTGGTGGCCTCACTATTCTTCGGGTGGCAACAAGAACAACATCCTGATACACAATGTTGGTAAATTCATGTAAAAAATGCCTTATTTTCTTCTTTTAAGGTACATTTTGGTAACTTGACATTGATCATTAAATACTAAAATGACTACAGAAGAATTGAATCAACTTGACTTTTAAAGCAGAGTTATATCATTTTAACTCAAAAAGAAAACATAATCAAATTCTCAAATGATAACTTTCTCAATAAACATAAGAATGAGTACAATACCTTTCCACTGAATTTCTTCTCCAACTCTCTAACAAGTCGGAGATGAATCTTCCTGTAAGCCTTCCTCAATCTATAAGGCACATAAACAACAATTGCCTTGCGGTTTCCAGAAACATCCATTTGGCTGCACAATTAGAGAGATAAGCTTTAAGAGGTTAAGACAAAGGCATATATACAAACAAAATGAGAAAAATGCATTCAAAGCTATGCATACATTGCCTGATTAATGAAAAGATCTTTCAAGTCGCTTTTCAGCTCCTGGTTGGTGTTCTCCAAATCAAACAACGCCTGTAGAAATATCAAACATCATAAATTTAACATTGTTACCAATGATTAAGAATAAAGCTAATTAGGAAGCAGTTCAAAAGATTAACCTGAGCAACTGTCTCCTCAAATTCAGTGGGTTCAGCATCGTTGTCTTTTTGGATTTTCCTTTTTGTTGTGAACATCTTGACAGCTCTGATTAGTAAGAAGCAGTTAGATCTAATATAATAACAGTTTTGCCATAAGCGAGGGTGCTAATGATTCACACAGTAAAACTTCAATAGAAACATTGTATCTTGATGTTATTAAATGAATGGAAGCAACTCAAACAGGACTAATTTTATACATCCAACACATTAATCAAAGTTCAAATCAAATGGTCAAAAAGTATAAACTTGTGTAACTTTGGCTGTTCCAATGCCCTAACTGATAATTATGCACAGGCTCTGGCCGTACTTTAAGCAAAAAATAAAAGAACATGCACTATTCATAGAGCAATTGCTTTGCATTCAAGCACTCAATTTCTGTCGGGGCAATTACAATACATAGATTGAATTTCATCAATACCTTGAATTTCAAAATTTTTAATATAGAAGATTATTACACCCCAATTAAAACAGAATAACTCAACAATCAGCAGTCATGACTTCAGCATTACACAACTACCCAGCAGATGTAACATCAAACATCCTCCAAACTGACAGTTGGCATAAACCCTCAGCATTATTGTACAAGAGCACAGTTACAGACATAAAAGAAAGCAAAGACAGAGACAGTACAATATACATAATATCGTATTACAAATGTAAGTAGCTGCTTCCGTAACACATATGTATAAAGAAAAATCACCAACTGAAAGCGGACTGCCGAAACTACAAAAAATCCATTTGTTTTAAAGATTAACAATCAATGCAATTCATATAACTTATACATACTCAAATGGAACCCCGCTAAAAGGTTCGTTACAAGGCCAAAGCATAGAAAATAAAGAGAACCCAAGTAAATGAAAACGACGCATCTGGTCCAAGAGCTGGGAGAAAAACCAGCGACTAGTTTACAAAAGGGTAAAAGAAGATGCTTTGTTTCGAGACTTACCGAGCAGAGAAGCGAAATCTGCACGTAATAAACCCTAAATGGCTGCTGCTGCTGCTGCTGCTTCTTCTGCTTACCGAACGAGAGAAGATGCAGCGGACTGAAAATACCTTTAATAGGTGTTTACAATATCAGGGTTAATGTTTACCCTATTTTGGACGGTTAAGATTAGTTGAGGATCTTATATTTAATCTCAACCGTTCATCGTTTGCCGATGTTTTATATTACACCACAGACCTTTAACTACTTGCTTTTGTTTTCCGTTTATGAAAAAATAATTTCTTAAAAATAACTTTAAATATAATGTATAATTTTTTATTAATTAGATGCATAAGATTAAAAAGATGGGCTTCGTCCAATGCAAGCACAATGTTGAATATTGTATTTCAGTACGCCTGTTATTACTTTCCAATTTGAGCTTCAATCCGTCAAGCCCACCACGCCCATTAAAAAGAATTTGGGCTTGAATCCGTCAAACCCATTTCAAATTTTTCTTCTGCAAAAAAAACAGAGGTGGACCTCATTGTCCCCTATTTTTTTAGCCAATACCTCATTACCTCCTATATTTTTCGTAATACCTCATCACTCTCTGATTCTTTTTTTTTATCAATTTTACCCTTCAATTCAATTAATTTACAAATAATAAAATCAAAAATATTAAAAATTATTATTTTTGTTACAATGAATAAATTTCAAGTATGCTCAAAAATTTAAAATATAAAAAGATTAAAAATATTATGAAATGACTATTTTTATGATAAAATGCTAACTTGTTGATGAAAGTTTTATACTTTTAATTGATAAATTAAAAATCTCGAAAAGAATCTCACAATAAAATATGAAAACCTACCTTAAACTATTACAATTTTCTTTTTCTTCTTTTTCGATTTCATCTTTTATATAGATATGGTAAAATAATATTTTATCATATCTATCATAGAACATATATAATAAATTAAAGAAATAAAAAATGTTAAAAATTACTTTTAACAAATTTTCATCTATAATATACTTACTTTTAAGATCTTACAATAAATTATAAAACTCGATCATACTATTCTATTTTTTTTCTTATTTTATCACTCGTATGTAGATTAGATTTGAATATGTCTTATATACTTATTCAGCTTCTCATTTTTTTTTCTTTGTTCAACAAAAATGCATAATTTTCTATTACTTAAAAATCTATTCAAGATTACATATAGTTATAATTAATATTAAAATATTGGAGAAAGTTAAATATAAAATTTTATCTTCCAAATGTGATGATAATTTCATAAATTATTGGATAATTTGATTTTATTTAAATTTTTGTAATGTTTCTCAATGTTTTTGAATTACCATTTCTTTATGCACTGTAAAAGGTTGATCGAGAAGGTAATTACTTAACCATGTTATTTTCAACTCTAATTTTTAAACATCTATTATATTTAAACTACTTAAATCTTGTAAAAATAGAGACATCATTTTATTAGAGTTTAGATTTATAAATTTAGAAGTCAAAATTACTGCAATTCCAAGTTATCAATTAGGGGAGTGATATTTGTAAAAAAGGAAGTTACTTTTTCTGTTTAACAGGTAGAGAAGATGCACGTGAAACGAAAGGAAGTGAAGATGAATTTTGTTGTTTATTGAGAAAATAAGAGTTATAAACTTAAAATTGTTATAACTTTCAACAATGTAAGTTGGATTAAGAAATTATATATTAAATTTGATATTGAATTTGTAATCGTTGTATAAGTAACAACAGAATGCTTGTTCAGGATAAAAATTAAATAATATTATTTGCATTTTTTTATTATTTTTTTAGTGTTGAGAATTAATTTAATATAATATTTTTTATTTTTTTTGTCTTAATAATTTTTTGAATAAACATACACGCTTACGTTTATATGATTGTGTTTAGCTGTATCATGGATCACTCCCTCTTACTGTTTAATTAAGCTAATAATTTTGATAAAATTTTTAAGAAAATAAAATGAGAACAATTACATAAAATAATAGAATAAATAAAAAATAGCATTACATCAATGTTTTCTAGTATTGCACTTTGAACTACATAAAAGAATTAATGGAAAAACTATTGTTACACTTATTTAATTAGGATTGTTTTACTTAATGGGGTTTAATTTTGTTAAGTAAATAATTTATAATTTACAAAAGATTTTGTTATATGAGATTGTATTTTTAATATCACATATTGTAAGTTTTTTCTTTTATGTTATAATTATTTTCATAACTTATTGATTTTAAAGTGAATAGATTATTAATTTTTGATATAATTTTATTAAATAATATCATGAATAATAACAATGTCATTTCTCATACAAATATCACATGTTAGTATATTTAGCATATATATATATATATATATATATATATATATATAAAAGCTAGTGTGAGCATTCAATCTTTCTTGTAAAATCTCATGACAAACTATAAAACTTCGTCACCCCATTTCATATAAATATTGCATTTTGAAGTTTTTTATTCAAAAATTTTTTATTTGTATTCTGCCTCACCACTTTTTTTTAATTAAAAAATATAATTTTTGTTATTATTTATATTTATAAAATTAAAATATTGAAAAAAATTAAATATACAGTTTATTGCCAAAGTGGGTAAAATTCGGGTAATTCTATTAATTATAAAATATTTTTATTTTGTTTAAAATTTTTTTTATTTTTTACTTTAAGTTTTAATCATTATTCAATTTTGGATTGTAAATATTATATTAAAAATGTTAGAATTACCGATTATTTGCTTAATTATATTATGTTCAAAATAAATTTTAAATTAATACTAAAAATTAAGTTAAAAACAAAACCGTAGTTCAAAATGATAAAAGAGTTGCAAATAAGAGAAGGTAACCAAGAGTTATACAACAACAATAATGGAAAGGATTGTACCTATTTTTAACACTCGTTTTATACTATAGTTCTTATATTTGTACAGAAAAGAAATTTATTTTAGATTCGGAAAATTAGAAAACTGAAAGATTGTAAAAATAAAATGTAATAATGATAAAGAAAACCAAATACTAGGTGCCTTAAATATTTATAAAAAACTCATTTCTTTAACAAATATTATATAAATAGGAAAGTTCTAATTTATATATTTATTTATTTTTATGAGGTATGTGTGATTTTTCTTTTTTATTTCTTTATTTTTTTCAATCAACTCCTTTGAATTTGATTGACATCTGACTAACTTGAAATTTGGGGCCATTTTGATTAGCTAGAAATGAAGAATACTTGTCAAAAGGTAAGATTCTGACACTGAGGAGCCTGAAATTAAGCATTGGATAGTTACACTCTTCAAGGTTGCGATAGCAATTCTAAGAATGATCATCAAGCAAAATCAAGATCCATTTACTCTCTGGTTGTAGAGAAATTAATGCTCTAGTATTTCATGTTGTTCTCAGAATTAAGCTAGACCTAGATGCATGCAATTTGAGTGATTGGTATGGTTCTATCTGCTTAAATCATGTAGCCATGATAGAATAACAGCTGCACCTTTTTCCCATAAACAATCCAGCATAATGTCATGGGCAACGCCTTTGATGCAGACTGGCGATACACCATAGAATGAACCTGTTTCACTGAGTCCTTCCACATCCTGCAAAACATTCTAGTCAATAAATAAACAACCGAGCTTGAAAAAGGAAGGGCGATAATATCTTTGGAAAGGAATAGGAAACATTGCAGGTGACAAAGAACCAGCACACATATTTTCAGAAGTAATGTAACATTATTTTCTATTCAATCCAGGACTAAAAATCACTTTGACAAGAAGAATAGCGGGCGTAATTACCAGACTAGAGAAAAGAATCTAGTAATTACGGAGGAAGTTAATGAAATATATGCTGAAGACAATAATTACCACTATGAAATCATCTTTTGCACCCAAAACAAGAACATCAATGGAAGATTTTGGCACTGAAGGAACTGGAAGCGATGCGTTTAGCTTCCTCAGATCAAACAACGGCAACCTTGAACTTTCTTTCATTAATTCCTGATAACTGCAAGAAGCAAGTTCAGAGAAGGATTTCACAGAGGTCATTAACTATTGTTTTGCTATTATGCATTGGGCTCCCTATAGCAAATTCATTTCTTCCCAAAACTTATGCATTGGGCTGCCTATAGCAAATTCATTTCTTCCCAAAACAAAAACTTAGTGCACAGGAAAAACCAAAAGTCAACAACTTGGATAAGCATTTCTGATTAGGAGTTCATTCCATCCTCATTTTGCAAATGCAAATTGTTGTTGTTAAGTCATGTATGTGCATGAGACAACAATATGAACAACAGAAAGAATACAAGTATGCTTTGGACCAGAACATTGAGGCCAGTGAACAAACCGTAGGACCAGATTATCCTCCATTGTTGAAGAGAAAAATGTTTCCTTGCAAAGAGACAGATCAGTCTGAAAAGCTTTAGCTGCTAGACTGCACGTTACCTGCTCAAAAGGGTTAATAAATCATATTTCAATACGAATTTTATACTGAAACTTAACATAAAGACAAGAATACTGAAGATATATATTGATGATGTTGAAGAAAAAAAAAAACTATATTGAATCTCTCTTGAATAATAAATGAAGTACATAGACATGCCTTTATATAAGCTGAAATAATAAAGCAACATAAACTAAGAATTCTCATAAACTTAAGAATCCTTAACAAACTAGGAAAAGACTAATAATTCTTGAACTATAAATATACTTAATAAGACTAAACCTAGTAAAACTAAATAAATCTGATTTTAGTTCTAACAGATGAAAAATATTAGTAGTTCAAAACGGAAGAAAATAGGGATAGGTACAGTTAGTGGAGAGAGAATATTGGAAAATCCCAGACACACAAGTCTAATATTAGGACCACTCGTGAACCCCATATGCATAATTGAAGTAGAGAAAGTAACTGATCAAGTATTCTTTATAATTCAATCAAAATGTGAAAGGAAATACCTTAAATGCAGCGATAGGTTTGGTAAACAGATACCGCCACACTAACCCACTGAACAAAAGTAAAAGAAAAAATCTTAGTCTAGGAAAATTACAGTCCACCACGGAAGAGAAGGTGCAAAATATGTTAGACAGCATGGAAAATCACCTATTTCCTGAAGGAGGTACAGAGCATACAAGTGCTGCTCCCGCTAACTCAGGATATGGAGTTTCCACTTCTAAAATCAAGTGCAGCATGAGAAAATAAAATCAGTGCTAGCAAATGCTAATTACAACCAATGAAAACAACGACACCAATAATATAATTGTGCCTCATAGGGTACCAAATGTATAAAACTCATGTCTCAAAATAGGCCATGTCAGTTGCATGTATAATATCTCAAGACTTGCATCAGCTTCAGATGTGCATGGTTAACAAACGAGAATTGTAGACCAAACTTGACACAATAATAAGTCCTGTAATAAGTTCTCAGCTATGCAAACGATAACTGCTAAATAACTTGATAGATGTATTTACAATGTACATATCTACCTTACAAATACTTTACTAGAAACATATGTAATGGATTTTCAAGGAATTTAAATCTATAGTGCAGTTATTATGCAACACTGATCAATAACCAATTAGAAAGTTGAAGGTTACCTAAAAGTTTTTCATTTCTTATCCTTGCGATATAGTACTGAATGATTAGCCCTCCAAATGAATGACCAAGTAGGACTGGCGGCAAACTGAGGTTTTTCTGGATAAAGTTAGCGACATCACCTGCATGCGTCTACTGCAGAATTTGGTGCGAACACAAAATTAGAAAATCACTTTTTCTATTTATGAAATCATGAAAACATGAATGACCAAAGACCGTCACTAGAATTAGCCTGCCAAAGGAACAGGTTTCTGGTGAAGAGCAAACATACCTGCAGAGAACCAGCAACAGCACCAGCAGGTGCATCACTTTCACCCTAAACATTGAGAGAGGTGTAATAAGTCAACTTGAGATTTGGCCAAAAAAAAAAATATTCTAGTAGCTGATATATAGTCAAAGAGAAGAACTTTTGAGCTTCAATTACACTGTCAAGTAAACATGAAGATAATAAAAAGGACAAAATAGAGATAAGTAAAGCTGAATAGAGAAAGATGTGCAAAGATTTATCTAAACCTGTATGTAGCCAAAACCATTTGAGAAGTAACTTTATAGGAATGATAGCCAAGAGTAGAGAACGGGAAAGGCTGTTGTAAGTAATTTTGGACTGAACTTCCAGCGAAAAATCATCAGTCGAAGCGCAAATTCATTATCAAACTTGAAGGTTTGAATGATGGAAATGATTTGAATGAGCATAGTTCCTTCTTAATCCTAATTTTATTTGTTTTGGTTACTCGAGGGGAAAAAGGAAAGAAGAAACACAGATAGCAAAGATAGCTCAATTTGGTTCAGTTGAATGAGCTATCTCCTTTCCTGAATTGCAAATAATGAACATTTTCAGATTCAAAATTTCAATTTTCTTTATGCTTCCACACTTTCTCATCAACCAAACAAAGCAAAATGGGAAAGAAAAACGAATACAGAAGCACAAATCAAGATGCTTTTTACTCTATAAAATTAAAGCACCACATACAATCATAAGAAATTAACTATAAATATCTGATGAAGCCACCAAAATTTAAACCAACAAGCTTCATGAATAAGAGTAAAATCACCCGACCCAACCCAATTAAGCTTCAAAATAATGAAATAAAGAAACAGTAACGAGAAATATAAATAGAGAGCAAGCACGAGTCACCTGACCCAACAAGCTGACAGCATAGCAATCAAACCCAGAAGCAGAAAAGAAAGGCAACCAGTGTTCAGCCCAGCACCAAGCTGCGTGGTAGCTACCATGAATAAACACCAAAGGTGGTCGTTTTTCAGAACTTTTTTCATCTGGGTCTTTGTTTATCACACTCTTTTGCTCAATTACCTCCATGCTCAAACCAGAAGGCAGCTGGTGAAGAGACGGTTCTGCCCTTGCTTCAGCTCGAAGGGGACCCGCATTTTATGAGCTTTGCTCAGGACAGCAAAGGGTTTTACGGTCATTTTGCTGGGAAAGGTGGTTTGGAGACATAGCAGAGAAGCCATTGCTGTGACGTCGTGAGCTAGATAAGCATGGGTTTGGTTTTACTTTTTTATCTCATGGATATTATTGACTGACTGACTGTGTGTTCCTGAATTCACCCGGATAATCTTTGCTATTTACATTCCAGTTAAATGGTTGCAGTGATACAGGGATTTTTATCCCGTATCGTAGTCGTAGAAGGACCCGTACAGTGTTAGCCCGGATTTAACCATATTTAACTACACCCCGTAGGGTAAAAAGTGTGGAATAATAACATTTGGATCTCTGTAGCTTGTGTTTTTATAAATAAAAACATGATGTCCATTTATATCAACACTAATAATATTTCTGTAAATAATGATATGATTTTATAATATTTATATCAAATTACTTATAAATTCCTATTAAAATGACTGAAATATCATTTAGGCTAAATTTTTAAGTTGCATGGAAATAAAATTTGGAAATTTTTTAGACGGTTGCCCAGGTTGACGATTTATTTGATGTGAATAGATAAATTATATCTCTATTTATAAAATTGTAGCAAAGTAGAGACTCATACGTTATTATCTTAAAAAAATGTTTATTTATAAAACTTACCAATGTTTCCATTTGAGTTTCTATTTAATCCTAAACCTATTAGCCTTGATTGATTTCTCAATCTCAGATTTCCAACAAGCATAATTCTGAATTCTGAATTCTGAATTCTAAATTTTGATTCTAATTCTGATTCTGATTCTGGGGAGTGCATGAGGTGCCATATCCTTGTGTCTCAAAAATTGGGAGACAGGATTGTAAACCCCTTTACCTTTCAATTTCATGCACTCCTATTTTTGTCATTAAATTACATCAGATAGGGTACTTTTGTAATTAAATTATGTCACGTATGGTATTTTGTCTTTAAATTATATTAGTAACTAAAAAAAAATTTCACTTATAAAATCTCATGACAAACTATAAAACTCTATTTTTGTGATTTCATATATTATATATGAAAGCTATTAAGAGTTTTTTTTTTAAATATTAATAATCACTTTCTCAATTTTTTTTACTTAAAAATACTATTTTTAAAATAATATATTCTTAAAAGTTAATATAATTTTTAATAGATGTTTAAATAATGTTAAAATATTGAAAAATATTAAATATAAATATTAAATCACATTATACAACTAAAATATAAAATTTTATCGTTAAAATAAAATAAACTTATCTTATCTAAATTAGTAATATCAAATTTAGTTTATTCTTTCTCAAATATACTTTTTTTATCAACGGTATTTATATTTCTTAATTTGTAGATTTTTTAGCTTATATTAAATTATTATATGAGTCTACATAAAGATATTGCTACTGTATATTCAGTTTATGATTCATAAATATACAAATATGTTATGTTTCTAACATTTATTATTTTAATTTTGTTACCAATTTTGTTGAATATAATATATGTTCCATTTTAATTAAGTTACTATTTGCATGTTCCTGTATTTTTTTCTTAAGCTTTTATTTTAATTTCTCTTAAATTTTTATTTTGATTTCTCTAAATTCTTTTAAGTTTTCTAAATGAGTTTGATGTGTTTTCTATCATTTTTTAAAGATCTAGTTTTAAATTTCTTAACTCTTTTTTTTAGCAAGATTTTGGTTTTTTTTTTTTTTTCAATTTTGATCTGACAAAGGTTTTAATATCATAAAATTAGATGATTGTTTATATTTTTTAATTTTTCTAAATATAAAATAAGAATACTTGTATAAATAATTTTTATTAATAAAATATTAGGTTTAAGTATGTGTAAAATGAAAATCGAAACATATTTTAGAAAAATATATTTAATATAAGTATATTTTAATGTATTACTTTGTGGATAATTAAATAAGATGTTTAACATTTCACTAAGAAAACAATTGAAAATAACTTTACAAAATTGTATAAAATTGATAAATCAGAGGGCAATTTTATTTTAAACGAATATAACCTAATTTTCTTTTTTTTTTTTTTCTAAAAATATTTGTATATTACAAAAGGAGAAACTTATTTGATTTATTATTTATAATAATGTTAATGTTAGCGGTAACACACGTAAATGATTAATTTGTTAGTAATAATGAATATTGGCTTCCAAAATTAAGAAAACTAATGATAGCTGATATTCACTCCAACTGAAACAAAAGTTATCATAACTTCAGTCCTAATATAAAATTTTTAAACGAAGGATCATACAAATTACCAACATATCTAAGAGTTACAACATGATGATGCTGCCCATAAATACAATCAAAAATATATTTATAATTATTATACCTACACTTAATGTTAAAAATTACAAATATGTAATAGTTAAATATTAAATAAGTACATTTTTTCAATATTTAATAATTAATATTTACCAGTTATTTTGTTCACATATATTTAACTTTTATATATTTTATTTCGCAATTTTACCTTTAATCCTAAATATAATCTAACTATATTTCTAATTATGAAAAGTACTTTTCTTGCAAACAGCTGGCATCCATGAGTCATGACCATGTTTTGTATTTTGCAAGGACCAGAAGTGATTTCAGTTAAAACTACAACAAAAAGTAGAAATTATCCTAAATTTTTTTTTTTTTTAAAAAAAAAAAGAAAGAAAGCCCATGATCCTTTATTTTAAAAAAGACATATATCAAATTCTTCAATATATCAAGCCAACTATAATTAACTTACATAGGTCCACTCTAATGGATATGTATATCCTAAACAGGAGACCCTACAGAAGGAAAACTCAGCTTCAGAAAGTGAAATTGCCACTTGGAGTTTCCTGTGCTTTCTTTTTTTAAAAAATTTTTTTAACTTCCTTAATTCTAAAGGAAAAACAATTTGCTCTGTTACCCCACATTGTACTGACCAAGACTTCAACTTAACAGTTCTTAATAATCACCAATTAATATGCTTCTCCTATATAAAATCCACTTTCAGCATTCTCTTCAAATTGTAAAGCCACACTTTAGATTTCTTTCATGGCTGATTTTGGACACAATATGCAGGGTTTACGGCCTTGTCAGCCTTTTTCTGAGATGGGTATGAATATGGAAATGTTAAAGCAGTTTGCAGAGTTAAAGCCAAGCATGTTGCAGAATTTCAACCTTCCATTTCCACAATCCCCTTTGGAAACTCCTTTGGCCCACCAGCAAGCTGAGTTTCCCGGAAGCTGTACTCGTAACAGTTGTTTTATTAGTTTTCAGTCAGACAGTTTGATTGCTGCAGTACCAGGTGTTCATACCATAACAGGAAATGGAAGTGTTTCCCATGAAAGCAGGAAAAGAGAGGTTGCAGAACAGTCAACAAGCTTCTCCAAGAACATTTCTTCTTCAGCTTCAACCAGTGAGTTTCAAGGACACACCAACAAGAATAGAAAGAATGTATGTGTTACTTGTTGCGTAAGAGTATTTACTTTGATTCTCGTTTCTTTGTCCTCATTTTTTCTCTGCAAATTTTATTATTGAACTGACTCTGTCTTCCACTGCTTCATTGGTAATTTGGTATTTGCGTTTGCAGAGATCAGGAAAAGGGAAGAAGGCGAGGAATAGTGAGAAAGAGGAGGGCAAACCAGAGGAAATTATCCATGTTAGAGCAAAAAGAGGCCAAGCTACTGACAGTCACAGCATAGCAGAAAGGGTATGTATACATGCTTGCATATTTTAGCCTTAACGATTGGATTATTTAACCAATGGTTTGGCTTTCATATTCATATAAAAATAAATTAATTGACAGTTATAAAAATCATGAATTGAAGAACTGAGATTTCTTTTTTCTTCTTTTCTCATATCAGGTGAGAAGAGAAAAGATCAATAAGAAAATGAGATGCTTGCAAGACCTTGTTCCAGGATGCCACAAGGTGGAGCCAGTTTTCTTCTTCCTTTTCATATGTATGTGCATAGCTTATGTTGTTCATGCATGAGCATGCATATCGACATGTGAATGTATCTATGAATGCTTTTGTATGTATGTATGTATGTATGTATGTAGTAAACATGAGTCTGTCAATCTGCAGGCTATGGGAATGGCAGGGATGTTAGAGGAAATAATCAATTATGTTCACTCATTGCAAAATCAAGTTGAGGTAAATCAAATATATATCAGAATTCATCTTATAATAATTCTCTTTGTTTTCATCTGAACAGTTAATTGCAACAACAATTTTGAACTAATTTCTCTTCTTCTCCTGAATTCAGTTTCTTTCAATGGAGCTAGCTGCTGCTTGTTCTTCTCATGACTTGAACTTCGAAACACAATCTAGCCGAAAGGCACAGGTATGCTTGTATTGATATTGCAAATAACAAGTACATTACTAGTGTTTGACCAGCATAGTTTTATGTATGCCCACTGTTGCTTGAAAGTAAATGTGCTTGTATGCATGTATGTGTATGAATTTATGTAACGTTGAGTGATGTTGAATATTTAATGATGCAGGGAACCAATTCACATGAAGCAGTGGAGATGGAGAAATGGGCAAAAGACGCATATGGAGAGTACAATTGCTTCCACTCAACATGGTCCCTTTGACTCTACTTTTGGACCTTATTCCCCATTGGTTACAAAAGCACATGTATATGCTTCATATGCCTCTTTCTGGCAAATCAAATATGCTTCCAGTTATGTCGCAAATTTTCCAAAGATATATGTGCGCATAGCATCACAAACGATTGAGAACTAAAGTACAAAAGTTTGTATTCCTATTTATTTTTTGTCCAATTTAAGGACTAATTTTCCTTATTATAACTCTACTATGCATGATCTTTTTTTGATATGTAGCACCCTATGTATTGATGCTGCAATGTCGGGCAGAGCATTTAAGCGGAAAATGATTTTGATGGGACTTGGCTTCATGTATTGCTTGTGTACTCAATTCTATGGTTTGGAATTTAGCATTTGGGCCACTTATTTTGCCTATATTATGCTCATTTAATCAGACAATTGCATGTGCTTCATGGTTTCTTTGTATGCAAGAGACACAAAAAGAGAGTTCTCTTTTGTTTTGAGAATCTAATGATCGAGCATAATGACGTCTTACCAGTCATTTACCACAAATTTATATCAGTCTTGAGGTGTGTGCTTCATTCAACTGTATACACAAATTCTCTCTTTAAATTGCTATCTGTATATATTCATCTAAGCATATGTCTCCGAAGGGAACAAACAGCTATCACCAGCAAAAACAAACACAGCATCCGCAGCTGTCATGAAGCAATCAATCCAGCGTTTTTTCTTCTTTACTGATTCGGATATATCATTCCCTTACCATGTATAAATTATCGGTCGAAGATAATATTATGGGATAATGAAAGTTCAAGATATCTCTTAAGAAGTCGAATTGACAGGAGAAGCATCACCATCCAGTCTATTGCTTTATCACGAAGGCTCAATAATGCCTTGAGTTATAGCAACATCCAATTTACTAGCAACATTTCAGCTAGATGTTTATCATTTCCATCCGATGAAAGTATCAGGTTTTTGTTGGATAAACAATCAGTCTTCACATACAATTATGAAGAAAGTTAAACTAAAACAAAAACGATAAATGCATACAAATGATCAAAGCGTTAGCAGAATGGGTTCGACAAACTATAGATAAACAGAATCACATAGATGTTGCCAATTCATATGTGAATGATTGAAATGATACAATACATAATATTTTTGGGGCATTAAAGGGAAAACAAAAAAATACAGATGCATTGCATCCAAAACTACAGTATTGAGAGAGGACAACTTGAATGGGCCATATCTTGTTCACAAGAGGATGGAACAATATTGGTTCTCAATTTTCTTGAATGAAAAGACCTAAAATAAAGCTTCTACAATATGCACTACTTTTCTTTGACTCCTTTTTGACAGTATTCACTTGCCTTTTGTGAATGCACGAACAATGTGAAGGATAAAGAGTCCTTCGCTGGCAACATCTAAATTTAGCTGAGGTTGGATTGACAAGAATTTTCATTAAGCCTAGTTTGATTATTTACAGTGATGTGGAGAATCTTGCACATGTTCATTGCATGTGAGGAAGTGGAGAAGATAGCCAGCTTGCATATCCAACTTCAAAAGAAAACCATTGTAGGGAAAAATGGAAAACACTTTTTATGCTAACACTATGCAAGAACACGGTTTCAGATTAGCAATTATCAAGTGGCATCACCTAACATAAACTAAGTTCTACACAATATTTGAAATGCATTCCCCTTAACATAAATTACAGCAACTTCTCTCTCCATTCCATTACGTGCATAAAGCACTGCAGCATATTACCAAGCAGAGTATTATACTTTCTAGGCAGGAAAATTGCTGGGTTTGGTTTATAGTTAACAGTGATTTCTATTATTTTTACATAAGTCTAAAGCATGATAAATAAGAAGGAAAAGCACAAAATAGGGAGACTGATGGAGAAGTATAGACCACCAGAGCAGCTTTGAAAATGACTTGCAAAAATCATTGCGTGCCTACATGTGCTTACATAGTCATACATGGATACACCTCTGTTTGTCCACATGTTGCTTTGTCTGTCTTAGTTAATGTTGGTTTCCTACATATTGCAGAATATGTTGCAGGGTCACCATAGAACTATTGCTCATACATACATCATACCTGATAGCTGATATGTCCTCTAAAGCCACAATCATATAATTAAGTTTAACGCTTATCCTAAAATACAAGAAAGAAAATTTCTTGTGTCGAAAATTTGAAAAAAACAAAATCTTTTTTTTCTTTTTATGATCTAAATTGTGTATTTATATATTAGAAGCAAATAAACGGTCAAGACTTCATTTGATACTGTAGTCCTTCAGCTACGTTTTAAAAACAGCAACTTGTCTACTACCATTGCTAATCTTGGGCTTACCGCTAAAACAATCCCGTCCAAATTGCAATGGGCCTGGCCCAGTTCAAATGGTTCATTCGTTACTCTCCGTTCCCCCCTCCGCTGCTTTGGAAGATTCAACTGGTTTAACACTGAAGCAACTAAATTATCAGTGTAAAAGAATTTTTATTTTATTAATTAAGCTTGAAATTTTATTTCTGTAGTTGGCATCACATCGTCGCTGCGACGTAGTAACATCTCCTTTCACCTGGAAAGAAAAAACAGAGAAAATGATGTCTCCGAGGCCAATCTCTGAAGATCGAGGATCTGCTGATTTGAGGTAATGACAATAAATCTCAAATTCTGTTTTTGTTCATTTGTTTTGTTCTTCATTGCCTGCGTTTTTGCAGAACCCTAACTCTTTGTTTGGTTCCATGAAAAAGAAAAGAAAATGATGAATTTAAATTATGTTTAATGTTGTGTCTGATTCATTATAGGCTAGATAGTTGTATTAGTTTCAGCTGACTCCAAAATCATATAAACGCAAAATGTTAGAGTATAAATTGACTGAATTGGTGAAATTGTGCGTACAAATAGTCAGCAGCAGCGAACTGTGATCGAGCCAAATACCATGAATTTGGAGTATGTATATATTTCTGCCTGCTTCTTCTATTTGTCCTTAGTTTTGGTGTTTGATGAAGATAATCTTGGTTTTGAGATGATATGCACGTGTTAATATGTGAAATGATTTGTTTTACATTTAACGAGTTAGAATTGTTGGTTGGGAGAAGAGGAATGATAAATTCTTCGCTTCTCATTCTGTTGGGCGCGTGTGAGATTTTTGTTGGCATTGCAAGTTCTTGGCAAATAGAAATTACACAGATGATTTACTTTTGTGCAAATGCTTTCCTTCAGGCAAACTCCATTACAGATAATTCATATCATTGCAAACTTCTTGAGGATATGGTCTGTTTACTCCATGTATCACTATTTGTCTCAAACGGGAGCTTCGGTGACACTTTTTACCTTCTGCTGTTTGGTGCCCTCATCCATCCTATTTTTGCTGCTCCAAAAGCCTTGGAAAGGCAGACCGCTCTTGAATACACAGGTTATATATTTATTGAAAAAATGAGGGATATGCTTAATGATCCGCCACTATGTGTTACTTCCTAAATAATTTACTTGTTTTTCAGATGGTGCCATCTGTGATTAATGGTGGTATAACAGCTTTATATTTTATCTTGTGGGGAAAGGGCCTCAAATCATGTGGACCAGTTAGGTAGGTTTTCTGATGCTTAAAGAAGATTTCAATTAGTTCTCTCGGGTTTTTTTCTAAGTCTCTGCCTTTTTTTGGTTATATTTTTCATTTATTTTGGTTTGCTTTGAGAAACATTTTTTTTTTCTTTTTGCTATCTAAGGAATAAGCTAGAGATCCTGGCTTGTGTTATTCACAGTGGACAGCAATGTTTGATCAGGCTAATGATCCTAACTCACTTGGTTACATTGATATCATTTTATTGTTGTACTCTGATTGGTTTTTTAATGGCATTAGTTGTGGGCTCTAAGTTTTGTGGACTAACCTGTGGGGATTTTTCTGAATTTTTGCTTCTGCTCAGTCAAATCATTGAGAGACTTGAAATTATTCTTTATTTAAGAAAATGTAGTAGTTTATAGTTTTATCCTAGAGATAACTATTATAGATTTGGTTGTGTTTTAGTGAGCCTCAAAATATCATTTCAAGTTTTAGACCGAGATTCCACCCTAACATTAGCTAGTGTAGTAGTTAAAGCATCATGCCTTTAACTGAAGTTAATGAGCTTATGTTTTCTTACTTTTGTCTCTCACTGCTACATAAAGTCTTGTCGCCCTTGTCATGCATCTCTTTGTTATGGGTAGTTGGTGGTTGATTTTAACTTGCTGCCTCTTCATTTTTTTTATTTTATTTTTTTTGGTAGGAGACTGAAAAGATTTTTACTAGTGAAAAAAGAAGAAAAAGTAGCAAAGGTGGACCAGATGTCCACTGGGTAACTAAAGAGGAAAACTATATCAAACCTATCTCATAATCTCAATAATTGCATCAAAACCCTGTAACCCTCTTGACAAAGATGCTTGAAGCATACAAGCTAGATTACACCCCCTTCCCTGTTTGCTAAATGAAGATAATTAGATAATTGAAGTTCTTGAAAATGTTGACAACAGGGCCCACAGAGATGCAAAACTCTTGCTCCATAAAAAATTTGGTTATTTCTTTCTTGCTAATTCACGCACAAAGAGCTAGGGCCACAGACCCCTGTGGAGATTATGACCTTCTTTTTTTGATAAAATGGATATTATTCTGGTCCCTTAGTTTACTTTAATTAATCAAGCTATATATTCTTTTTTGTCCGTGTTCTCTAATATTTCAGAAGTTACATTTGATTATCATTTATATTTGGCCTCCAGAGCTATATTGGCAGAGTATTCTGGTGCTGTTCTTGGAGTATTATCTGCAGTATTGTATGGACGGAGGGGCCATGTTTGGAAAAAGGTAGTTCCCTGAAAGATTCTTCACTGTTTTATTCAATGGATGAATGTTGCTTGCAGTATTACTCCCCCTCAATGAAATGGCTCTTGGTGGACACTTAGGGATGGAGTTGTTTTCTTCTTACCTTCCCTTGTGCTTGAGGACTAACTGATATCCTATCAATAATCATATCCTTGCCTGATCAATGAACAGAAAAACAAGTTCTACCATTGTTGGTTGAAATTTGAACCCAATAGACCGGTGGCAATTTTGACTAGAAGTTCGAACCTGAAGTAGAGTATTTGAGCAAATATAATATATGAGATCCACTGTCATAATAAATTATTATCTTTGGGATGCTCTAACTGAAGATTATATAATTTGTTTGTTTACTAATTGTGATGATTTTACCTCATATTTTTCCAGGTGGGTGGGCTTATTGCGATGTTGGCATCTTTCTACTTCTTATCTCAAGGCTGGGCCACAGCTACTTCTTCTCCATTCTATATCCTGATGCACATTTAATTTTCCCTCAACTCGTTTTTTACTAAGCAAATAAATTTGCTGAAATATAAAAAATTTTCTCTTTGTCTTCCTTATTTATCTTTGCCCTCTTTTCTTATCATGAATAGTCAGCTTATTGAAACTGTCTTTTGATAAACTTAACCTGAGTATACCTTTTAAAGATAGCCTTGATACAGAGGTTCAGGCTGAACAAGTACTGGGAATGAAAGTAATGACACTTCCCATTTTTGCTGGAATCTTATCAGCGTTGAGAAGAGTGATTTCACGGCGTGTCTCACTCAAGGTGTTGACATTTATCTACTTATAGTTTGTCCATTTTTCTTATCAGCTCAAAAATTTCCATTTACTAGTCCTCCCCCCAATCTTCTTCTCTCCATTTGTCTAACCTCTGAAAACTGCTGTCAGAATACACTCAAGAGGCGACTTCATGCTATCACTATTGCTTCTGCAACATGCTTTTTGTTTCCCGTGGCCATGTGGAACTTAATCACAGTAAGCATTGCTGTAATTCAGTCCTAATTGTAACCTTGTAAACATACTTGTTTATGGAATAATATATTAACTTTGTAATCTTTCTTGGGCTTTGGCTTGATGGACATTTGCTCTATATTCCTTTTTTTTGTTTCTCGACAATTTCAGGGATCAAAATCCAGCAGCAATATAGAGTTGCCATTTTCTGCATGGGCTTTTCTGAGCACTACTCTCTTTGGAATTATCTTGATCTTCTATGTTGACAGTATGGCAGAGGAGAGGTACCTTCTACAAAAGTGTTTTTGGCATCTGCAAGTTAGTGTTGGTTAGTTAGTTGACTTGTTAATGATTGATATAACTTCTTTTGTTTTTAGGTTGCACATGGTTTTTTCTTCTCCAAGGCATTTAATGGTAGCTGGAGGATGCATTATTGTCATGGAGATTGCATACAAGATGGACTTTTCTCTACCAGGCTTTGTGATTTGCTCCTTAATATTGGGTTTTGGTATGTATACCTCTTTCCTTGTTTTTCCCCTTTTTCTTTTCATTTCTCTCAATATATCACCATTTATGCCTTGGCCTCTGCATACGGTGCAGGGCTGCATGTGCAAGTTCGAAGTAGTAACATATCATCAGATCCTAAAACTCTCCTCATGCCATTACTTTTGCTCATGTTTCCACTGTTTAATGTGGTTGGTCAAGGCAATGTATCAATACATTCTTGTGCCATTAATGTTACAGCAGATTGATTCAATTTCCATTGGATGATGAAGGCTCCACAAAGCATCTTATTTAGTTGCTTGAATATCCAACCCTCTGCATTGGCTTTTGTAACCATGGTACATATGTTGGATCAATATCTGTGTATGCTGTAAACATGCCATCTGATATTGGATGGTGAATACAACTTGAGACATTTTATTTAAAAGCATTGACATCCAATCCAAATTATGGAGCCTCCTCCAGCCGTAGTAACTAGATCACGGAAGTGTCTTTCATTTGATTTTGAGACGGGTCTAATAAAATTTGGTGGATAAAACAAGCAGGGTCTTCAACTGGATGGTGTGTACTTAATTTGCTAGCTTTCTATTATTAGGTGGAATAGATTCATTGTCTCTCTGATAGAATAGATACTCTCAATATTTTTGTTTACTTGTTTGCTTTCCTTTTATTGCCGTGGATTCTATTTCTGTATCTTCACAATGAAGCTGAGTTTCCTACGTAAATCAATCATCAATTAATATAAGGCAACTGAAAAGGGGTAAAACATGAAAAATGAAAATTGCGTGTATGAATAGTGCATTCTTAACTGGCTTCTGACATGGACTCGTAAATTTTCTAGGATGCTTATTTGTGGTTATTAAACTTCACGCTTGAACTCTTATGTTATAATTTTTAATATCTTTTGCTTTATTGCAACTTAATTTGTAGGAATATATGAAGCTACTTCCTTGGACCGCAGCAGGAAAGACACTTTTCAAAAGTCTGATCTATCAAATGGGATGATAGGGGATGAACTTCAGATGTCTTCACTCCCTACTTAGAAGTATGTGAACTTTTTGCATATAAAATCTTCATTGCCACATGATATCACCTTTTTTTTCCTTTTCTATACTGCCTCATTGTCCGTATTTTGGAAATTTGAAAGTTTACTGTTAACTGGGGCTAAGCAGAGCATACAAGGAAGTTTTCTGAATCTATGGAGGCAGCTCTCAGCCTTTTCGAAAATGGATGGAGACTTTATCTCTCCCTTTCTGCCTTCATTTTTGTTTCCCTTTTCCAGGTGACAGGCGTCTTGCTGGTTTTGAATATGTCCTCTTTCCTGATGGACTACTTTTTCTATGCACTTGCAGTTTCAGGTATATCAAACAGCAGGTGCAAATTTTTTCACTGCATTCTTGCAGAGAGGTTAATTCTGTCTCCAAATAGTATCGGATTTCTAGTACAGTTTTCCGAATAACTCCAAGCCTCATCATTGTTGGAAGTAATGGTGATCTCCCAAGTGAACGCTGAAATGATAGAAACTTCTGAACAAATTGTCCATAGTTGGACCCTTGCCTAATTCACAGTAGGAGACTCTTATGGGTAACTTGATTTGTAAAATGCTCCTACATGGTCCCTTTTGTTCATAGTTAACGCTTGATTAACCTGTGAAGATTTTAAATGACAATTATACTGTATGAAAAATAACTTTCCATTAATGAAAATTTCTTGAAATAGTTAAAGCTATTATTTTGGAATCAACCCCATTTATCAATATTTATGGATTATGTAGATAATTGCTGGCTTAATGTTTTACGTCGTCATTCATCTTCATCAAAGAAAAGACACTGAAATTTTCGAGTGATCTGACATATAATGTGGAATGTCAATTTTACCCGCTGCTAAAGTTGAAATTCATCCTTTAATCAAAGATATTAATGATGTATTCATTTTTCCTAAAAGAAAAACAAATCTTATTTAATTAACTATGAGTTTTTGTGGAATGAGTGAAAACTGATACCAGATATACTTTTTTTTCTATTCGAGTAATTGGACAATAAATTTTTTCTATTTTAAAATATTTTTTAATTTTATTATTTAATCAATAAATAAATAACACATCACCAAAAACTTCAAATAATATTATATAAGGAAAATTCCAAAGACAAGTGTGATATTATTATATATAATTTAGTTAATTGTAGTTATAAAACGGACAGAATCAAATCTCAGTAACTAAGAATGCTTGTAAAAACGACGACAAAGACAACGACTTACTCCATGAAGATCATTAATTTCACCAGAATCCCATCAATGTCGTTCTCTCTGGGTCATAATCCCCACGTTCTGCTTCAACCAGCGAGAAAAACAAGCTCCTTAATGTGCAATCACACCAGCTTTTTTGACAAAAAAGAGCAAACCCAGAACTGGAATGGATTGAAATTTGTGAGAGGCAAGAAGGTGTTGAAAGATCTTTCTACTTGGGACATCGGTGGCCCTTGTAATTACTTTGTTGAAGTTTTTGACCAAACCCAACTTGTTTCTGCCATCAGGTTTGTTTCTTGTTCTGCTCTTTCACGTCAATTTCACAATAGCAAATAGCCAACTTGCTCTTGCTTTGATTGTGGTCTCAATCGGTTTTCTTGCCAATTCGGATCTTTTTTGGTGTACTGGCATGTGATGCCAAATGTGGAGAGGAGTGAAAAACACTGTTAGATAATTTTGCGATATATACATTTGAATCTTGTAATGACTTTTTCAAGAATGATTATTTATCAAATTTTCTGACTGTATGAGGTCATTTTCTTCACATTTTGGAAACAGTACTACTGGGAAATGACAGTTTTTATCGTTCATATTGGAAATGGAATTGGGGTTTATTCATTTACCAGGGTTGTGTGGAAGTACCTTTGGGAATGCCAAATCCCCTCCAAATAGGCGAAAATGCTTTTGTGTGTATGTTATATGGTTAGGATAGATAAAACTATTTTTGTAGATGAAATGATACTTGAAGTGCTGTTTCTGAGACTATCACTCCACATGTTTTCTGTAAGTGCTTATGGAGCAAGAAAAGCACTTCGAATGTCTTTGAGAAAAGTACTTGATTAAGGCTTTCCAAAAACTGTTTCATTGTAAAGTTTACTCAAAAGCCCGCCCCTTGGCCTTAATGGTACTCACTCACTGCCTTCCCTCAAGTTGAGGTTAAGGGTTCAGTCCTCTTTATGTGTTTATGAGAGTTGATTTTATCATATATTAGACTTTACTCCTTCCTAAGCGGAAGTAGAATCCCATATCGAGTTTTAGTTGAACTTGATCACCGGCATTCCTGCTAGACCTCTAACTACAATCTAACGACAGATATTCAAAAAAAAAATTTACTCAAAAGCACTTCTAGCTGCACCCATAGATCACTCAGCTGGCAAGAAGCATTTGATTTTAAGTAAAACAGTAACTATCAAATTTATCGCTAACAATAATACCTTGTATTGTTATAAAAATGCAGGTACTGTAATGAGCATTCTATCCGATACATTGTCATTGGTAAAGGCTCAAATTGTCTCTTTGATGATTTTGGTTTCGACGGGTGTGTTATTTTGAACCAAATTGTGTTCTTAGAGAGGAAAGAATGTGGAATATATAGAGTTGGAAGTGGTTTCAGATTTAATACTTTGGCGATGCAATGTTCCTGCAAGGGATTCACAGGTTTTGAGTTTGCGTCTGGAATTCCTGGGACAGTAGGCGGCGCAACTTATATGAATGCTGGTGCAAATGGGCAGGTTATTGTTGCTTTATGCGTAAACATACATATTAGTTAGAACCTTTGGTGGATCAGATGACTGATTTTGTGTTTTTATTTTTGGTTTTTAAAGGAGACTGCTGATGTCGTTGATAGTGTTGATATTGTTACGATCGAAGGAAAGCTTCAGACACTTAATAGAAATGATCTAAAGTTTGGCTATCGATCATCAACATTTCAAGACATGAAAGACTTGGCAGCTATTGTTGCAGTCACATTTCAACTGCAAGAGTCAGCATCAGCTAGAAGAAAGCAACGAGAATTTTTGGAAAGGTGGTTAATGCAAATGTTAAACTGATGCTTCCTGAAAGATTGTTTGTCATTAAAGTGCTTATGTTATGAGATATGGTTTCATTACAGGAGGAAGATGACTCAACCTCTAGGAGATCGAACAGCTGGCTCTGTCTTTCAGAATCCATCTGATTTGGGAGTTGCAGCAGCTAAGTTGATTGAGAAAGCTGGTTTGAAAGGATTTAGAGTTGGGGGAGCTATGGTTTCCAAGGTTCATGCCAACTTCTTTGTAAATGCTGGTGGCTCAACTTCTCAAGACATGCTTAACCTTGTCGATTTGGTTAAGGAAAAGGTTGATCAGAAGTATGGTGTACAGCTTCAAGAAGAAGTTTTATATTTTCATCCATACTGTAACCAGTTGAATTCAAACAGGGGCAAATAAGCTGCACTGAAAAATTTGATGTAAATTAGTTGAAATAATTTAATGTTAGTAAAGGAAATTTCAAATGATATTCCATTTGAATAAAATGTTTTCACATGTATGAATCAATCATTCTTTTTTTTATTTTTCTTTCTCAGGCGCGAGTTGTTGTCCACGGCCATCTAGTTCTTCAATTGCATTTTGTCAATGCTTTGGTGATGAAATGAGCAACAATTCCAATGGGACAAAAAAGGAGACAAAGAGAAACTGAATGTCGAGTTTCAATTTCATTTTGAAGACCATCGTGGAAAACCTGCCTGGAAGAGTAACAATATGAAAAGTATCAGTAAAGCAATAAACACACACAAAAGACTGACAGAGAACAAAAAGAAAATGACCTTGCAGCAAAGAGATCCACAACCAATAAATGAATCCAAGCAGAAGCTAAAGTCATGTCACTGGTGAACATCTTTGCTATGCCAGATAGCTGCACATAATGAAATTGTAAATATATCGATAAAATCAGATCATTGAAAGCTTTACTTTTTGACAGATTAACGTTGGAATATCAGTGCAATCAAAATAGATATACCTCTGGAAGCCAGTATTTACTAGCGAACATTACCCGTAATGTATCTGGTGTCCAGGAGAGATATAGTAGATATGCATACAAAAGTCCAAGCACAACATACGGTATGCTACTCTCCATAGTTTTCTTTGTCTGCATAGTGAGAAATACAAAACAATCATCACATAAGACACTGAGAAGTTTGCAAGCCTTCCAAGATTTAAGACAATGAAATGGAAATACTGTGATGAATACTTAATTTGGGGAAGCAAATAACCCATCATGATATTATTAAAGTTATAATTGATTACTAAATGTTGTCAAAACAAAAAATTGTACATAAAACAACCAATACTAATGTGCAAGTCCTGAAGTGACTGGAATGGATAAAATGTTTGATAGGTTATAAAGCATAGATTCTAGTTAAAATAAGAAAGATGCACAGGTGAATTGAAGTTCCCAGATAGATCTCAGAAAAATCACCAGTTCAGCTTTGGGAGCAACCACCATGAGAGTGTAGAATGGGAGCACAGCTACAGTCCCCAAGGTAAACATTGTACTAGCAACTTGAGAGCCTGCAAGCCGTGGAGAAGATTGTAGGGAACAAATATTATGACTGACTACTGTCCTAATTACACAAACATATTTGCAGGGAAAAAGCATTTAATGCTGTTAAAGAGTGAATAAAAAAAATTATGTACGTAGACTTGTTTTGAAAGTCTGCTAATGTTCCAAAGTATTGTTCAACGTTGCATTATGTGGCAGGGATAAAGAAATCATGCAACAACCATAATTCTATGAAAATGTATTGTAACTAGTTTAGCTTATATAAGATTAACTTCTCAATTATTCAAACGACAGCCAAACTTATACCAGATGAAAACGAAAACAACAACTCAAAAGCCTTTATGATGAAGAATGAATTTCATATCTTTGTACTCAGTTCAAAGGCATTGAGCCCTTAATAGGACCTAGTTGTGGACATTCTTTGGCCGCAATCAATAAGTTGCACCACAAACAACTTGATCTGATTACCACAAGGCTGTCATGTCATATTTTCTATGAAACAGAATCGGTTTCTGCCATTTCAAGGATCTCAATTCCTTTCAGGCCTTTGTAAATGCTTAGAAAATCCTCATTGGATGTTGCACAAATGAAAAGTTACTGCATTTCCACAGTTCAAGACAAGTTTCAACCAGTGCTCAATTTTAAAGCCATAAGCATAAATTAGCAGACATCATTTTGTTGGAACAGAAAAAATTGACATTTGAACTTTGTACGTTCAATGTGATCAAGACATGTATAGGATATGTATAGAGGAAAAAAGAGCTTGATCCCTGCACATCAATATATCCTATCTTCTTCTCTAGACTCTGGTGAAACAAAATTAAGAATAAAATTGGAAGCAATCACTAAATAAAAGAGCAATATATAGGAAGGTTTTAAGAAAGCAGAAAAGGGTAACTAGTGCTATTTTCCCTTTAAGTTATAAAAGCTATGAGTAGAAGTAACCAATAAGATTACATGAAGCATGTACTCCAAAGCCTTTCTGTCGATGAATGAATGTTGCTACTCGTGATCTTATTATAACTTCTGATCCTCGAATGAAACTCCATTCTCTTCGCAAGTCACTTCCAAGTCCTGCAACTTGTCGCCCAAAACATTCAGTGTTGATATTCTTGTGAGCAGAAGTTAAGCTTTGATCCACACCAACATTACGGCAATGTCCTAGAGGCTGCTCCACAAAATCAAATATATAAGCAATAGAACTCAAAATGGTAAAATCTCTCAAGCTTGTACAACAAGCAGCAAATTCTGGATTTGCAGTGTATAATTACTCAATCTTCAAGCTCACTAGTATGCAACAAAAACTGGTGAACACAGCTTCAGTGAATCTGTCTCCAATAAATCTCGTGATAAAGATTAAGGAGAAAAAAAAAATCTAACATTAGCTGAAATCAAACAATTAGCTGAACACCTGAACAGGCGAAACATTTACCACAGATCTTACCATTTAACTGAAAAAAATGTTTATAAACACACTGAAAAAAAAATGCTTAAAAATTTTAAAACACACCCAAATTTATTCACACTGAAATTCATCCATTCCATCACAAATACTGCACAAGCAAAAAAAAATTTGAAGAAACCGCAGAAGAAAAAGCACAATTAAATAACAAAACCACAAAATATTTCCAGCAAAAACAAGAAACGAAGGAGGAGAAAAAGAAGAAACCAACCTTGAATGAGATAAGAGAATGGGAAAGACAAGCAGAGAAGGCCATGTTTTGAGGAATAATGAAAATCCCAGCAACAATAGTGGCTTCTTCTTCATCCGTCTATAAAAAACACTTCCTTAATTAAGAAAAGGAAAAAGAAAATGAAACTCATAAAAATGGTGAGGTGGGACTTTCCACTGAGATGAAACTAGTACAGACACGCAGGCAACTACGCACCCACCACCGAAATTGATGGAAACGTCATTCATTCGTTCTTTATTTCATTTCATTTCACTGTGCTTGGCTGTGCAATTACAAGCAGAGCAGCACCGAAAGTGTTTTCTGTTTACTCAAAAACTTAGCTAAGACAAAAGTTTCTTGTCATGTCCACTTCGGAATTTTCCATTCCTACACGTGGCTTCACGTGGTTGGTTACCGTATTTTCTTGGAAGTTATTATTCCATTTCTTGCTTAAGGGCGGTCAACTTTAGATTTGAAGAATTATGAGAAAGTGACGACCATCATTTTATTTATTTCAATGTTTATTTAAACTTTTTCATTTAGGGTGTTAAGGATTCATGTTGCGATGATAAAAATTTCATTGAAATTTGATTTTCTGTAACTAAAATTTCGTGTTTTTTATAACTAAAAAATAAAAAGTGAAATTCGATTTTCTGAGATCTCCTTATCTACTTATCTTCTACCCTTATCTAGTAGGAGTGCAAGGAAGTTGACACACCCATAAATATAATGCAGACAAAGATCTCTCCCTCGTAACAAATGGCATACAAAAATAATTTCGTTTATTATTTTTTCTTTTTGTTTTTGTTACATTTAAAAGAAATTAATAACTAATCCATGTTGGTGTACCTTGATTACAGTAGGGTGGCCCATGAGATAGTAGATTGGGGAAGGTAGTCTTTTCAATTTTAGGGACATGGGCAAATGCTAGAACACCACCTCTTTAACATGCATGTACACATCCAACTGTTGCATAAATTGGATCAAAAATAAGAACACTGCTTTCTTAGATTGTTCATAAGCCTTATGATATAAAGAATTGCAAGCAATTTAAATGAGCTGCAAAATTGGAATTGATATAATACAATGTTTCAATTTAATGAAATGAAAAGTTCTATACATTCTGTCCTAGCATTATTCTCCATTTAACAACTATAGAATCAAGCTCCTTTTCATTTTTCTTTTGTACGAGAGACAACAATCAAGTGATCAACTGGAAGCACTTGTTCTGCTGTGATCATCAAGCCAGGAAATGATATCAGTCAAAACTCGAATTATCATGTCATCTGGCTCTCCCTCCAGAAGGGAATGAAAAGCATCCTTATAAAGAATGAACTTCTTGTCCTTACTGCTTGCTTTCTCATACAAGGCTTTGCTCACAGATGGGTCAGTTACAATATCATCTTCTCCATGCAAGATTAGTAATGGCAGAGAAATCTGTTGTAATAGTAGATAATCCAAAGTCAAAATGTTAAATGAGCAAATGAAAATTCTTGTTCATGAACTTTCTGAAATATGTTCAATAAACAAATCATGTAGCTTCCAATAGATATGCCAATATCCTACGTTAATGATGCATACTGGTAGATTTATGACATGCTTAAAAGGTGCAGTAATTCAACTATCCTTAATTGGTTATTAATCTTTTGTTAAAAGCTGACAATAGAAGGAATTATCTTTTGGAAAATTTTATGTGATTTTAATCATGCAAATCTAAAGCATATACTTAAAGATCACGGACAAACAGAGGCAATTGTGACATTCAAACTTGGTTCTTCAAGCAAATCAAGCTTAAATTTGTGTTTGAATTTGTTTCATTTCTATTTTGGTGAATCTACATCTTAACTATCAAAAGTCAAATTGTTCAGAGGCAGCTTGATTCAAGGCATACTATGCTTCATCAATTTAGTTAGTAATATCATGCATCAAATTGCAGATTTATTGCATGCTATTCTCCATCACTCGTCAGTCATAAATCTTCTGAAACATGAGGCATGATTTAGTGGGAGTATACTTAACGAATGTGTAAAAGCATTTAGTTCTCTACTTTCTTCAACTTCAAGTCCGAGACCAAACTAAAACCTATTGAAGTTATCAGCCATGCAATTTCTGAGAGCCTTCACTAATTCAGCTGGTCAAGAGTATAGTAGTTCAACTCGACAGGCACTTAGAGTCAACTGACAATAGCCTTTATAGGTGCAGAATAATCAGGAAGGACCTCATACATAAGCCTCAAACAGATTTAACAGAGCATGCAAACACACAGTACAGGATCCAATGCAAGCCAAAGTTGCCTTTAGAAAAGGAAAAAGCATAAGAGCAATTGACATCAAAATTCAAAGAATATTAGAAAAGGCAATTGCCATACCTTTTCCAACTGATTTTCTATCTCTTGAGTGGTTTTGAGCATCTGTACAGCAGTTTGCAAGCGTGGTTTATCCTTGTAAGCAATAACGTTGTACTTAGTCTGCATCCAAATAAAAGAGAGAAACAAGTTGGCTCTGAATTCAACAGAGGATTTAAAATTGACGGGTGGAAAGCAGATTGAATGAAGAACTGGATCAAAATGCAGTAGGAAGAGAAACAATACTACTGCTACTCATGATGTGAGAATCCTCCATGGCACCATCCATTTTATTTCCTACAAAGCCACAACTAACAAATGCTTTAATTTTAATCCTTGCAAAGATCTAAGAGACAAACCATCTCTCTCTTCTTTGGATCTCTAAATGCTGCCTCAGCCAAATCCTTTTGGGGAACCAACTTCTGCTTTGGAAGAACATTAGCGATACCAATCAGGAATTGTTTTACTAACCATGGGGGGACCATGTCATCTGCAATCTATGAAAAATTTTTAGTTATTAAAAAGCAAGTCTCATACTAACAAGGTTTCTAATATAATTAGGTTTAAGAAAATACTTTGCACATAGGCGCAACAAGAATAGCACCACTCCATGCATTAGGTTGTTTAAGGTGCACCTTCAGAGCTACAGCTCCACCCAAAGACTGTCCAAAGAGGAAGCTAGGCAGATCACGGAGCTTGGGGTTATCTGCCAGGCAAATCCACCAAATATAAACATCAAGAACAGATCACTATTTGATACCAGTTTCATCTTGAATATTCTATCAACCAAATATAAGATGTTTATGACACTTACTACAATAGCCATAAACAGATCATTTCATAATAGTTGCATCATCTCAAGCAATAACAAATTCAAAAAAAGAGAAGCGGTTTTCGTGGTTAAAGAAAACCAAGATAGATGAAAATTTCAAATTGTCATGGAAAGGGAAAGGTTCAAATCTGCAAACAGAACCCTACTCTGAAAACAAATCCTGTCACTATTGATGGTTCCAGCATAAGTATTCCAATAGAAATTATAAAATAGCTTAGCCCACCTTTGACTTTGGAATAATGCTCGACGACATCATCAACAAGCCAGTCAAAGCTGGGAATGTAGCAATGAAGACCTTCAGAAAGCCCAAATCCTGGGTAATCCATAGCAAAAACTCCATATCCATATGATGCCAACTTCCTTGCGGTTCCTGAAAATATGCAAGAAAAAAGTTAGGCTCAATTATCAGAACATGCCTAAGACTAAATATGGGTAACTACTACTTGCTATGAGCTACATGCCTTCAAAGAAAAATGAGCAAGTGTCTGCATAACCATGACAAAAACACACCACTGCCTTGGGTTGAGAGCTCTCTGGAAGCCAGCTTTTAGTGAAAATTTCCAATCCTCTGGAATTCACCTCATATGACTATGCACAGAATAATAGGCGATCATCTTTAGTTACTAGTAGATTACAGCAAATTCAAAAGACAAACATGGCATGACTTAAAGATTGTTTATAATTTAGCCACCATCATTAATTGAAAATGGTAGCTTTTCTATGACCTTGCTAAGTTCCACATAAAATGAACTGAAAGGCCAAACAAAACTATGATGAAGAAGAAGATGGAAAGCAAATCGCCAAGGGATAGCTAAAACACTTTCAAGTAGCTAACAACAATGATAAGATCCACAAAAATAAGGTGATAAAAATATACGGTTAACAATATAAAGTAGACAAAGAAAGATGTCGCAACCAACTGCTCATTCTTGGTGATGGAAGCCTCACTTCAGATGGAATAGAAATAAGAATGAATAAAACTAAAGTTTGAGTGCGCACCTCCTTCACCTTCAATCCATCACAAGGGGTCTGCAACATGGACAAAAATAAAGTAATCAAAAAGTTGCCAAGAACAAAGATAAACATTTCATTCAAAGGCTATCCATCATCCTTCTAATACTATCAGCACAACGAAATAAATTAATAACATTCTGATAAAAAAAAAAAAAAAAAACTTTGGCTCCCCGTATGAAGGAAACTTGGAAAAACGCTTAATTCATCAAATTCTTTTATTTTGCAGTTCCCAATTACCATCAGCAACGCCCTATAATAAATCACTAACCACAACAGACAACTCTCTCGTACTATTGAGAGATTAAAACAAAAACATGAATGCGATAAACCAATGAGAATTAACACAAGTTCCCGATAAGATAACGCAAATAAACAGAAACAAAGAATTACCTTGAACAAGATATGGTCAATATTAAGCTGAATGTCCTTAAAGGCTTCGCGGGCCCGGCGTCTGGCGGGTACTTCATCCATGTTAGCATCCAAAATCTTCTTCAACTCATCACTTAATCCCTCAAACCTCACTGACGTCGCCATTGCCACCCTTGTTCGTTTTTCCCTCAACCCAATCAGCCCTGCACCCAAACTCTAACCCACATAATACTCAAACCAATAACAAAGAAAACAAAACTGAACGAGTTGATTTATAGGTTGTCGTTTAAATTTACCATCAAAAGCGTGACGACTACCGCACCCTTTAGCAGATTTTAAGGCCATGTTAATTAAATTTTAAAAAAAAAATTATATAGAAAAGATGAAAAGAGTGTGTTAGCGTAGGTAGACCGGGAAAGTGGGCAAAAATGATAACGAGATCTGACTTTTATTTTTATTTTTTTTTCATTTTTATTTTATTCATGGGTTCTTTTGTTTTGGTTTGAATATTGAGATACGATTTGAGTGGGAGATGCTTCTTTTTAAAAAATTCTGATTTTTTTTTATTTTTTAGTTTAATAATTGTTGATGAAAAAAGGAAGTTTGAACACGTCACCACGTTTTCAAACGTTTCGAAACTTCCAAATGAAAGCTTGCGTGCTGTTGGTTGATGGTGTGCGGGATTGGAGATCCTGGCGACGGACCGTCATCTTAAGGGGTGACTGCGGTTTTAGGAATGACACGTGGCACGGTCACCTTGGATGCAATGTTGAAACAGATTTCGAGATTAATTAGGATTTTATATTCATCTAAAGTTAAGGTCCAAAATTAATGTTTATTACAAAAAAAAAAATCTTCAATCACACTTAATTGGGAGAAAATTTTACGTACAATAATGTCTTAAAATTTTATTGCATGCGTAGATAAATGTGATAAACGAGACTTTTTCTCTGCCAATAAAAGTTTAAATGTCATTTTCTCACGTTGCAGACTAAAATAATAAATAACAAATTTTTATATGAACTCTTTTAATAAAATTATTTTATATAAATTGACATTCATGATAGTAAAATAATAGAATAATAAATAAATAAAATTCAGGAGACAAAATAAAATTAACAATATGAAACAAGTAATTAATTAGTTGTATTTTTTTTTTACTTTTATAAAATAATTGTTTGATTGAATCTAATTTAATGCAATTAAAATTGAATTTTATTCCAATTTATTTAGCATTGAATTTCGTAAAATTTGATAAACTTTTGAAATCCGAATGAATTGAATTGGCTTTAGAGAAAAACTCAGACATTGGATTGAATTGACTTTCTTTTTTGAGAGATTTTTAATAGTAATCAAATTAAGAATTTAATTTTTTAAAATAATTACTATTTAAAATATATTTCAAAAATATTCATTTGAATCAAAATATTCTCATAAAAAATTTTGAAAAATGATCAACTTATATTTTCAATTAAGAATATTTTCATTTAAAAAAGTTTAAGTGAATTATTTTTGAAATAAATTTTAAATAATAAACATTGCTGAAAATTTATTCCAAGTATTAATCATTTTCGTTAAATTTCTCTTCTTCATATTATGATATTTTGACAATCCGCTCCCATCGGTATGTCTCCTTATCACAACTATTATCATTACAAGTTTTTTCAAAATAAAAATACATTTATTTAGTTTATTAAATTAACGTTCAAATATCATATTATTGTACTAATGGCTTGGAAAGGCAAAATACAATGATTCAAAGTTCGTAAAAATTGAAGCAATAAAAATACAATTTAAACCATTAAATTAATAATTTATATCTATTATTGTTTTCTCAATTATTTGTCCGGACTACCCTTTTGTGGCTCCGCCAATGTTTATATCATGTGTCTTAAGTTTTCATTATCACAATCACTATTGTAAAGAGTTAATTTCAAAATAAAAATATATTTGATCAAATTATTAAATTAACATATGAATCAGATGATATGTTAGTCAAAAATAATACTTATTTTTTATTATATATTTCAAATAATATATTATAATATTTTTTTAATCATGATAGTAGTTGCGATAGAAATAGGTTCATTTGAAAATAAAAATATATTTGATAGAAGCATTAAATGAAGGTATAGATAAGCTGCTGTACCAATTTTGCAGTCGCTATTTTTTTTAGTGTTACAATTCTATTCTATATTATTTGTAAACCTATCAATCTATGGATATACAATCAATTAAAAATTTACTGTAAAGTTGAAAACACCTTTTATAGCACACCAAACATTAAGATAATTTATCTTCATTAGAGAGATAAATTTGTTAAAAAAATTTTAAAAATTATCCACACCATATAAAAATTTTATACCCCCATAGGAGGTAGGAATCAAATCCACGCCCTTTAACCATTAGGCCACTAACGTGATGGTTTGCAGTCGATATTTTTTTTTAAATATTATAATTTCATATTATTTATAAATTTACTAATAAACAAATAATTAAGAATTTATTGAGAAGTTGAAGACACCTTTTATAGTGCACCCAGCACTCCCCTAATCTACCCTCATTATAGAGGGTAATTTGCTTCAGCCTTTATTGTCTATTGTACACCTAACAAATGGTTATTAATGAAATTTATTATTTTTCAATTCATTCAACTACGCCTGATTTAATTACTTAATGGGGTTTGATTTTTTTTAACAAAACATTTTTTTTTTTTTTACAAATACTACCAAAAAAAGCCTAAAACTATCCTCAATTCAGTGTTAGTTGAATTTGGACCCAAATTTTTTTTTTTGGGTACCACTTCAAAAAAACATTTATCTATTAAATCAATTAGCATCTAAGATATATTTCAATAAAATACAAAAAATATATTTTTTAAATATTCTTAAATGAAAGATTATATTGGAAAATAAAAAATATATATCTTTTGAGCATCAAATAAAAATATTATGTGCCAATTTTGTTTAACTTTTTAATTGGTCAAAGATTTTTCTCATGTTAAAAATCCTTTTCAAAATTTTTAAAATATTGTAAAAATAGTTTTCAACATTGAGCTTACTAATTTCAAATTTTAATAACAAATCATCTTGATTCCATATAATCATAAAACTTTCCAGATTTAAACTATACATATTGGTAAAGTATCATACCTAATTTCATAATTTTTAGATAAATATAAATGTGTCGAAATAAATTTTCAATTCAGGTGTTTCTAAGACCAAAAAAATTTCCAGCATACTAACTGCAAAAATTGATAACCATTGCCAAGTGTTGGCATTGAAATGTTGCTTTTTAGTATTTATTTTGAAGTGTTAATTTTTCAATATGGCCTTCAATACTATTGCCAAGTTTTACCTTCTCAGAATTTTTCAATCTGGTCTTGTAAGACAGCTTCTGTGTTCTTTTTTGACCGGTGGTGATAAATGTACTTCTCCAACAGCTTAATACAATTGTTACCAATGCCTTGTCAAATTCAAGGGATGTTTCTGTCAATTTAGTTTCTCCTCTTCACAAATAGATCACTATTCATATATCCTTGCAATTTAGGCTACACTGCCATTGTTAGCTTCGCACATGCTTGCCGAGGTCATTTCAGTAATTTTAGTTATGGCTATTAAACGCAAGAACTACATCCATTTGAGAGGGGAGGGCTTTGCCTATTTTTTCGTTCTGCGGCATATACCTGATAATATAGAATACCTTAGGGGAAGAAAATGATAATATCCCATTATATTGCATCATGCTGGGCTATAAGAATCTTCAAGAAAAGATTCTTCTTGTCAGTTATTTTCAAATTTTTCATTTAAAATTGTTTTTTATTAAAAATATTTATTTATTTTTTAATCTCTTAGAATGTGTTTGGTCAAAAAACATAAGAAAATAATGAAAAAGAGTGGAAAGGAATTGAGAATTAAACATGTTTAGTTCTCTTAATAATAAGTTATTGTATGCAAAACTAGCATATTTATTTGATGGTTGTAATTTTAGTTCCAAATATGCAGGTTAATCCTCTAATAAACTATAATTAATTTTATAGTTAAAATTAAATTTTATTATTATTGTAATGTTTGTAAATAATTTTACTATTTTTTAATTTTGAATTTATGATAATAAATTGTTAAACTTATTGATGTTTTGATATTAAAATTTTAAGAATTATGTTTGAAATAAAAATAATAGCTAATTAAAATTTATTAAATGTTCGTTGGGTTGACTTTTTTATTAGTAACAGAATTTTTTTAATGATAAAAACTTTTTTTTAAATTTTTTGATGTCATGTACTTTGTAATAGATAAAAGCTTTTAGAAATTAAAAAAATTATTTTCTTTGAAAAAGTCTAAAATTTATATTTTTAGTAGGAAAACTTCTCTAATTTTTTTAAAAAGTGAAATTATTTAAAACTTTTATTATATTGCAAAAATTTTACGTTATTTTTAAAAATAAAAATTATTAAAAATTTGTCTATTAAAATAGTTATTCAAATTTTTTAAAAAATTATTTGTAATAATTAAACGACTAATAAATTATTGATAAAAACTCTACTTATAAAAATTTTACGAATAAAATGTCGACTTCAAAAAATTTTACTTGAAAAGTTATATTAAATGAATTCTAAATAATATAACTAATTTCTAAGTAAACAGTATTTTTGTCAAAAAAATAATGGATTCCATTTTTTCCGCAATTCCTTTATTTCTATAAAATGAAAAAAAATGTTATTTCTTTCTCATTCCTTTTGATTAATTTTTCCATTATGCAAACTAAAAATAGCCTTAAGAAATTTTTTTTTTTTTTTTTTGCTAATTTTTATATAACTCCTTCAATAATTCACATATAGATAAAGTGATTATTCTTTTGTAACAGTAAAATTATAATATAAAATTGTAATACAAATTTTGTATTTAAATATGTACATATTACATACCATGTTCATAATATGATGATAAAATCGATAATTTTAATGAACAAAATTCTCAGTGTCTAAGTAATTTGGAGTAACTTCATATAAAGTTATATCTTTTAAATTATGTTTTTGAGTATTCTTTGTTTTTCTTTATTTAAAAGGAAGGCTTAATCAAGGTTTTATATATTTAATTTATTAAAATATTTTTTATTATTTACTTTCTAGTTTAAGGTATAAACTAAGTTATATTATAATTCATATTTAGGTAATAGACATTTTAATTTATATCTCAAAATTTTTTATCTCAAATAACGTAAAAATTAACTTCTCAATATTATTTCATTTCATATCTATTTTTATCTACCTCAAATATTAAGATACTTATTAATATAAAAAAATATTAATACAAAATGGTGGCTTTATTATACCATTTTCATAGGACCCATCCGAACTCTTCTCAAGAGATCGAAACAAATTTTGCTAAATAACTGTACATGTCACCTATCATTTATCATAAACATTACATATTAAAGCCCATGAATTAAAAAAAAAAAATTCTTAGGCCTCCATTATTAACATACATTGAGACTCCATGCCTCATCACACAAATATACATAATAAATACATACATAACATACTCAAAATGTTTCATTCCACATGTATAGAGTGCTCTAAAGCTCATTTATAAAATTGCACTCTCCACGAAATCCTGTATAACTTGAAGAGAAATAAGGAAAATAGAGAAAAGATTGAGCTTGCACGAGTGGACTTAGTTTTTAAAAGAAAATTATATTTTCATACAACTACTACAAGACATTTTAAAATTATACGTAAATTTAATATCACTTGTACAATAATAATGCATATCATCACAAACAATTCATATAACACTTAATTAGTATTGGGGGGAATATCTTGTTTGGTGAAATTCCGTTGCCCAAGCGGAAAAACCATACTCAACCCAACGGTCCCATATCATCGTCCAAGAAGTTTACAATTTACTTCATGTCATATACATACATTTCTATGGGTCCCAAGGACCTTACAACATAATATTGAGGAATGAGTACATATAAGGTGCTTTAAACAAATACAAAGAATATTCAAACATAAAACAATCACTTTCACATAATTATTGAACATTATGCATAATTTAAATGTCACTCTACGTACAACACAATTTAATTTATCAATAAACAGATCAATCATAATATGTTTAACATTTAAACATATTATAAATTTATAATATTTTAAAAATATATCACTCATACCTCGATACCTCAATCTCTGAAAAGTTTAAAGTTTTCTAAATTCTTTATCAATGTACTGCTCTATAAAAATATATTATTTAAGTTTATTATTAAAACTGATTCAAAATTTACTATGTATCACAATTACGACAATAAAATTGCTCGAATTTTATAAATACATCATTCACTGAGTTTCATTTAACTTCTCAATATCTTTTCTTAAATATCAATTCAACTTTTTAATATTTTTTCTTATACTTTTCTTATTTTATAATTCTTCTTATTTTCTATTTTCCTACTTCTAATTTTTTTCTTCTTCTCTCTTTTGGAATCAATTTGCTTTTGTTCTATTTACCTTGAATTTACATTTTCAAAACCGAAAACATGAAATTTATAAATATATAAATTCACTGCCACCGCTTCACGTATATATATCTTATTATTATTTTTATTTTGTTTGACACTTAATCAGTTTAGTCATATTACATTTAATAAAATTATAGTATGTGATTTAAAATTTTTCTCTTATTATATATAATAATAATCATTATTATTAATGATAATCAACGAATTAAATAATTAAGTCGTTACTTCGATAGATTCCCAAACTATTGAAGTTGTATAACCAAACACATTTGTCCAAAGAATAAAAAAAAGCGTAAGATGGTGTGTTGGTGTTATGTCCTTCTCATTTAAAATTCTGAAATAAATAAATGAATTTATTTTACATGTTCGACTTTCAATGAAATTTTATATTTATTATAGATGCTTTTCCTTGAACTATATTTAAATTTATGGTAATAAAAATAAAACGTAAAAAAAAATTGAAAATAATTAAATCAAATTTGTTTACCGAAAATACAAAAAGCTGCAGCAAGCCAAGCAATAGCAATACACTGTACTCAATCCGGCGTCACAAACATGGTTCACGTGACAACTTTTATCAAACCGAAGGTGGTCCCCGCCACGAGCGCAACGTACACGTGTCGAAATCAGGCAACAGAAAGGGGGAGCGGTGTAGACGGAGAGGTGGGTTCCACCACATGATTGCCGTTTACACGCTTCCTTTAGGTGTCATCTGATCAGATCAGATCACATCAGATGAGACAATCACAACCAATGCATGATTTGCGCGCGTGGAGAAATAAAAACTAAAAACTAAAAAGCCTCCTCTTTCTTTCTCTTGCTCTTTCCACGATGTTTCTTCTGAAACATAAAAAAAATCGTTCTTGAAATTATCAAAACATAGGGCGTTGAAAAGTCAGATGAGTTGGGAACTGGTGGAAGCCAGCAAGCCAAAGCTCATCTCATCTCATCTCATCTCATCTCATCTCATGACACTGAAGCCGCGTCTTTCTGTAGTCAAAGTCAAACGCCGGCCACCTTCTCTATCTTTTTCTGTCAACTAAAACCAGCTTTTTCTTTTTCTTTTTTTTTTCTCTGTTATTTCTTATTACTGAATTTTTATAATTTCAAAACAGCCAAAGCCAAGCCAAGTCTAAATCCCAATATTTTAATTATTCAAAAAAATATATAAAAATATTATTTATTGCAAATTGCATATTAGATGTGTGATCTTGTACCTGGCAACACTATGCTAATACTGATATAATTTAACATCATATAAATGCATTTTTTATTACATTTTTAATATTTATTTTGGGTGCAACGCGATAAACAGTAATTTATTTTTTTTATAATTATTATAAATTTAATTATATGAACACTAGTACTAAAAAATGTAAAAAAAGAAATGTAAAAAAGAATTAAAGAAATTAAAATAGTTACCCAAATAAATGTTTATTATTTTTGTATCATTTCTTATTTTTTTAAAAAAATGTACATAGATTTGGACTATCAATAGTATATTTGATCTATTAACCATTAAATATCTTCCAAAATTAATGTAATTATAATTTCGTGTAATAAAGTAATTTGACTTGTACAAACTATTTGCTTATTTTGAAAACTATATAAATGTTACTTGTCATAATAAACCTTCTAATTTATGTTCTTTCACGCGTAGTAGGAAAAGCAATAAAAATAAAATAGTGAAAGGAAAGTAATGGGTGTCCTAAATATCTATGATCGCCCATTTTATCATTTTATACTATGTTTTTATGCTCTTGTGAAAATTGAAAATTGACACAAATTAATTGCTCAAAACTAATAGAAGATATTATTCTAAATGCAATTTTGTTTAGATATAAAACATGTCCACATAAAAATTTAATTATTGTTGAAGTTATATTGAGATTAAGAAATTTTTTATCTATAAAATTTTATTTCCATTATAATACTTTTTATTTGTCATTTACGTGAACCAATTGCAATAATATTAGACATACAAATTTTGTTTATATAAACAAATATAAGAATATTATATTGTTGTCTCTACAGTCCACACTCATTTTCATTTTGTTATATATTTGCCTTTTTATTTATTTTTTCTGATATTCTATTATTAAACTCTCTTTTCTCATTTTTTAATAAATTATTCCTCTTAATTTCAACGCGTAAATTAAAAAAAAAAAAAATCATCCCCAGTTATATTCAGATAAAATAAAAAATTAGAATTTATGTTGACTTGATAACGTGATAATCAATTATCACATTGTTTATTATCGAAGACTATGTATTTTTTTGTATGGTAAATATATTTATCTAATATCATAGAAAACATCTTATCAATTTGGAGCTACGTACTTTCACTTAGGTGGACATCCGTTCAATCTAAAACGACACCGTTTGTCTGAAATTAGCAGCATAACTACCATCGTTACACGTCTATAAATCCCTACCAACCCATTCTCTCTCTTCTTGCCTCCTTCGTGGCATCCATCTCTGTTATTAGTCTTACGGAGGATTCTTTTCAGGTAAAACGCTGCGTTTTGCTTTCTAAATTTAGATTTTAGATCTGGTCTTCGTAAATCGGTTAACGTTCAAAAAATTCTGTTTGAGGTCAAAATTCAGATCTGGCGTTTATAGCTGTAATATACATCCAATTTCTCGATAATTTTGTTTGTTTCATGTTTTATCTGAGTCTTTGTCTCCTTTAAATTCGATGCTTCATGGTTTTTTTACATGCTCATCAATCGAACCGTTTCGTTTCACTCGATTCGTTCGGTTTTTGAGAGTTTTGTAGTTTATTAGTATATGAAGTAGTACGAAAATTTGTGTTTTACAAGGTTTGAATCTAGATCTGTTGACCGTACGAGTAAATCTTGTGTTTCTCTGTATGTTTGCATATAAAATTACGTTTTTCTATGGTTTGTTCTTGAATTTAGCTGGCTTTTTTTTTTGGGGGTGTTGGACGGATTTGTGAGTGAATTTTGTATTTTTGTATTTTGATTTTGATTATTAGAGTGATTAAATCTCTCGATTTGCTTTGTGGCTGTGAGAAAACTAGTTAATTATTTATTCTATTTTTCTACTTGATTTTATCATCAACCAATCAATTTTGTGAATTAATTTTCATATAATTGTTTTTAAAAATTGGAGTTGATTATTTTAGTTTGCTGAAACTGATTGATATTTTTCGTGAATAAGTTTTGTGACTTCTGTTTGGTTGACAAGAAAATTTTTTGCAAACCAAACAGATATGATGATTAAATCTGTTATTTTATAATAGCGGGCTTTAAAAGCTTGAAATTCAGTCTGATCTTTTTGTTTTTTGATAGGCGTTTTTCTGTTGAATTAAAGCGGGATTTTGAAGATGAACCAGTTCTATCATCAGAAGAACGCCTTTGGCGCAGATGAGGAGAGGCATGACTCCGTCGCCTTCTCTGAACAGAGGGAATCTGTTGTTTGTCCAAAGCCTCGTCGAGTTGGGGTTTTGGCAAATATACCTAACAGGCCATTTAGGTGGCACATGAGGTAAAAAATTGTAGTTGTATTTTTCATTTCAACTGATTTTATATACGTATTTGTGATTTTTTGGAAGCTTAATGTTAAGTGGCTTTTATTTGATTGCAGTCATCCAGTTGAGGTGTCCGATTCAAAAGCCGGGGCAGAGCTTTTAGACATCATTCTCATGAAGGTAAAGGTACTTTTGTTTTTGTTTTGCTTACAATTCTTAGGTTTGTGAGATTATTAGGTTTAATATTATAGGCTGGTATATGAGCATTTAGTATGATTTTAGGCAACATCTACATTGATGTGATGTTCTGGTAATACTGCTTCACAAAAACATAATTATGATTCTACTTGTTTCCTATATGTCGAGCTTAGGTTTGGTTATTAGAGATTGTGGTTTCACTTTTTTACCTTGCTGTACTTGATGTTTGATTATTTCTTAATGTGGTTTTAAAAATATATCTGTTTTAACTTACATGGTATAATCTTCTTGTTAATATTACAGGAGAGTTACGGGGTTGAACAATCTGCAAATCAGGTGGCGTCGTCTCCCCCCTTTTTTTGTGGGTCTCCTCCAAGCAGAGCTGCCAACCCTTTAATTCAAGATGCCCGATTTGGGGACGAAAAATATAGTCCCTTGTCTTCGTTTCCAGTACCACCCCCTTCTGGTTTATCGTCTCCATCATCATCAGCACGTAAGGCCGGGTGTGCTAGAATGAACTTCGGGCTTAAACCAGCCACTGTTAGAGTAGAAGGATTTGATTGCCTCAACAGGGATCGCCAAAATTCCAGCATCCCTGCTGTGGCTTAGAACAACATAAAAGAAACTGTATATAGAAGGAAGCTGAACGCCAACATAATTCACAAGCACAGCAGCAGACCTAACAAGAGGGAGTTTTGAATATTTTTGGAGAGAATTTGAGAATATATGTCTTAGTAGTGTATATATAATGTGTTTTTATTATTTGTTTTTTTTGTCGGTGATCTATCTCCTTGCTAATATCTCTGTAAGTATTTTGATTGAGCAAAGAAAGAGATCGGCAAACCTCGTAACTTTACATTTTGGAGAGCATGGCTCTTTTGTAATATAAATATAAGATGATTAGTGTTGGAGGGTTTATGATTTGTTTTGTGATCGGTCACTATTGAAGAAAAGAAAATTTGTACAGAGCCGATTGGTTATAAGGTTGGTCATTGACGCTGTAAATGTACTTTTGGCAATTGTTAATGGCATGGTTTGGATTCTTCTGTTGCTTTGTTCGTCATGTTATATTATTTACATATATAAAGAACTGATGGTTGTTTATGTTAAATTAATGTCTTGCGGATGAGCTAGAAAAATGCAAGAAGAAGTTCTTTCTCCATGGTTTAGAAGATTGTAATGATTCTTGTGATGTTTTTGTTCATGTTTAAAGTTGTCATTGCTTATTGAATACTTCATCCTAGTCAGATGAGAACTTGGAATGGTCTAATGTTTTGTTTTGTGCTGATTGTTGTTAGTGACAGATGCTTGCGCGTAAGCAGCTTCGTCAGTCAATTGTTGTGAATTTGTCTATTTACTCTATAGCCGACTGAACAGGAAATGCCAAGTGAATCCACCATATTCTATCTTTGACCATCTAATTATTTTATTAGTAGTATTATTTATAACTTAAATTTGTTATTTTGAATATGTCAAATTGATGGTTGAACTGACACTTGGATTGAAAAATCTTGGAAAGTCCTTTACTTTCCTATATGTAAATGTTGGATAAGATGTGAGTCATTTACCAATCGTAGCTGCAGGGTTTGGTGAATGCTTCAGCTGGGACTGCAAGTTCCTGGAAGGACACAGATGTAAAAGGCAAAAACCACTATAGGGATACACACGCTTTCCTTTTTGACTATATTCAACTTTAGCTTTTTAGTCTCTGCAATTAGTGGGTGACCCAAATGCAAGTGATGCTTAAATCGATTGGCCAGTTACTTTTTAGTCTCTGCAATTAGTGGGTGATGACCCAAATGCAAGTGATGTTTTAAATCTATTGGCTAGTTACTGTCTTCTCTGCTGATTGCTTTTCTCTAATGGAAAATAAAACACCACTAGATGGTCATTCTCTAATGGAGATAAAATGACCACTACTTAAAAACACCACTAAATGGGCTGAGTGGCCCGGACAACTTCACAGTCTAACAACGTTATATTCTTCTTTCTCGATGATATCTTTACAAGCTGGAAATGCTATCAGCCAGCGCCTGGCCACTTGCACAGCCTGGAATTAAACTAGATTTTAGGACTATAATAATATTTGGTCTCTTATATTTATGTTTTATTCAAAATTTAAAATGGAGTTGGGAAGTATTCATACATTGTATCAACAATATACAATATAAGCCATTAGAGGCAAAAATGGTTCAACAAATTTAGTAATGCCAACATTGCATACCATATACATATATATTGTTCTAATGTTTCCATATGAGTTTGATATTTAAATTAACAAAGAAAGATAACACAATTAAATGATAACTTATCCATTTAATTACTATGACATATAAGCGAGCTATCTAGGCAAAACAAATCTCTGATTTCATGCCAAACAAAATTTTTTAATATGTGAAAAAAATTATTATTATTATTATTATTATTATTATTATTATTAAAATTTTCTTTTAATTACATATAAGCTAAATTTAATTTTATTAACTCTTGTAACACTTTTTTTTTTTTTAAAAAAAAAAAAAAAAGAGTTGGATTGAGTTGTGTCTGTCTAGATCAGCCCATGGTAAACACTGAGGTTGAAAAAAAATCTCACGTCAAGCTTTGGACAAATCCAAAATGGTTTCAAAATTAAACGATATATATATATATATATATGTGTGTTTTTGATTATTCCTTTTGAGGACTACATCCAAAGTACTGAACTTTCTTTTAGTGTTAATTAATATTTGATAAAATCAATCTAAAAGTTGAATACAACAAATGACTTACGTACGAATCAAATTTAAAACGTTTCAAATTTTAATTATTAATTTTTAAAAAAATAAAATATTATTTATTAAAATAATTTAATTATATTATACTATTATTATATATCTTATACATTTCATTTCTTTTATTAGTATGAAAATATAAAATAATTTTGTCATGTTAATTTACATGTGTTATACAATTTTTCTGTGAGTGTTAATTGATTCGATTGATGAAATTTCTTAAGTTGGTATAAGAAAATTTAGAATTTAAATTTCATTGCATCTCAGCAGAAAATATGGGTTATTTTCTTACAATGATGATACAACTTTGGTTAGTTATCATATGCCAAACGAATCCCTAAAAGAGGGTATGTTAGTCGTGCCACCGTTGTCTACGTGGCGACGTCATGCATAACCAACCTTGTTTCTCTCTAACGAAATTACCAGATTACCAGAGCCAAAAGAGAATTCAAAATCGCATCGCGGGTCCACAACACGAGACCAAATCTCCTGTCTGTCGTGGGTCCTACAACGGGTCCACAAGTCCACGTGTCGTGCGTCTTCGTCCATGTATCCATAAAGTGCAAGAAACGCACGCTTTTTATTTGTTCTCCCGATTATTTCACTGGTAATGTCAAACGAAATTCGGTTGTTCTCTTAATTTCCCATGGTTTTTTTTTTTTTTTTAAGGTTTTTGTCATCTGAGGAAATTCATGAATCTGGGTATTTATCATTTTCTCGAGAAAATGTTGAAATCCTAGAAACTGAAAAGGAATGTAAAAGTGTTGACACATGCATTTAATCCCCCGTTAACCCTAAAACGCACTATACAACTATATTCACACTCTTGGCACTTCCTTTCTTCAGTCTCCGTCAACTAAATCTTTCTTTACACAAACCCCTTTAGCGCTCTGTCTTTCTATTTCTCTCTGTCAGATAGGATGAAAATGGCGAAGGTGAGCTCAGTTTATGAAGGGAGGATAGTAAATAGAGGCGAAGGAGGGGAAGAAGATGAAGAAGCTGGAAGGTCAAGAATGGCGAGACAAGACGCCAAAGCTAGAATCCGTAACTTTAGAACGAATCTCAAAACTCGTCCTGTCAACGAAAGGAAGATCATAACAAGATCAATGGCCTCGACTTCACTGGATAAACAGATTAAGGAGAAGGGTAACCAACAAGATGTTAATAAGGTTAAAGAAAAGGAGAAGGGAAAGCAGAAAGTACAACAAATGATAATTGTTGAGGATGATGATGAGGAGGAGGAGGAAGAGGAGGAAGAGAAGAAGACTGATCAGACTGCGATCGAGGCTGCGGAGCCAGCAGGGCCGCTTGGTGACGGGAGGTTTGTAGGAATAGAAGACTGGCCGATGACGTGGAGCTATGCGGAGGAGTGGCTATGGGGCGGAGAGAGCTTAGGGTTGGAGTTGAAGAATCCTAACTGGGAGTTCATAAGTGGAGTTGGTTGGGTAGAAAATTAGAGTGATGATGATGATGATGATGATGATGATGATGATGATGATGATGACGACGATGATCAGACGATGTTTGTTATCTTAGAACATCCATTGAGGAAGTCCCAAAAGTATTGTAATAAAACCAGAGTCCGCAGAGAGTGATTTCTTCAAGTTTAATATGTGTCTGAAATTTACAGGAAATTATATGGAGTACATAACGTCTGTCTTTTAATTAGAAACTAATTAAATATAATTATCTGTTTAATTCGATATATAGCAAGTGAAAACAATACTAGTACATGTATTAGAGTAAATAAGTATATAGTTGTCTAATTTGTCATTATAATTGCTGAGTTTACATTTGCTCTTAATTAATTTTTTTTGGCATGTTTAATTTTGAATTTATGAGCTATTAATTAAAACATAGCAAATATCTTCTGCTCAAGAAAGTTTAGACTGTATCAAATACAATACCAAAAATACCCGTTACCAAATTAATGTCATAATAATATATACTTCTATAAGAATTGTTTCCACATTGCAATATCAACAATTATAAAGAATGTATATATGTTGATACTTGATAATTAGCTCTTTGTACTTGATTTAATTTGATCCATATTCCTTATTGTATTACTAATGGTCTAAAGTTTATGCAAATTAACCTATTTGTGCTTTGGTAATATTAATTTTTGTAATGTTTTCGTTGGATATTAATTTATCACATTATTCAGAAAAAAAGGTAAAATCATTGATTAATAATGTCCTCCCATATAAAATTTACACACACACACACACACACATATATATATATATATTGCTTTCATTTAGGAAACAAGGGTAAATGCAGTCTTATGTTGTCTCTATAGAGTTATTTTAATTGATTTATGAATTTTATAAGAGATTGTGTAAACCTCTTAGCTAATTCTTCATAATAATATAAATATTTAACTTACAGGATTATGGGATATATTCAAGAAATCATATATTGATATATCGAAGTCACGATACAAGATGACACCGATAATTTTAAATTATCGCATATATTTTTAAGTTTATATTAGTGTATCATGAGAAATTGATAATTAGGAATTGAATATAACAAATCAAGAATTTGAGTTAAGAATTTATTTATTTCAGTATACAACTGTTTAATAAATTTATGAAAAATTTTCCATAAAAGTTGACCCTATCTAACTAATTTACTTGACATTTATAACCTCACGACAATGCGTATAAATGATTTTGGCTATAACATTCCTATATCAATTCAATTTTGGGTTCATTTAGAGAGAAGAAGCAGATGATCTTGAACTGGAAATGTTCTTACTATCAATGGAGTCATGTTGAATAAAAATTTTATTCAATTCTTCTCTTCCTCTTCTTCTTTTTTAAGTTTCAATATTCATCAACACTCTTACCCTTGATACAATTTACTGAATCCAAACTTAAAATTTAAAATCTTAATCGAATTTGTTTTTCTTAGCTGTATACTCAATACATGAATTCAAATTAATTTTCTTTCTTTGGTTTTGCATTGAAGGATAAATTGCATAACATTTATATATATATATATATATATATATATATAACACATTGAGCTTGCGATAGTACTTTCCTTTTAACGCATAAAATGTTAAATATTTGAGATTGAAATCATAAATAATAATTAGTTCCAATTATTTTCTTAATGATGGAGCAAAAGCGTTAATTCTATGCACCAAAATTTAGAATAAATATAAATATGCTTTAGCCAGAAAAATTATTGATAATATATTTCAAAATGAAAATTTAAATTTATATGCGAGATATCAAGCTTATTATTGATAGATAATAAGTTGATTACTTGGTCTCTCAAGGTGAAAGTGAAATGCGTAGAGGTCTAATTTTTTATGAGATTATTTAATTTTTATTAATTGTGTAATTATTACATTATTAATTTATATCTGACGGTGTAATTTTTATTATTGTGTAATTTTTATTAATGCGTCGAGGTCTCTCACAGTGTTTAGAGTGTCATAAAAATAAAGTTTGATTGTGTAATTTATATCTCTAACATTATTAATTATTAGTAAAATTTTAAATTACAAAAACATTTAAAATATTTTTTTAACAGGTAAATATATACGGCATTTGAATAGAGATGGCATAATGAATAAAGACAAAGAATTAAAAGTTTTTTTTTTAATTTTTTGGGCAAAATTGTTAGATTATAATTACAAAAACAGAAATGGACAAAACATGCAGTAATCTTCTTACAACTGACGAGGACTCCTTGTAACACACAAACCTCAAGTTTTGGTTTGGCGACGTCATTAAATTAAAATTAAATTTATTTATTTATTTTTTTCAATAAATCACTAACAAGCTTATGAAATTAACTTGCCTTAAAAGCGATATTCGTTGATTATGACCATTTATTTATTTACTTATGAAAAGTCAAAATTCTTGGCCAAGGAATTTTGGCATGGACTTTTCCGTGAGTTATAATTTCTTTTTCGTTTTCTAATATCTCTTGATATGACATATTTTTTTTTATTCACATACAATAAAAAATAACTGTATTTAAATTAAAAAGAAGAAATTTTTGTTCTCTTTTTCATGTATAATAAGTTGGCATTTAGCACATTAGTTTTAAATTCTTTTCATAATTATATTTTATTTAATAAATTTTAAATTTTTTTAAATATTATGTAAATATAAATCAAGTCCCTCTAAAATTTGAACCTGAATAAGTGAATTTTAGTAACTGAATAACTATTTGTATTACTTTATTTAATAATTTTGAATACATTTAAAATTAAGGTGTTATGACTTTTAATCAACAAGTATCAAAAGATGAAATCATTGATTATATATTTGATAATAGTTAAAATATAATATGTGTTCAAAACTTAAAATATATTTATGTAGAGTTGCAACCTTTACAACATGACAATAAAAGATATGGCAAATTAAACGCCCATAGATATATATAATTACGAGTGAAACATTTAAGGATATGGGTGAAGGTGAAGTTACAGATTAGAATAATTAATGTTGTTGTAAGTAAGAGCAAGAAGAAACCAACTATGTCTTATCTCTTTATCTTTTATGTAGTTAAAAGGGTGTCCACAAGTGTAGCTATCAACTAATACAACACCTATCAAGATCCAACCTATGGGCACACTGTTTAAAGATTTCTAGCTAGGATAAATTATTGTCCACAAAACCATTTGGGCTCATCAATCGATGAATGATAATTAAACCAATTATATATGCTTCTGATTCTGATGATGATCAATCTTCACATCCTGATTATTTATTATGATAACACATGTTGATTATTTATGCAAAATTAAATAAAATTGAAGAGGGTAAGGCTGTTAAACATATACTCATTAAAGTGAGTTTAATATTGGATGAAAACAGTGTACATAGGGATGCTGAATTCTGATCTGTTGATCTGCTCGAACTGAAGCTGTTTTTTATGGAAGTGAGTATTTCATTGGCTGAAAATTTTGAATGCTTCTAAGAATTAATCAGACTTTGTCTCATGTTAAGAATAAGAGGGCAACATTCATCGTTTTGAGTGATTTTACAGAACATTTTGATTGGATATAAAAAGTGAAGTGATTAATTCTCCAGAAAGATGGGTGATTGGCACAATTTTTTAAGGATTCACACGATAATCCCGACATCATATATATCTAATCTAGGCATGCACTTGACTTTGGTTTGAGCAAATAAAAGCAGTTTTTTTTTTTTTTTTAATTGTTCTTATATATTATGCTTTTGTTACATTATTGGAGAAGGAACAATCTGTTCAGATAATTCATGTTGTGTAATTTAAAAAGCTTTGGTACTCAATCAGAGAAAAATTGTAAGCCATTAATATGTATAATAGAATTGGCAAGAAACTACTCTTTATTCAATAATTCTCAGCCATTCCATTTGAAATCCGAAACCCATAAACTGAAATTCAAATATATCAAAAAAAAAACAAAGGATGGAAAAATCAAAAAGTTTAGGGCATGCGTAGCAACAGCCTAAGTACAATTTAAAGCAAACCGTACCCTGTTAAAGATGAGGGTTACACATAATAATAATAGTAGTAATGAACAATTTAACTTAGTAGCCTGGGGGCTTGTAGGCAATGAAACTGATGCACTGCACTTGACGCTTGTTGTCAAATCCAATAATTCGGATGAATGCTTGTGGGTAAGCCTTCTTGGCCTCCTCGAGCTCCTTCAAAACCTGAGTACCATCAGTGCACCCATACATGGGCAGCTTCCACATTGTCCAGTAGCGTCCATCGTAGTATCCTGGAGACCTGTGGCCCTCACGGTACACGAATCCGTGCTACAAACAAGTAATTTATCAGCACAAATTTACTTGGTCATGTCTATGTATTAAATTAATGAAAGTATATATAATTGTTTCAGAACCTCCAACTCGAATTCCAAGCAAGGAATCCATCCTGAGCGAAGAAGGTATTCTACTTCCTTGAGCAAAGATTCAGGACTAAGTGGTGGAAGGTAAGAGAGAGTCTCGAACTTCTTCTTCCCAAGTGGTGGCCACACCTACTCTCATCAAATCAAAACACAAGCTTTAGCTAATAACCCATCAACCAAAATCTTCAGAAAATTATATTAAAATAAATAACCCGAGAGAAGAATCGTTCACCTGCATGCATTGAACTTTTCCGCCATTGCTGGGGAGGGAAGTAATGTCATTGTTGGTCTTTCTGGTAACTGGAAAAGCAGAGGTAGATTTGAGACCGTTGAAGGGCGCAACCATGCTGGCCTGAGCCGGGCTGGCGCGGTTAACTGTGGCAACGGCAGCAGAGGAGATCAATGAGGAAGCCATTGTTGTTATTGTTTCCCCTTCTTGCTCGACTTGCAAACTTTTAGCTCTCTTAATGGAAACCCCATGTAGCACCAGTTGGTATATATAACGATGAATGCAGGCTATCTGCTATCCTACGGTGAGAAATTTTTAAACCGGATTTCGGATGAAAAAGGATCGTTGGATTGAACAAGTGATGACATCGCATCATAATGACCACATAGGGGAAGAAATTTTTGAAAGGAAGCCTTATCAAGAAGCACCGCAATGACAGTGCCACGTGGAGATAGATAGTTCATTATCTTATCTCATCCAATGGAGGACGTGAATGTGTGATGATCCTTTGTTTATTTATTTATTTTTTGTCTCTGTCAGTCAAGTCTTTTCTTTTCATCTAAAAATCATGCTCGCGGAAGAAATTCTATAGGGATTTTTTTTTATTTTTTTTTTTTTTTAAATGATTACATTTTACAGAATCCACTTTTTACCGGGTAACAATAATGTTTTCCATTCCTTACCACTCACACGAGATTTCAATTAAAATATTCTCTTGCCCATTTTAATAAAAACGTGTTATCGAAAATTTCAAATGTTATAATACATTCGAAAATTTCAATCTCATGCCCTTTTAACTGTTCTTCCATATTCAAATGAAATCTTCTACGATAAATTAATGATAGTAATAATTTTGATCAATTTCTTTGATGTTGGAATCTTGCTCCTATCAAACTTCATTGTCTATCGTTAATGAAGCCCATTTGTTGTCAAAAAATGCATATTCTCATTTACCCTTCCAACGCCCTGCTGGCAAACACGAGTCCAAGCAGAAAAAGGCCTTAATGGGCTTTAAAGTTGGCCCAATTATTAGACAATGGAACCCAGACCAGACGTGTTTGTTTTATAACATTTGGTCGACCTTACTTTAGTTGCACTTCCTTTTTTGCAAACAGTTGTCAACAAACTTACCCAGCTTGAAATAATCATACATGAATTACGGTATAGATAGCTTTCCACTAACTTCATCCTCAGCATTTTAATTTAAGCGAAGCTATAAATATTAATGGCTTACAATGGAAGTGCTTCTATTAAAGTGCTTGTGTGGTGCTTAATTATTGGAGTTTTGAGCCGCAAAGGAGAGGCTCATCCAATGGAAGCTTACAATAACTGCAGGAAAAGTTTTCACGATGATCTGCATGTAAGTGTTTACGATTGCTTCTTGTTCTGCCTCCATCGTTGTGCACCTTCCGTCGGCGGTGGCTGCTATACACGATATCGAAGGTACGTCTGTTTTTCATATATGCACTATGATAATTTAATTCCTTCGTTCGGTGATAATTTAATTTAGTCGTTTTTTTAAAACAATTCGCGTATTATATGTTGTCGTTGTTCTTCTTCTTGAGTAACAAGTTGTCCTCTCTGCCGCCGTCGCCGGCAGGCCCACCACGGAGGTCCAAGTTTGTCGGAATTGCTCCAGAACCATCGGGCAAAATTAAATCCTGAGCGAAATAATTAACTTGCATGTTTTGTCGAGAAATTAACATGCATGCCGACATATAAGAACTTACGTCGGATCGCTAATTAAACATAATTTTACACGACGATTCTCTCGTCTCTCTTTCTAGCAATTTAATTTTTAGATGGAAATTAATGTGATGAATAATAAAAGTTGTACTTGAATTTCTATTGCAAATTAAGTCCTTTTTGTATATTTAGTTTCTATAGTATTCTTGTGTAACATAAACAATAACTAAATGATAGAGAAAATATATTATGGAACCATTGCGACATTTTTTTTCATAAAAATAAAATTATAAACTTTGAATTTTCTATTCGAGCAAATAGTGTGTATTTTCACATAAAACAATTTACCAACAGTTGTGATGGGAAAGTCCCACTTAAAATGAGAGTGTTCTATCTAAGCCCAAGTGTTGGGTGGATATTGTAATCATATTACCAGTTAAATTTAAACCCAAAGGAAAAATAATCTCAAATTAGAGTCAGGTACAATCTAATTATAGATTTTCTTTTCTTTTAATATAAGATCAATACTTTAGAGAATTAACTAGAAGTGATTCTAGAACAACTGTAAACATCCAATTAGCCAGTAAATTGTCATACGGTACTGTGAAGATAAAACTGAAAATATTTTATTAAAAAGATATAACAAACGAATAAAAATTGGGCATGCAAGCTAAGGAAGAAGTAGAAAGCACTAGACCCTCAATGTCTCAAAACATTTGATTGATGACACGAGATGAGATAGATATATTAATAATCGATTAAAGTCAATTTGAATACTTTTATCTTCAAGATAAGATAAACATCAATTACACATAAAAAATACAAAAACAATGGGAAAGCAAAGTCTTTGTCTTCCAAATTCCTAGCGGCCGCCCATTTTCTGTAATTATGTATGTTATTTCCATCGACCCTTTCATCGTTACAGAATGTGAACCCCATCTTCATCTACCAACCACATTTTCTTTCTTTCCCTTCAATCTCAATTTTTATATTTATATATATATATATATATATATAGGAATATAAAATAATCTTAAGAATATGACATTAGATTCCTAAGTAATCCAAGTTCATCATGCTTCCTCTGTATTGCATATGACCTATTACTATTATTATTATTATATAATTAAAGGCGCCCATAGATAGAGATAGAGATCGAGATAGAGCTGAACGGTTGAAACCCAGAAACCAGACACTGGTTTTGTTGTTGCCAAAAAATGCTTCCTCAAAACCGGGAGCAAATGAGAACAATAAAATAAAGATTAAAGTTTAAAGACCTACGGAACGACATCGTTTTTCCACGTCATGTCATGTGGACTGTCCCACGTTCTCGCCACGCGCTGTTGTCTCCTCTCTTTTGAACTTTTTCATGTAATTTCGGACCCTCTTTCACAATTTGCATGTGTGCTTGTGCTTGTGCGTTTCGTTTGTTTATTGGGAACGTTTATTCGTCGTTTCGGCCTTTGATTCGGATAAAGGATGAAAAGCTATTACGGGCTGTTTGGCCTTGCAATGTCTATTATTGCCCAAAAAAAAAAAAAGCTGTTTTTGGGGAGCTCAAAAGGCAAAGCTACTTTTGTTTCCATATATTATCTTTAATCAAATTTTGGCCATGGGACAAGTATTCTGTGGAGACGTCACCACTCATTTTTTTTTTTTTTAAAAAATACTATTTAAAAATTAATGCTAAAAGTTTAATTTGTAAAGTGGTATGTGAAGAAAGCATGAATTAATTAAGTTAATTTTTGTTTTTTATTCATATAATTATAAAATTTATTTGATGTTACTAAATTTAGTTTGAGTGAACTGGGCTTTTAAATCATTCTGAATTTTAATAATAACAAGAACAAAAATTTGATATTTTAAAATTATAAATTACATGACTTGAATTTGTTAGATTCTCTAACAAATTAATTAAAGATATTTTAATTAATTTAAATTAATCACTTTTTATAGATCATTAGATTCTCAATTCAACTAACTAAAATGTGGGCCATTTTAAATCCAATTAGGCCCTTGATTAGCTCGAGAATAATTTTTGGGGGAATGAATCTACAATACGTTAATAAAATAATAGAGATATGGAAGAATGTTATTTATGTAATTGATTCCAAAGGTTGAGTCAATGAAAAAGAACATTAATAAATTTATGATAGTTGGCTATTTGTGGAAAGTAATTGGATTTGTGTGACGGTGGTTTCCAACTGTTTAGTAGCCGCCCATGTTTACATGCTTTGAAACAAATATGGTATTGCTAACCCCAAGGGAGAGAGAAGGGTACAAATTATGCAATTTTTTTTTAAACAATTAATTAATTAAAAATAAATATGTAAAAGTTGGAACACACGAAATTTTTGGCCTAAAAACTGAAATTATTGTATATAATTTAAAATTATATACAAAAATAAGTATTTTTGATAATATGTTTCCTCTATTTGTCGTAGGACAAACTTTAATCTGTCAAAAATTCTCCTTAATTTATTATATACTTGAGAAATTAATAATTATAAAAATTCGACTTATTGAGATAAAATAGTAAAGGGTCAACAATTTTTAGTGAGAATGAAAGGTAATTTAAAAAGCAAGAATTATAAAAAAGAATGAAAAAAAAAAAGTAAAAGAGAATTATTAAATTGATTGGATTCAAATTATTATAATAGTTTGTAGAAAAATAATATATACTGCGATAAATGAAATAAAAAATTATTACAATCCTTTTAGTCGTTATATTAAGGTTAACATTGTATTAATAATTATAAATAAAATAAAAAATTAAAACTTTGACATCCTAGTTTAGTATTTTTTTTTTTTTTTAATTTAGCTTCAAACAAGAAGGATTATAAAGTTTAATTAACATGAAATTAAATGTAATCCTTCAATTAAAGCAAAGAAAGGTTTGGGATTGTTGTGTTGTCAAATCATTAGTTGGTATAGAAAGATGACCGAAAATGATAATTTGTTAAGCATATTTCAAAGAGTTTCCTTAACATGCGGAGAGATGTTAAATAATTATAATTAAAATTTCATCAACAATAATGATTTTTAGTTGTTATTTTTAATAATACGTTATCTCTAATGTACATGCATGTTTCCAACGTCTACAACTTATCAAATATTAATCAAAACTTGTATTATTTAACTATATATAAAATTAATATGAATTAGTTAGGATTCTCTCATTTTAGATCTTAACTCTCATCAACTTCTTATAATTAATTTCATGGAGTATACAAATATAAAAATAGAAATACTATTAAAAATCTATGTTAGTAAATTATATATACAATTTATAATATTAGAAAAAATGGAAAGAGGGAGAGTACATTCTTGCAATACGATGATTACAAATAGGAAATTATTATTATTATTATTATTTTTATAAGAGGAGAATGGGTCGGTCGATTGGGTGCGAAAGCAAAGTGGGTTAGTTTCACATGTTCCTAACTTTTAGTTGGGGGAAAGAACAGAGAAGAGAAGAGAAGAGAAGACAAGTATTACAAAACATAAAACCAGCGAAGAAGCCGCTGGTTTTGTGAAAAGCAGTATTTTGTTGTCTTAAGAGGTATTCCTAAAAACCTGGAGCTATCAAGGAATTAAGAGAGGTGTCGAGTCCAGTCGAGAGATAAATGATATACGTGGCAACTCTGCACGTGCTTGACACGCGCTGCTTCCACATTTTGCATGACTTTTGTACGCTACTGCATGTTCATTTCACCAACTTTCTTCTCTTTCTCTCACACTTTCTTAAATTTCATCCTTAATTCTCACCATTCTTTTGTGACTTAATTTCTTTATTATTTAATTAAATTTAATAATATCAAATATTTTGAATTTGAAGACGATACAAAAACGGTTTGGATGCTTCTGCTTATGTATGTATGTATGTATGTCTGTGTTAAAAAATTTGCATATTTTGATGCTGAATAAATTATAAATAAAGGTGAAAACAGCAAAAATAAAGATAGAAATTTATGGCTGTCAATTTTGGTATTATATATCTCTTCCAATGCTACAACCTGTTTGCATTCATCCATATCCAAACTGATCGTATAAGTTAGAGATTATATATGTACCACTTGATATCTCGTAAAATATAGCTGCTAACATTTGTATCGATAGAGTAATATTGTTTCTTTTCGGTGTCATGTTATCTATGTATTGCACTACTATATTGGATAAATTCGAAAACATCAAAAGATATCACTATATTTGAATTGAGAATATTTGTTGTAAATTAAGAGAAGTATTTCATAAAAATTAAATACAAGATTTGGAACATGTAATAACCTTATTACAAAATCCTAATTTAAACGTGGGAGGTAAATGGTGGTCTTTTTTGGTGCGTTTTGACTAGATATTCTTCAATATTTTATGATTGGTAAGAGAAGAGAAAGCCCATTTAAAGTTTTGAACATAAAAAAAATATATATGCATACCACAAAAATCTAGGAGTTTCGCACACTACATTCTACAAATTGGTCAATAAAAAATAAATTTGTAGCACTAAAATATTAAAATGGAGCAAGTTGATTGATTAATATATATATATATATATATATGTAGCCCAAATAAGCCAAATGATGTATGTATACAAATAGAGCTAGCTAAGCTAGCTAGCTCCACTAGTCAATTTATTAATTCCCATGAATAAAAACTACATAGAAAACGTCAAATTCATCAATTATTAAATAAACAAATAAATAAATTTATTATAAGTAAATGTGCGTGGCACAAGGTGGAGTCATTGTCTTCCAAGTTCATCGCGGCCGCCTACACATTAAATATTGTTCTTATGGACACTATGATATTATAAAATTGTACAACCACATGCGATTATCTTTCTTTTAATGTTAATGCATTTCTAGTTTTTCAAAATACATTCATCTTTCAACTGTCGGCTATCATTTTTTTCATTGAAATTTGGGAATTTAATCGGAATAATTGATGATGTATGCCCATTCGTGAATTAATAATCATTACAAAACCAACACAAATATATATATATTTCAAAAATAAAAAGAGGGTATATAAACCCCTTATGGAATTCACTATTAATTAAAGATTTAAATTATTTTTTATTAATTATTTTTTATTTTTGCAATAATTAAGACATTTATTAGGATAATATATACCAAAAATGGTAAATACTGCCTGCCTAATAAACATGCCCACGGGTATTGGCGAAGCCAATAGATTAGTCTTGTAGATTAAGGAGAGCTTAATCTTCTATAAATTAATTTAATTAAAAGAGGTAACCCAAGTATTTAGGGTCATGTCAAGTCTTAGAGGATAAGTATTCAACTATTCATGTCATTCATTCAATAACAAAGACCTCCAAAACCGCTGGCTAACAGCTCTTCTTGGTGTCCCGCGCCCACAGTCCCCAAAACCAAACCCGGAAACCGGAAACCGGCAACCGGTTTTTTTTCCTACTAGTGGTTTTGATTTGAACTAATTTAGCCCAATAATACTTCCCGAAAACCCGGAGCTTTATTTCTTTATGTTATTTTTTAAACCGGGTCCTCTTCGTGGGCCCATCTCAACCCCCGATATGTGGCGATTCGACCGCACTCTGACACCTTACCGTGAATGCCACGCGCTCTCCTCTTCCTTTCTTATTTTTTGGACCTACTTGCATGGCTCTCTTAACCTTTTCCTCCACTTGTCTCAACGTTACCCATTTCCCTTTTTACCCTCCTGTTGTCCTTTACTCGGTTTTCTGTCTTTCGTTTTTCAATCAGCTCTTGTAGTAACTGACGAGTTCAGACTAATAAATAAATTATAATTTGATTCGTTTATCTAACAAATTAAAATTTTAAATAAAATAAGTATTATTTTTAATCATTTTAATATGATACATATTTAATTTAACACATTTGCAGTGAATTTGGTTTCATCTTTTAGTTATTAGACAAGATTAAATTTTTATTTTTTAATAAAGTATTCAAATTACAATTAAACTAATCAGACCCATCAATATTTAGATTAAGTGGTATTTGGACAAAAATGCATTGGATTTAAAGCAAGAAACCATCTTCCAGAAATCTTAAATTAAATTCAAATTCAAATTCAAATTCAAATTCAAATTCAATTCAGCGACTATTAAGTTGAATTTTTAAAAAAATTATATTAAGATTGATTTCGTAAAAATAATATTCAATATTTTGAATTTGTACGATGTTCATTGGATTTTGGACAGAGAAAAAAGAAAAACAAGAAGCAAGGAAAGGATTGAGTGTGTAATTTACGGGCGGTAGCGAGGGTGAATGGGTAAGTAGAAATGCCAAACTCGTTTCATCGGTTTCAGAACACAAGAGTTTCCAGTAACTTTTTCTGGTCACGCAATGTAACAGTACACGAAGTACGCCCCCAATAAGTACAGCAATCAAATACCCAGCAGTGGGGAGTTAACTGCACGCGCCACAGTTCAAAGTGGGAGAGTCTAATCTCATATTAATATTATATTTATAATACGCTTAAAAGTGGTTCAAGCCCTAACCTCCTTGAATGTGGAAACCAGTGTTTTGGAGATAAAAACAACTGCGTCCGCAGAGTTAACCTGAACAAACCCAGCAGCCCTTTTCTCTTAAATACCCACTTCCTTCTCTTCTCGCATTCACTGGCTACCTCCTCTTCCTCCTCCTCTAATTCTCACTCCATTTTCTCCAAACAAAATACACAGTCTCTCTCTTTCCGTCCATCTTCTTGGTCTTCGACGATTACAAGACAAAATGCGTATGAGTTGTAATGGGTGTCGGGTTCTCCGCAAAGGCTGTAGCGAAAACTGCAGTATTCGACCCTGTTTACAGTGGATCAAAAGCCCTGAGTCTCAGGCCAACGCTACTGTCTTCTTGGCGAAGTTTTACGGCCGTGCTGGACTCATGAACCTCATCAACGCTGGCCCCGAACACCTCCGTCCTGGTTAGTCTAATTAGAAGTTGGAATGTTTTAGCAGATTGATAAGCAGAGATCGGGAGTGACTGACGTTTGTGTATTTTTGTTTTGTTGCAGCAATTTTCAGGTCTTTGTTGTATGAGGCTTGTGGTAGAATAGTGAACCCGATTTACGGTTCGGTTGGGTTGTTGTGGTCGGGTAGCTGGCAACTCTGTCAAGCTGCCGTGGAAGCTGTGCTGAAAGGTCAGCCTATCACGCCGATTAATTCGGAAGCGGCGGCGATCGGACAGGGACCGCCACTGAAAGCGTATGATATTCGTCATGTGTCGAAAGATGAGAACTCGGCAGCGTCTGTTGACCGGGTTAAAACTAGATGCCGGGTTAAGCGAGTCGTGAAGCCGAAAGCTAGTAAAGCTGAGCAGGTTAAGGCGGCGGATGTACCGGTTCGGTGCGTGGAGGCGAAGTGTTATGCTGAAGAAATGAACCGGTCGACGAGCCACGAGTCTTCGCTAAGTCACCAATCCGAGGTGGCGATTGCCGAAAATGAGAGTAAGGACAGCGAAAGCATGGTGTCCGTTGAGACGGCTGAGGCGGCTTCGCTGTTGTTCCGAGCAGAGCCGGAATCTAACGCCAAGCCGGACGAGCGAGTCGCTCAGGATTGTGGTGGTGGCGAGATTGGTCTGGGACTGGAACTGACTTTGGGCATCGAGCCGGTGGCGTCACGCGCAAATCACGTGGTGCCGGTAAAGAAGAGGAAGCTAGAGTCATATGGGACGTGGGAGGGCGACACGTGTAAGGTGGAGCTGGGGCTCGACTATCCAGCTCAAGTGCAGTGAAAGCCGTAGCGTAAATGGTTACAGTTTTGGCGGCTCAGTTTCGGCTCTGTGAATTTCCATCGGAGAGATGTGGATGTTAGCTTTTATTTTGTTTTTTCTTCCTGGTGGTTAATTCTGTAATTTCGTTTTTTCTTTTATTTTAACCTTTTTATGAATAGGTGTACAAATGGTGGTTGGTCACATAAATAGAGTTGGTAAATTAACAGAGGGAATCACGTAAAGCCCGAAAACAGTGTGTTCCGATCATATTTCATAACTTTTAAAATTTTACTCGAAAAGTTGTGCAGTGATTATTGGACGGTGGTGATGGGACATATCAGAAGAATATTATCAAATTCCTTTTTAGGTGTGAAATTGTATTAGTTAGATAAAGAATTTAAAAATTATGTTAAATTTATTTTTTAATAATTAGTCAATTATCATTAAATTATATATTTATTTAATCAAAATATTTATGATTATATTATAGTTTAAGTAATACATATATACATATTTCAAATATAAATAAAATAAATATATTATAATTTATAATTTTGAAAGGTTTAATAGTTAATTTTTTAAATAAAGAAAATGTATATTACTCTTTATTCTTTCAGGGAAATATTTTATTATCTCTGATATTTTTTAATATTTTAATATTTTTTAATTTTTTTTAATTTTATTTTTTAATTTAATTAATTTATAAAATAATAAAATAAAAATATTTAAAATATTAAAAAATAAAATTAAAATTAAAAAAAAGTGAGGAAAAAATAACTCAAAAAATAAAAATAGTAGAGATTCTCTCTTTTAAATAATTATATATAAACACAATAGAAAATATTTATATAAAATATATTAATCAAAATATTACTTTAATAATATATTGACGAAATAATTATTTAAAAAATAATTAATAAAAATAATATTATTAATTATTTTTTTTTAAAATAATAATTATTGTATAAGAGTGTAATTATTATTTTATAAATTAAAATTTTAAAAATATTTTTGAAATTATAAAAATATTAGACTAAAATTTTGAATTAAAATAATTTTTATAATTTATTAATTAACATAAAACTTAAAAATTAAAGATGTTTTAATAAATATATCATTTGAATTATTTGACTAAAAATTAAAGAAAAATTTTTGATATATTCTCTAAATTTTTTATATAACTGATAAAATACTAAACTTTTAAGAGAAGAATTTGGTAATAACTTCAGCAATAATTTTATAAGATCATCGGTACTTTTCTTATTAAAAGTACTGAGAACTATAAGCTACCTTGGCTTAGTCTGGATGGTCCGACAGACGCCCTCTTTATTTGAACTCTGCAAAATACAGTAAATGTACTTGTTTTAAAAAAAAAGAAAAAATAAAAAAGTAGTGGCAACCGTAGGCATAGGGTTGAAGTAAGTGTCCTCCACTACACCGGAATAATTGCTTCCATTTTGGCTATCCCCATATGGACTTGTGCCCTAATGGCTAATGCTAGTAGTCTTTCTATTGCTTTCATTTTTCCTTCTTTCCTTAAATTATCAACAAAAAATACCGCCACCTTATCATATCTTATCATATCATATCATATCATATCATATATCATGTCATATCTGTCGTATGCATCCAAAATTATCCGATTTTACAACCAAATAGAGGGATTAACATTGGCTTACACTTCTGCTAATGGTGAAGTGTTTCCTTGCTTTGCTGCCTACTTATGTTTTATTATTTGAGGGGTCACTTTCGGATTTCCATTTTACACTCACTACATCATCCGATATTTATTTGCAAATTGAACTGCTAGGAAATAAAAATAAAAGGTTATTATTTTCACACTAATCTTAAAAATTATAATTTTATTTATATAAATTAATGTGATAGTATTATATTATTGTCACATATTTTATTTATTTTTATTTTTTTTTTTTTTTTATAATTTTTTTTTACTTTTATAAAAATATTAGATATGTGATAATAATATGATACTATTGTTTTAATATGTAAAATTGGGTTTATAATAATTTTATTATAGGTATACTATCTAAATCTAATAATAATAATAATAAAAAAAATAATTTTCATAATTTAGAAATTTGAAGAAACTTGTATTTTAGATAAACACAAAGGATCACACCGAAAAAAAAAAATGATAATCTTGATTTCATTTTAGTCAAAATTGTCGTATATTTATAATCAAGAATCTATTAGGAGTACAGTTTTATAGCGCATCCTAAAAAGTGTACTCACACGTGCAAACTGGCGACACTCCTAACCGATGGATCTCAAAAAGTCTCGCGTATTACGACAGTTGGAATACGGACTAATAGGGCTTAAACTCTTGTCCACACAAAATGTCGGCCTGAGTTCCTAACCACCAGGCCTCTGGCCTGGTGGCTTCTTTGCGCTGTTTTAAGCCAGATCCCTGCGTTATGTCAAGCCCATATTATATATTTTGTTGCTACACAATTACTAAGTGTACACCACGAGGTCTCTCACGAGAACGGTAATAAGCTGAAAATTGTAAAGTAAAGCCCAAACAATTGACACGGGCCAGCTCTGTTCCAGTTTCTGTTGTTGCTGTTAGTAGAACCAAACCATAAAAAAAAAGAAAAACAAAAAAACTGAAAAAAAAAAGGGCAAAATTTGGGAGCCCTATTGGAACGCCAGACCTCAGTGCGTTTGTGTGCCTCTCTCCCATAATGGAGAGCGCGAGCAAGCGGCAATTACTGTTTCTTTAACCACCTATCAATCTCTCTCGCTCCGCTCTTCTTCAAACCAAACCCACTTTATCTATCAGTTTCGTTGCTTTTCACTTATTCTCTATTCTATTTCTCTGTGTCAGGTACGTAAGGACAGGCATTTTCAGAAACCCTAGTTACTGTTATTTTATTCTTGTTTTTAGTATTTTAGCTGACTTTTCTCAAAATTTGTAATCTTGTTTTGTAATTCTGTGGTTCTCTTGAAAAATGATTGAATTTTACTTGTGGAAGGGTAGAAGTGGAGTTTTTTGAAATGCAAAGTTTTAGGCTTTGTATAGGTTAATTGTAGTTTTGATTGCAAATGATACTTTAAAGGTAAGATTTTTATTCATGTTTCCACTTTTGTGCAGTTCAGGTTCTTTTTCTTTGTTTTGCAACAGTGAACAGTGGGGGCAACTAGAATTTAGTGGGTTACTTGTTATTGAGATTTTTTCATCGTTGAATTGTAGTCAATCCTTTGATTGGGTTTGTGGGTTTTTTCTTTGATGATTGTTATGTAGGAGCTATTGTCGTTTTGGTGTTTTCCTTTGAACTTGTAGTCTATATTCAAGTTGGTCCCTTAATGTAATTCACTTGTCAACTCATTAAAATTCATAAGTTTAATACGTCAAAGAATAGGATACTAGCACGACTTTAGCATCTGGTTTCTGTCCAGTCCTGGAGATGAGCCAGTGCCACGTGTGAACTTCACGCATACCCTGTAAGTTATCTTAGTCCAAAATGCTCAGGTATATTCTGTTAGATTGTATGTAGAGAATCTTTAAGGACGTGCTATCCTTTTATTAAAGAAAATGGGTTCCCCACTATTTTAAACTGGGTAGGAATTTGTGAGTCATGTGGTTTCTTTAATCAGTGCTAACCTTAATCTTCCATTTAAAATGATGAATGTGGAGAGATGAAAATCTTATGTGTTAGAACTTGATAAAATTTGCTCCACAAGAGTCAGCTGGCTGCACTTGGCCAAGGAGAGTACTGGTTTCAATGTTGTGATATTGTTCTGGCATATTTATTTACTGTTTTGCTGCATACATGTAAATGTTTGTTACCTGTAGTCGGTTTTCCATGAGATTTAATAAAAATTTTGAGGAAAGATGCCTGGATGATGCTAGGAAGTGATAGGGATTGGATTTGTGATACTTTTGCTTACCAGTTCCTTAAAAACTTCAAATTGTTTTTCTTTTTCGTCCTATTATTGTCTTCAGTGCAGGTTTGGTATGCTTGAACTGGGAATATAAACATTGCAGTGCTTATTAAGTTCTTAAGTGCAGATTATTTTGCATGATGTAAGGGTGGGTCTGCCTTTTGATGATTAGACCTATTTAGAATGGGACTCAATGAATAAATGTTACTAATACGGGTAACCTACCTGAAAAAAAGCACTCAATAATCATTCCATGCTTGTGCCCACTTGGTGTGCACTTCACTATTTTTTTTTTTTTGGCTTTTTCTGATACAATTTCCATAGAGTAAATAATTAGACGTCATCTTAAAGATGCAAATGTGTTTGTATGTCTTTTTGCCATTGTAAACCAGTTGGCTTAGTACCCAAAAAAGGAAAAGGGAAAAGAAATAGAAAAATCTTGAGCCTCATATTGATGGTGTTGATCTGTTTAGTTTGAAGCAAAAATATAACCTCAATATCAAAATAAGCAACAATCTTATTCTTTTGAAAGTCAAGTTTGATATTTAATTTAGAATAACTGAGTGCACAGATAGAAATGAATGTTTGCCATTCATTAAGACTTTCCTTTGTTTCTTATCTAATCATGTACCTTATTCTTTGGGCTTTTATTCTACTATATTGAATAAGCCTTAATGTCAATGAACTTGCATTGTATGCATGTATTAAGAAGAGAAAGGTCGCTCTAAAATGGTATGATTGTGTGTAATTCTGTATTCATTGCATTTTGTTTATCTGGGTATTATTATTTCTTAGGTTGCGATTCCATAAATTTATTGTTTTTGCAGATATTATGGATGTAAATAAGAGGAACTATTTCAAGAAACGGCCGAACAACCAATTCAAGAGAAAAGGAGGTAGCATCAAGAAAGGAAAGTGGATCAATTCTAGCCATGAACAATCTTTGGGAAATTCTCAACCTGCTGATACTGTATATCACATACTTTGCCCTTCTAGGAAAATTGGTGGTGTTATTGGAAAGGGTGGCAACATAGTCAAAGCCCTGAGGGAGGAGACCCAGGCAAAGATCACGGTTGCTGATTCTGTTCCTGGTTCGGAGGAGAGAGTAATTATTATATATAGTTCTCCTACAAAAATTTCTAGGAAAAATACTGATGAAGATTCAGCTGGTGAGACTGAAAAGGAGTCCATGGAGCCTCACTGCGCTGCCCAGGATGCCCTTCTGAAAGTTCATGACAGAATTATTGAGGAAGATCTTTTTGGTGGAATGGCATCTGACGATGACAATGAAAACAATACTGTCACTGCACGGCTGCTTGTTCCAAACAATATGGTAGGATGTCTTTTAGGAAAACGTGGAGATGTTATTCAAAGATTGCGAAGTGAGACTGGTGCAAACTTACGTGTGCTTCCTGCAGATCATCTTCCACGTTGTGCTATGAGCACTGATGAACTGGTGCAGGTAATATATCTAGTTCCTGTTTGCCATCTACATTTGTTTTAGTGCCATGAATGCCTTTGACGTGAGAATTTGCTGTTCTTCATAAAGTTTTCCCTGTAAGCACATTAAGACTTGGCCCATTCACTGCTTAAAGAGAAAATAACTTATAATGGGGCCAAATTTGTACTATTATATGTGCCATAAATTATAAGATTACATAGACAGTGTAGGAAAACACAGTTATTTCATTCCATGTGGGGATGAAATGTTTACTTATAGATTATACAAGTCTTCTACAGGTTCGTTTAGTTGAGATTTTGGCTTGTGGTTGGGAGATTGGCAATATATGAGTGATGTCAGGCTGATGTGATAATTTTTGTATTTTTAATGTTTGATGAGTTCTGAAGTTTGCATGTGGGCTGCTTCTTGCTCAGTGGAAAGTCATTACTTAATGGACCAGCTTAGAGGTTTTTAAGTCTATGCTCATTGAGAATGTTACTTTATTTGTATGTATTTTTTCTTCTTACTTTCTGAAAGCTTTTATAAGCTATCCTAATGTTGATTGCATGAGATAACTATTAGAGTATTTTGGCCTTGAAGTATCTTGATTTTCAATTTCTATTAGTTGGGAGCTGGGTTGCCTAGCCACAAGCAACATTTCTGTGGGATCTGCTGGCTACCTTCTGTGTTTCCTGTGAACTTGGTTTTGTTGCACATTAATCATTTTTGTTTCACCATTTCTAATTCCTAAGCCGTCTTTTGTGGATTTAGATTGTGAACAGTTGTGGTTTTTTTGAGGCTTAGGTTCGTTTATATCTCAATGTAACTGCAGGGATCACTGACAGCAAAGAAAGGGCTTGTTTCTGTTTATTTCAAAACTTCTTTTGTATTATAAGATTTCATTATTTTTTAAGGATCACCAAGTTGCTATTGATGTGGCTGCCGTGGTCAGTAATTGGATAAATGTGTCTTGATATAGACTGTAATTTCTATCCCTGAAATCTTGATGCTAAATTGACTTTAATAGCATTAAGTTGCGTTGTTGTCTATGCTGTACCTGATAATTTGAGACAGGAGCACTAAGTGCTCCTTCCTGCAGTCCCTTGGAGAAGTTTATGCTTGACCTGATTGTTTGACATAGGATTGAGAAGGAAGTTCGCTTTCTTAAAGTCACTGGTTGTTTTTACATAAGTATGCTTAGCGCCCAAGTATGCGCAGGAACTTTAGTATTTTACGAAACATTACTCGGAAGGTTTCTAGAACATTAGGCATTGATTTTCAAAAGTGCAAACATAATTGTTTAGGCATTTTTCCCCAGCTATATATAAACACAACTAAATTAAATAAGATTTCCTGGACTGCTAGAGGAATAGATTGGATCAATGAAGTTATACTGATATGTGATCTTATAGTGTTTATATCAATGAATGCGTTAGAATGAAATGGGCTCAGTATTTATGGTAATAAACCTTTTCCTAACTTCATGGGACCTTTGGCTGTGGCTTGATGGTCTCTACTAGTTGAAACCTTTGTTGGATTTCTCACTTGAGTTCCACCTTGTGAATCAGCATAGTAGGATGCAGGTTCCTGTTTAGAGAGGCACATCATTGTCTGCTTTCTAAAGAGCTGAATTGATCTGTTAAAATGAACCTAAATTGGTTCTGAAGGAATAACTTTCTGGTGTGAGTTAGAGTTAGAGAGATCTGTGTCCAAGCGTGAGACACCTGGAAGATTCAAGCATATCTTGACTTAGGGGTGGCTGCCAATGCTAGGATGATATTGGCCATGCAGAAGAGGTGGGTGGATAGATCTTGTTCACTACATGGCTACATTGACTCTAGAGGAATGACCTAGTGGAGTAGACTTGTGAACAAGTTTTTGAGAAGCATTTGTGCGTATCAAAATTTGATCTCCTGTGCTGTTTCTGTTGGTGTATTCTCCTTTTTCTATCATGATCCTTCAATGCTGTGTCATTGTGTCATTTGGAAACATGACTTGATTTTTTCACCATGGTTTCCAAACAAATATACCCTGATTAAGTTTTAGATGATTTTAAGCTCGTTTTATAATATGTACATCCGGCTGAATGATATTATCTGTTAGTCAAGTGTCCCAGCCCATGTGCTTGCAGGTTATTTTCCAGGTTTGAGTATCTTTGTAAAGTATGTTAAATATACTTTATTGTATGTATTATAGTTCATTATTTTGGCTGCATCTGTGTGTGTTTGATTCCACCGTAGGAGTTCATGTTCTTATATTCTGAATTTCTTCACTGGTTGAAACATTTTAAAATGACACAATGCATGAATCGTCTTCAAATCTCGACTGACAAGGATTATCCCAGCATGACCATGCCATTCAATGCAGATCAATTAGATTGGTCCGATTGCAAGATTTCTTTAGGTGAGCTCAAGTTGGTTGAATCCAAATGCATGGAGTTGAAGGCTTTGATGGTATCTGAGTTGTCTTAGACTTTTGACTTGTGGTTCAATTATTTTATTGATGGTTTTACACCTAATGACAAGTCTGAAGTTTGTGTTCTGAAGGAAAACTCCTGCTACTTCATAAGCTCTTTTTGTTAAATAGTGCTTTGGATGCTATAGTAGAGACTAGTTGTTAGTCTGAACATGCTTTGATATTTTCACTGATGTCTTCATTTGGTGCACTTGCAAGTAGAAATTCACCAGGATATCTGAGGGTCAAAGAAGTTTATGTAAAAACCTCGTATTTGAAGTCGTTTGACTCCCTTGTTGTTATCGCTTCTGAATAATTTCTGATGAGATTCTGAACTTTTTGTTGCTTCCTGGCTGTTCCTGAATTGTCACGTATAAATTTATGTTTGCACCAAAAACAGCGCTTGGTTTCAAATGAACTTGTTTTTATTGAGTGTTGTTGATGCAATATTCTTTAAGATTATAGCTCTCTATTTTCAGTATAATTTCTCTTAATTCATGGTTTGGCTCATGATGTGTATATTTTGTGAAAATTGTTGTGGGCAACATCATTTATCTTACAATTCCCTACAAGTGTGATTGTTTTAGGTATTTTGCAGATTTCCGGAAAACCAGAAGTTGCGAAGAGGGCTCTCTACGAAGTGTCCACTCTATTGCATCAGAATCCACGGAAAGACAAACCTCCTTCAAGCTTCCCTGTGGCATATGGCGATCAAAGTTTTCATCCTTCTGCTGCTCCTATGCCAAAGATGCGTCTCTCAGGAAATTCAGCATGGACCCCTCGGAATTCTAGTTCCCATGGTATGCCACCCTCACCATGGATGGGGGGTTATGGCGACCAGCCCTCTGGATTTGGACCAGGTGGCTTTAATGGTGATCCTCCTGGAAAAAGAGAAGCTTCAGCTGAGTTCTCTATGAAAATTTTGTGCTCAGCTGGGAAAATTGGTGGAGTGATTGGCAAGGGAGGTTTCAGTGTAAAACAGCTACAGCAGGAGACTGGTGCTAGTATCCATGTGGAGGATGCATCAACTGAATCTGACGAACGTGTAATTCGTGTCTCTGCTTTTGAGGTCCATACCTGTTCTTTTCTTTATAGACATTAAAACACCTCCACCTTTTACTTCATATAGTTTTTGATCATTGTAGGGATATTGTTTCAGGGGCTTTGGAACCCAAGATCACAAACCATCGACGCAATTCTGCAGCTTCAAAACAAAACAAGTGAATTTTCTGAGAAAGGTACAATCACTACTAGACTTCTTGTTCCATCAAGTAAGGTAGGCTGCATTCTTGGCCAAGGTGGTCATGTCATCAATGAGATGAGAAGGAGAACCCAGGCAGACATTCGTGTTTACTCTAAAGATGATAAGCCTAAGTGTGCGTCTGAGGATGAAGAGCTTGTACAGGTGATATAGATGCACAATGCAAATACTATAGATACTTCTATATGCTACTGGTACTTGTTTAGTTTGTTCAGTTCTTCACAGTTGCAATTATTGAAACTAATCTCTTCTTTGGGCATTCAGATATCGGGAAATTTTGGTGTTGCTAAAGATGCTTTGGCAGAGATTGCATCAAGACTTAGGGTGAGAACCCTGAGGGATGCAAATGTTGGAGCAGAACCTGCTTCTGTTGGGCCTGTTCAACGATTGGGCAGTGCAGGAAGCTTACAGGGCAGAGGACCCCCACCATCTGCTCCAGTGCGAGCTGGCATTTCTTGTAGATATGAACCTCTCCGGGTATTTATTTTCAAATTTTTGCCCCCATCTTTTACTTTCAAGTATTTGTCTTTCTGTCATTACTAACAAAATCAAGCTTAATTATGCAGTTATGTACTTTGTGTTTTCAGTAACTGTAACACGTTATTATGATATAAATCATTTTTATTTTGTAATGAAAACATAATTGAATCTGGATTAACAGCTTGGCACAACACAAGAAGTTGTTTTGTTTGTTAGGGTCACTCATTTAGGTGATAGGTTGCACTTCGTATTTCTGGTGGAGGCATGTTCTGTGCACATTTTTCATTTTGGGTTTATATTAGATTACTCTAATTGAATGGTAGCTGATGATTTACCTGTTACATTCTGTTTGATTGTTACTCATGGTTCAGTATAATAATAAATCAAACAGCATGTGGAAATGATGTGCCGCTTTCAACTGATTCATTCTCTTGAAGGCTCTCTTCAGATAGATTATTTCAATTATATGTTATTATTGCTATATTTCTGTTTTCTATCAAACAAACTTAAAAAAAAAAGATAAAAATAAAAAATAGCGTGTTGTTGTATTGTATGTCTGATGGTTAATTGTTGTTTTCTGGTGATAAGTTTAAACTCCTGAGCAATTAGCCTGATCAATAAGATTACAATAGAAATTGTGAGGCAGTGATAACTAAATTATTTTTACTGCTCTTCTGAAGGGTGGATATGACCATGAACACCGGAGTTATCCCGCCCCTTCATCTGCTACAGGGTACTGTCACTATTTATTTATTGTTAGTTTTTCTAAATAACATTTTCAAATACATTGATTGAGTCTAATGTCTTACAAACATTTCAGGTATCCAAATGTGAATAGTGCTTTGGAGGTTAGGATTCCCAACAATGCAGTCAGTTCTGTTACAGGAACTAGGGGAAGTAATATGTCCAATGTTGGTGAGGTATTTTGTTTACCTTAATTCTTATAGAAGCTAATAAATTTGACATAAATACGGCTGAACTTCCAAGTGTCTAGGACACTACTGCACTCCCCCTTTTCTTTCCAACGTTCCCACTTGCAGATAATGTTCAGGTCTTATTCTGGAGAGGGAGATCTCAAGAAAATGGTCATTAGTAATTAAATATCTACTTCATATGTTGGGGTATCCTTAGTGTTTATCTAGTCACTTAACTAATAGGATGCATCTGGGTCCCATGAAGTTAGAGATTTGCAGCTGAATGAGACGTGAAATTAATATTCCTGGATTTACATTCGAGTTGCTGGACTAAATGAAATTTCATTTATGAGGTTTCATAAATGTGGTCTTCTTTTAGAAATGCATAATTATATGTTATATTCAGAGGTTAAAATTGCAGATGGATTGCTAAATATTGCTTTCTCGTATTCTAGGTTATTGGAACAAGGGTTAAGATTCAAGATCCTCAATCTGGTGGTTCCGAGTGCATTGTTGATATCCGCAGATCTTCCGAGCATTTGACTGCTGCGCATAGTATCTATCAGTCCTTCATGACTTCTGCCGGACACAACATGAATGCTCAACCGGTGCCCTACCAAGACATGGGTACTCCGCAGAGCTTGTACCAGGACGTGGGTGCTCCACAGAGCTTGTACCAGAACATTGGTGCTCCACAAAGCTCGTTCCAGAATATTGGTGCTCTGCAAAGCTCGTATCAGAGCTTGAATTCACAGCAAAGCCCCTATCATAACATAAATGATCAGAAAAGCCCATACCAAAGCATAAGTGCTCAGCAAAGTTCCTATCCTATCAATTCACAGCACGGGGTATATCCTAATATCCCGGCTCCGCCAAGTAATTACTATTAATTACAACATTAGTGCATAGCAAGGAACATACCCTTACTGATTCAAATCTAGGCGACTTTTGTACTATATATGGAATCATGTTTCTTAATCATATCATCAGAGTTGGTGTATTAGCCTGCAAAATTTAGAGATTCTTTACGCTGTCACATGATTAATTTACCAAATATGTTCAGCTATGCTGTGCTTGAGCAAATTGTAAACATCTTCTACAGCACCTGAATTTAGATCTGTTACCATTTCTGGTTCATTGTATGTCCAAAAGTCATTGTCGATTGTTTGTTTTGAGCATTTTAATTACTAAAACTTAGGAGAAAGGATGCATTTGTAACGCAGTGGGAATTATCAGTTTGCATCCTTGATCGAATATGTATTGCTAGGTTTTGACTCATTCCCAGTTTTTAGTTCTCATATTGTTGTAAAATTCTCGGATATGCAATTTTTCCAGGTCTGTTTAGGTGTAGCTGTTGGACAAGCTTTTCGGTGTTTTGCCGTAGCAGAATACATGCTGTGGGCTGAAAACAAGTGGGCAGTATTATTGTAATTTCTGTTGTCAAAAACATTGTGTTTCTTAGGTGTTTGGTGCTTTAGTCCTGCCAATCGTGGTTTAGAAATTCACCTCTTTTCGAATTCTAAAGCACCACTGAAATGGCATAGATGTATTGTGATTCAACTTGTTTTTAAAAAATATTCCAAGTAAATAATTAATTTGCATACGTACTTGGTAACTCTTTTTGTACAAGTATGTGCGGCCAAGGCAAAGCAAGTTGTGTTTGTGTCTAAAGACCTGCAATTTTTGGGAACTAAATCTAAGACAGCAATTAGGAGCACTTTTTGCAGTCCAATCCATGGTCGACATATCGTTAATAAGCAAGCCAAGCAAAGATTTGCAAATGGTACAGAAAGTACAAGATTTAAGGTCTACATCATACATTCTACACTTGCAATAGCAAGTAGCAATAAACTCTCCTTTCTGATGGCCTAGCTTAGCTAGATAGACATTACACTCAAAAGATTACATCCAATATTATGATTTTCAACCCTCGACAACAGATAGATAGTACTCATTACTCGTTTCTCATTCTCAAATCTCAATAAGAGAAGTGCTTTTCCCACTTGACCACTTAGTCAAAGGAATTATGGTGGAGACTCCTGTTCAGATATTCATCTTGTTTGCCTTTGTATGTATGTATGTATGTATGTATGTATGTATGTATGTATGTACCCAACTCAATCTGCAGATTTTATACTTGTTGTCATCCACAAATTAAAGTCTTACATCACTGCAGCAAGTATCACCATATATATCGATTGTGCATTAGTATTTGCCTTTTTTAAGGCAGCAGGAGGCAATCCAAAGTTGTAAAACAAAACAAGTTGCTTTTGCCCACTTCAAATTTGGGTTTATATGTTTTTGTGTTGGGGATGTGGTATGTTATCTTGAATCTTCGTGTGTCAAAACTCTTGATGGATTGCACTCCATTAACGCAATGGCAATTGGCTACGGGACAGAAGAAAGTTGTTATTAACTGTAACTGGTGAGCTTCTTGTCAGCATGCATTTCACTTTGACTCTTCAATTCCTGTGGTCATCAGTACTCTCTTTGTTTGTCAATACTCCATAGCAAGCTAGATATTTTACATAATATTCTCTCTTTTCCTAAATGGGGGATAAACCTTTGAATTTCATTTTGTTTTTGAGTGATTTTATATTATATTTATATATTATATAAAAGCATCAATCTTTTCATCTAACAAATTTCATGCATGACTTAATTATATTATCAAAATCAAACTGGACATCTCAACTGAAAATCAATCGGTACCCATTATCACAGAATTCAAAGTCCTTTATATGACATTTAAAATCGTCCGGTAAAACGTTATTGTTGTATTCTATAACATTTATATATAAATAAATTTTATATTATTATATATCCACATATTAAGTACATGGAAATTTAGAGCCACAATATATATATTGATTGGGTTCTGAGAAGTTGTTTTTCCACACCCTCAGAAATTTGTGACACAGGAATTGTAGCTATCAGTGGATATAAGGTCAACAAAGTGTTAATTCCCCTTTCAATTTGGTTTCCTAAGTGCTCTCATTTTTTCTTATAGCAGTTGTATTAATTGTCTAGTTGAATCTTTGTATGAGAAAGAAGAAGAAGAAGAAAAAAGTGTTAATGCTCCTCCACACCCAGCAGATCTACCTTCATTTTCATTACACAACATGATCATGATATGTAATAATAATCACCTGGATATCTATTCTTCCACATTTTCGACCATTTTCTCTTTTTATTTTTATTTTTCTTCAATGTCTTGTCTTTTCAATGACCATAATAATCAACTACAATAAAGCTTGAGTCGATAAGTCAACCATTAACCATTTATTCTTATGGGTTTTCCTCTACAACATATATACTAGCTAGCTCTATATGGGGTAGGGTTTATTTGTTAAAAGAAAAAATAACACTTCATATACAAATAAATTATCTATGAGACAGAATGAAAATGGTTTTGTACGAACTTCTTTTTTATGTTTTTTCCTCTTTCAACATATTAATAAATTTTAGCTGAAAAAAATGAGAATTTTTTGAAAAAGAATGATGGTATCATTTTAGTCAAAAATACTCATTTGATCATGAAAAAAATCAACTTCTCATTTATTCTCAAAGAATACATATACATCGAACCAAATTACTGTTTTCATATTTATTTTTAAATAAATAAATAATTTATATATATATGGGTGAACTCCTTTCCAATTCTGCTGTATGTAAGATCGAATTTTTCTGCAAATGTAATAATGTTACCGAAATTTAAACTTCAAAATTTTGGTATTATTTTAAAAGATTTTTCAACTATGCTTGCAAATCGCTACCACCATTCACATTAATATTATTATCACAATCTATTTAACACTCATCATGTACAATTACCAATTTATGTAGATGATTTACTAATTAAAAGTTGATTGTGAAATGTGAATGTATTCTTGTTGGATTCTTGTAACTATTGGAAGTGGTCCTAAACATTCAAATGTGTATGAACACGATAATTAAGAATATTCAAGGATATAACAATTAGAATCCATGAAAAAGATTTATCAAATAGTCGGCAAAACTACTTCCATGATCTCTTCTTTGTATGTCAATTTAATTAATGTCAAAAGAAAACTATACCAATTGCTGTTAGAGGTCACCATGCACTCATCTCATCATCAGTACGTCCACCCTTCTAATATTCTAGAATCATCTTAATTTGCTTAACAGTTTCTCCAACGTTTAAAACACAGAGTATGCTAGGAAAAAAAAAAAAAATTCGATGAAGATATCGTTTGATCTTCTTTTTGGGTCTTCAGAAATATTGTAAAGCATAGGGTTTGTTGTGCTTATCAGCAACAAAGTTTACAGTTACTTCCAATATTAGAGTGGGCAATTTTCCCTCGTACGCCAGGCAGATATCAGATTTGTCCAACCTCACATCCCATCCTCATGCTTAAAAGTTAAACTGTTCCATAAACACTTTTTTTTTTTTTATATTTTCATAAGGTTATAATTAATACTTCAATTTTGAATATACAAGTTTTAATTTAATGTTATCTTTGACCCAAATGATAACCCAACTATGCTTTCTTTCAATTTTTATTATTATTTTCTTAATTTAATATTACAGCCTTTTTTTTTTTTTTTAAAAAACCTTGAAAGGATTGTCTATAATGAAGCAAAATTTTCTTATTATTTTGCTACATATTTTCCTTTTTAAGTGGGTTAGTGGATCTTGTAGGATTTCACTGGCCTATAGGCTATTATAGCAGACAAGTTCTTAAGCTTAATATTAAATTATAATCCTGTAAGGAATTTTAAATGTTAGAAAAGAGACAAAGTTATAGAAAAAAGAGTAGCTTACAAGTGTGGAGAATTCGTAATGCTAAATAAATTTTAATGAGAGTGAAAAAATGTGAAAACATATCTTGATTCATATTTAAGGAAGATCTGAAAACAAATCCTACTCAAGCTTGACTGGTATTTTATTTAATTCTGATTGTTTCTGTGATTAGTCATAGATTTTTGTTTCTATAATTTACTTTCCTTAAAAGCAAATTTGAGATTAATCTTAATTATACATTATTAGGACCATAAAAATTTTAATAAATTAGTATCAGGAGGAGAGAATTCTAATTTAAAATTAGGCAAGAAGAGAGACAATGAATAATTAAACAGCTCGTGCGTGGATCCTATATCTGCAGACCGAATAAAACCTAACAATAACAGTGGGAGGATGGCATTAAATATTAAATATAAATTAAAAGTTAATGAAATCTACGTCAGGCTTATATAAATATGCTGTCTTTTAATTATTTCCATTAATTTAAATAATTAATCAAGTAATTAATTTAATGGTAATTAAAGATTTAGGTGAGTCCAAAGATAATCTTAGACTTTATTGAGGAAAACTCTGGTAGATTGGTTGGCATTGATACTCGTAGGATCTTCTCCAACACATTGGTCAATGAAGATATTATGCAATTTGGATTTCATTGACTCAACAAGATCTTACCTCGATTCATTGACTCTAGTTTTTAAGATTTCACCAGCAGATTTTCTTGTCATTTTTAATTAATGGGTTGTTTTTAATTCTCTTCCTTGTTCACATTGCGGGCGGCTAGCACTTTTGTTTTTGGCTTTCTTTTTATAAAGCTTGTGGCTGCTCTATATTTTTATGGTATTTCTGTTCATGCATTCACATCGATTATCAAGTTTCTTTACATATTTAAATATATATATATATAATAAATATAATTAATTTCATATGTTTGATTTATTTTAATCATAAAAAATATATAAATTTAACGATTTATAAATAATATAAAAATATGTATAATCTTAAGAAATTACTAATTTGTCATTATATATATATATATCTCAAAGGATAAAATATAACTTAAATTCTTCACAACTTCTTAGTATAAACTATAAAAAATAAGAAAAAAAGTGTAGGACTGTAAAAAAATAATGTGTTTAAATCATTCTTTAAAATAATAATCAGTATCTCACTTTCTCATAATTTGAAACACTAAGTTAAAATCCCTTCTCTTATATAAAATAATCATTTAATTAAAATTTTAAAGAATAAATTAAAATTAATATTTAAAAATGTTACTATTAAAAAATAAAAAAAAAAAACTTTATAAATTGTTAAAGATATATAACTTGTTTTCTTAGAGTGAAAGTTAGGTATCATAAGAAAATAACCTCAATCTAATCACTTATTAGGAATTAAAGCATAAGTTACTTTTTAATTTCTTCCAGTCTTTCATATAGATATAGAGTTACCTACATTTCGGCAAATTCCGTGTTAATTATGGAAGCCTAACTCCAATTAATCCAAGGCAGGCCCGTTGACTACATCGATCCATGCATTCCCTCTTCTGTTTCTTTCCCAAATTAATCATGAAAAAGCTTAACCTAATTAAGAATTAATTTCTTTTTGTACAGCCGACGCCTTGATAAAAAAAATTATAAAACATATATAATGTTAGATATCTCACCTAGGAAGAGTTTTATTTCATTAAAATATATAGGTTTTTTTTTTTTTTTAATGTTAAATTTAAGAAAGTAGTAGCCTAACTCATAATTTGAAGCCCCCAATTGTAAATGGAAAAAAATGTGAGTTTGGAGAAGATGTCACATCAAGCATAGCATAAAAGTACGTAAGAATAGTTACCCACTTGACCTCTGCACACGCACACACACATATAATATATATACATAAAACAAAGGAGAGTAGGCTGACTATTAATTAATATATTATATGATCAGAAAAATTAGTCGCACACCTTTTAAGAAGAAGAAGATGAAGAAGAAGAAATCATTTTCTATAATCATATCCTCCTTTTTTTTGATAATATATTTTATAGGTTTGTAATTCATTTAATGGCTGGTAATGAAGAAGAGAGTGGAAGGGAGATGAGAAGTTGATGATGGTGGTGGTGTTGTTGGTGGTGGTGGGAAGTGGTGGTGGCGCATAATTTGAAAATCTAATAATAATTAAATATTATCACAACTAATTAATTTTTTTTTATAAAAATATTATTTTAATAAAAACAAGTGCTTAATAATAGGGTATTGAAAAGATAATCATTCTCATTCTCTTGCTTTGACTCTTCTTCCTAAGCTACCTTCTTTGTGTTTATTGTATTAAAATAATAATAAAATGTTCATATCATAACTTTTTAGCCACTGATACTGATACCCACTCGTGCAAGAGAATACAATTAATTAATAAAAAGATATATATTTACGTCTAATCATAAATCATAATCATCATAATCATAGGATAATCTCTTTTATAATTTTTAGGTGTTTGTGCTCCCCGAAAAGTGTCCTTTTCCATCACTTCTTTCTATGTGTTATACAGAACGATACTCAGTCCCTACCGATTTCAATACATTATCTTATATATATATATTAAAGACAGCTCAGTATATCTGGCTCTCAAGCACACCTTTCGGCCATTTCTGCGTTTTGGACCCGCTACGGACTACAGTATGTTTGTCTTGGATTACAAATTTTGTCTTTTTTGTAGAAGAATCAAATTTATATATCATTTTTTAAATTACGTAATTACGAATATTTACGTTTTCTATAAAGTTCTAATATAAAAGAATCATAAAATCGAAATTTGATAATTTATTTGTAACTTCAATAATTTTTTTTTATTGTTTTTGCTATGTTATCTAATAAATTATAACGCAATTATGTATATCTAAGCATAAATTTTTTTATTTACTCCAATAAATTTGAAAGATATTTATTCGCATATTTTCTTTAATGGAAATTGAGTCCCTCGCTTTTATGAGTGAGCTAGAGTTGTGTACCAATCTTGGTAAATGGCACGCTCACATTAGTGAAAGTTATCCTTAAGTTAAGTGATTTTTTTAATTAATATGTAATTTTTCTTCGTATCATGATCCTCTAAATAAAAAATTAATAATATGCAACTTTATGACATCAATTTCTTTCCCACATTTTAAAAATTTGTTTATTAGACTGTTTTTCTAACATATAAAATTAAATTAATTTTTTATCTGCATGTTAATCCAATAAAATAGTTATTAAATATATATTAAAAAATAACGGTCCAAAAGATAAAGGGTAAAAGTTTAAATTCATAAAATTTTAATTAATATTTTTTATTTAGGTCAAACTTAATTAAAAGTCTTTTGGAAAAAGTCATGTTTAATTTGAATTATAGGTAAATCAGAATACTAAATTATCTTTAATTAGAATTTTACTAAACCTTAAATTATTTCTACTCAAAATCTCGCTTAAACTAATTTTTCAAATAATCTAATGAATCAATGAGTACATAAAAAAAAAAAAAAGAGAAGAAGAAAGTGAGTTTTTTTCCACATAAAAATAAATTTACTAATTGATATCAGGTGAAAAAATCTGATATCAACAGTTGACGCCGTCTATGAAAAAAGATAAAAAATTAATTTCTCATTTAAGATATATATATTACAACAAGAAAACTTCATAGTGTACTAAAACATAAGTATTTATTTTATTTGTATTGATTGTATACATGATTTAATATATTTGATCTCGATAAGATGTCTGAATATTTTATTTTTATTTATATTAATTGTATTTATGGTAATATATTTGATCTTGATAAAATATTTGAGTATTTATTTTTATTTATATTAATTGTATACATAGTTTAATATATTTGATCTTGATAAAATATTTGAGTTTTCTATTTTTATTTATATTAATTTTACACATGGTTAATATATTTGATCTTGATAAAATATTTGAGTATTTTATTTTTATTTATATTAATTGTATACATAGTTAATATATTTGATTTTGATAAAATATTTGAAAGAGTGTGATCAATCCCTCCTAATGATAAGATGTCCCGTAATATTGTAAAATTTTCCATCACCATGAGTTGATCCCCAATTTGTGAAAAAATTATGCCTAGGTATTTAGGGTATGCATGTTTGGGATATAGAAAAATTGTCATATTTAAACTTCTATTCCATATTTTGCATATATTTAAATTTTAATGCAATATTAAAAAAAGTAAGTAAAAATAAAATTTCAAAAAAAATTTATTCAATTTAAATAAAAAATAAATTTTCAAAAAATAATGATAAATGCATACACATTGGTGAGCTAACAAAAAGATGGCTAATTATATGAGTTGAGGGATAAATATTAATTGAGTTAAGATCTAAATATCATTAGGGTACATAATTAAATATCATTAGGATATAATGTAAAATAACATTTGAATCCAAATCAAAATATTTTTCTAGTACAAAAATAATACCATTTGAATAGACAAAATTTTTCTTCAAATTTAAATATCTTTTAGGTTTAAATCTAAATATCTTTTATATCCAAATTTAAAAATCTTTCAAGTCTAAATCCATTATCAATATTTTATCTAGAATTAAATATCTTTCAGATTTAACTATATATATCTCTTGGGTTTTGATCTATTATCAATATTTTATCTATAACTAAATATTTTTATCTACTCATTATAACAGGACCCACCTCGACCCCTTTGAGGAGTATCGAACAAATCCTGCTAATTATTTATACATGCCACCTATCATTTCTCATACACATTATATAATAAAATCCATGAATAAAGGAATAGCCTTAGGCTTCTATTAATATTATGTATTGAGTCTCTATGTCTCATCATACACATACACACACACACACATATATACTCACATACATACATGATACGCTCAAAATATTTTATGAGGCATGCGTAGAGTGGTTTTAACCTCATTTACAAAATTTCACCCTATACAAAATCCTGCATGACTTGGAGAGAAATAAGAAAAATAGGGAAAAGTGTGAGCTTGTGGCTCAGTGAATGGATATAATTTAATAAAAAATATGTTTTCATACAACTACTATAAAATATTTTAAAACCATATATAAATTGAATATCACTTAGACAACTAGAATATGCATAAATATATATATATATATCATCACAAATAGCTCATGCAGTACCTAACTAGTACTCGGGGGATAATATGTTTGGCGGGTTCTATCGCCTAAGTAAGAAAAACCATACTCAACCCGGCAGCCTCATATCATCGCCTAAGGAGCTCACATTCATATACATATATTTTCATGAGTCTCAAGGACCTTACTAGATAATATTGGGGGATGGATACATGTAGGATGTTTTAACAAATACATACAATAATCAAACAAAAACAATCACTTTCACACAATCTTTGAACATCACCTATAATTATAAATGCCATTTTACGTATGGTTAATTTAACATATTAATAAACAGGCCAATTACGATATGGTTAACATTTAAACATATTATAAATTAATAGTGTTTTAAAAATGTATCTACTCACAGCTCAATAGCTCAATTTTCGGAATGTTCGGAGTCTTTTGAATTCCTTACCACTGTACTGCTCCTTAAAAACATATAATTTAACAGTTTACTATTAAAACTGATTCAAAATCTGATATGTATCACAGATATAACAATAAAATTGCTTTAATTTCGTAAATACATCACCCACTAGGTTTCTGGACATTAATTTAACCTCCCAATAACTTTTCCTGTATTTTTTCTATTTTTTGCAAAAAATCTTCCTTAATTTTTCTTTTTCCTTTCTTTTTCTTCTCTTTTCCTTTGCGATTTCCTTCTCTGTCTCACACTCTTCCTTTAATTGCTTCTGTCTCTGGCTTCCCCTAGTTTCTTTCTCTTTTTTTTGTTTGCTTTTCAAAATGAAAACATGAATCATATATATACATATATATATATATTTATACAAACCGCCCACCGCTTCACCTTATATATGTATATATTATTATTATTTCCTTTGGACACCTATTAGCATAGGTGTCTCAATTCCTCTCTCCTTATAAGAATTTCATCCCTGAAATTCATGTACTTATTTGAAATAAATGTGGATATCGGGCTCACATTTGATCCTTATGTTCGCATGTAGCCTCCTCTACTTTGTGATTTCTTCACAAAACCTTGACTAACGGAATCGTCTTATTACGAAGTTGTTGTTCGTTAGAATCTAATACTTGAATGGCTTCCTCTTCATAAGTCGAGTTTTCTTCTAGCTGCGCTGGTTGTGAGTCTAGAATATGAGAAGGATTAGAAACATATTTTATCAATATGGAGGCAGGAAAAACTTTATGAATGCGTGATAATTTTGGTGGTCGAGCTAATTTGAAAGCCATTTGACCAACTCTCTCAATAGTCTCATATGGACCTATATAACGAGGACTCAACTTTTCACGCTTCCTAAATCAAAGTATACCCTTTCAGGGAGAGATTTGTAAGAAAACATAATCACCCATAACAAACTTTAATTCTCTTCTGCGTTTATCTGCATAGCTTTTCTGTCTATCTTGTGTCATTTTCAATCTGTCTTTGATAACTGAAATCTTCTCATTAGTATCTTGTACAATTTCTGAACCCAATAATTTTCTCTCACTAACCTCATCCCAATAGATAAATGTTCTGCATTTTCTTCCATATAAGGCTTTATATGGTGCCAGCTGAATACTACACTGGTAACTATTATTATAAGCAAATAATCATCAGAGGTAGGTATGTATCCCAATTAATTTTAAACTGTATCACACATGCCTGAAGCTTGTCTTCTAAGATCTGAATAGTTCTCTCTGATTGTCCATCCATTTAAGGATGAAAAACTGTATTAAAGTTAAATCTAGTCCCCATAGCACACTGTAACTAAGCCAAAATCTAGAACTGAATCTTAGATCCCTGTCAAATATAATGCATACAGGTGCCCTATGCAATCTCACTATTTTATCCATATATAAACTAGGCATTTTATCCATTGAATAGGTACTTTTGAAGGGTACAAAATGGGCAAACTTTGGAAGTCAATCAATAATCACCCAAACACTGTCATTATCGCGTTGAATACGTAGAAGTCCCATAACAAAATACATCGTAATATGTTCCCATTTCCATTTAAGAATTGAAAGTGGTTGAAAAAGTTCAGCAGGTTTCTGATGTTTAGCTTTAACTTGTTGACAAATTAAACAACAAGACATGAACTCTGCAATCTCTTTTTTCATACCTTGCCACCAATAATGCTCCCTTAGAGTACGATACATCTATGTACTTCCAGGCATTGCATACATTGAATTGTGTGCTTCTTCCAAAATCTGCTTTTCAATTCTGGTTCGTTCGGTACATAAAGTCTGTTACCCATAACCAAGATCTTATTATCTCTCAATGAAAAATCAATTTGTAAACCATTCTTTATCTCTTCTTTCAATTTAACTATATTCGAGTTTTGATTCTACATTTCTCGGATCTGATCAATCAATACTGGTTTGACTTAAAAATGAGCTAAAAGTGTCCCATATTGCCTTACTACTAAATTAACTCCAAGTAATCTTAAATCAATCAATAATGGAAGATATGTCACCTTCATATAAGCAATAGAGTTTGAAGATTTTCTATTAAGTGCATCTGCCACTATATTTGCCTTCCCTGGATGGTAGTCAATGGACAATTACAGTCTTTACTTAGTTCAGTGTATCTCATTGTCTAAGATTCAATTATTTCTAAGTAGATACATACTTTAACCTTTATTATCGATGTATATCTCACAAGTAACACCATATAAATAGTCTCCAGATCTTTAATGCAAACACTACAAAAGCGAGTTCTAAATCATGGGTCGGGTAGTTCAACTCATGTTGCTTTAGCTGTCGAGAAACATAAGCAATTACCTTCATATGCTATATCAATACACAACCCAATCCTTTTCTAGATGCATCACTGTAAACTACAAATCCTTTAGTACCAGATGGAAGCGTAAGAATAGATGCGAAAGTCAATTTCTTTTTGAGTTCTTGAAAACTTTGTCCACAATCATTAGTCCATTGAAATTTTACACTCCTTCTGATCAACTTAGGCAAAGGTCCAGTGATTTTCTAGAAACCTTCAACAAATCATCGATCATATCCAACTAACCCAAGGAAACTCCTTACCTTTGTCACATTAATAGGTTGTTCCTAATTAACTACTGATTCTACCTTCTGAGGATTCACGTAAATACCATCAGCTGAAATAATATGGCTAAGGAATGCAACTTTATCAAGCCAGAATTGACATTTATTGAATTGTACATAAAGTTGTTTATTCCTCAATGTTTGTAAAATAGTTCTCAGATGCTTTACATGTTCTTCCCTGCTTTGTGAATATACCAGTATATAATCAATAAATACAATAAAACTGATCTAAGTAGGGATGAAATACTTGGTTCATGAGATCTATAAATGCTATTGGTGTATTTGTTAATCTAAATGGCATCACAAGAAATTCATAGTGTGCAAACGGGTCCTAAAAGTAGTTTTATGTACATCTGAATCTTTAGTCTTCAATTGATGATAATCTAAGTGTAAGTCTATCTTTGAGAAAACTTCAACACCCTGTAACTAATTAAATAAGTTATCAATATAAGGAAACGAATACTTATTACGTATTGTGACTCTATTCAATTGTTTGTAGTATATACACAATTTCATTGTCCTGTCTTTCTTTTTCACAAATAACATTGGTGCTCCTCAAGGAGAAATAGTAGGTCTAATGAAACCCTTGTCTACTAGTTCTTATAATTGGACTTTTAACTCTTTCAATTCTGATGGGGCCATTCTGTAAGGAGCCATATAAATATTTGCTGTTCTTGGAATCAAATCAATAATGAATTCAACTTCTCTATCTAATGGTAATCCAATCAGATCATCCGGAAATACATCTGGAAATTCATTTACTATAAATATATTTTTAAGCTTCACATAAACAGATTTAGTGTGAATAACATGAGCCAAATAGGTAGGGTAACCTTTTCTAAAAAGTTTTCTAGTAAAAACAGCCGATATAACACATAATAGAAGAATTCATCGTTCTCCACAAAAAACAATCTCTGGTTCATCTAGTCTTCTAAATGTCACCTTTTTTTGAAAACAGTTAATTGTAGCATGATAGTTGGTAAGCCAGTCCATTCTTAATATAGCATCAAAGTCACGGATATCCAAGGGGATTAAATTTGCTTTCAAATCATAACTACCTACTTTGATAATACATCCCCGAAATACACTATTAGCCAATAGTGAATCTCCAAGTGAAGTGGCTACCATTAAACTATAATCTAAAGGACTTAACTCTCTACCCATATGTATAGAAAATGTATGAGATATGAACGAATGTGTAAAACCAAGTCTATTAAAATATGGGCATCTTGACCAAAATAGTCAGTATACCTGTAACAACATCAAGAATGACTTGTGCCTCCTGCTCTGTTAAGGCAAATATATGCGCCTATGTACGAGGGCGACCTGGTTGTTCTACCTGTTTACTCTTATTAGTCCTCATGGCACTAGGTTGTACTACATTGACAGGTATAAGTCTTTCTATTTGTGGCCTTTTTGGTCTGATTATCTGACTACCTCTACCCTAAAAATGTTGTGGCGTTATACTCTGTGCTACACTACTCACGCTCAATGTTAAAGTAAGGTAGGCTCTCTTGATATGCTCGGCTATCCACAATGATTGTAAAATATTGTGCCTACCAAACATCGCCCCTTATGGTATTTGCCACATGTCGCACAAAGGAAACGTCTACCCTTGCCAGGACCACCACTTTGCTGGCTACTCGTATAATACTGACCTATATTACTGTGACCGTATCCTCATCCTTATCCTCCAAATATCTCAGGATATGGTTGGTATTGTTGCCTTTCTAGATATCCTCTTTACTTAACTTCTTTTTTAGACATCCTACTATTGTTGGCCCCACCAGTTGAACGGTCTTGGCTCTGGTTATATTTTAGTAGCTCAATCCTTAGAGTATCTAAAGAACACTGTTCAACTCTCATAACAGCCTCTACTAAAATGTCGTACTGTGTATACCTCAACCTAGCTACTTCTAATATTATTTCGCAAGCTTGCTTCAAATCGTTTACATTTATCTGTCTCATCCCGTATCACATCAGGAGCAAATCTCAACAATTCTGTAAATTTATTGTCATAATATTCTACTGTCATCGACCCCTGAGTCAACATTGAGAATTCGTTTCTCTTTGCATCTCGATAAATAGGTGAGAAATATTTATCTTTAAATTCCCTTTGAAAATCAGCTCAGGTAATAGCTTTATACCCTCTATATCTATTTAAAATAGATGTCCACCAGTAGTATGCTCTACCCCACAGCAAGAATGATGCAAAGTTCACCTTCTGCTGATCTACACATCCCATTATTTGAAATATTCTTTGAACTATAGTCAACCAAGACTTTGCATTCATAGGATTACTTACCAATACCTTTCAATTCTGTCTCACCCAAATTGCGAACACGTTCAATAGTGTTCTCCATTCTTGTATTAGGATTTGCTCGAGGCTGATTTATATGTATATGTGGTACAAAATTAGCTCTTTCCCCTCCTAATACTTTCATTTCTTCCTCCCCAACTAGAGGTAAATTCATATCAACAATAAGTCTCATGCTGGATTGACCACTCTTACATGTACTAACATTTATTTCAATTAAACTATTCTATGATCCATGAAAATGCATGTGCCGCACAATAGTCTACAGAATCAAACTATGCTCTGATACCGAATTGACAGGACTTGCCCCAACCCTTCTCAGGAGTCCCGAGTGAATCTTGTTAATTACTTGTATATGCCACCTATCATTTCTCATACACATTATATAATAAAATCCATGAGTAAGGGAAATAGTCTCAGGCTTTTATTATTATCATACGTTGAGTCTCTATGTCTTATCACACACACATAATCACATACATACATGACATGCTCAAAATATTTTATGTGGCATGCGTATAGTGGTCTTAACCATATTTACAAAATTTCTCCCTGCACGAAATCTTGTGTGACCGAGAGAGATAAGAAAAATAGGGAAAAAGATGAGTTTGTAGCTTAGTGAGTGGGTATAATTTAATAAAAAATACATTTTCATACAACTACTGTAAAACATCTTAAAATTATACATAAATTGAATATCGCTTGGAAAACTAAAATATGTATATATGTATATATATATATATATATCATCACAAACAGCTCATGCAGCACCCAAGTATTACTAGGGGGATAATATGCTTGGCGAGATCCATCGCCCATGCAAGAAAAACTATACTCAATTCGGCGGCCTTATATCATCACTTGGGGAGCTCACATTTATATACATATATTTCCATGGGTCTTAAGGACATTACTATATAATATTGGGGGATGTGTACATGTGGGGTGCTTTAACAAATACTTACAATATTCAAACAGAAACAATCACTTTCACACAATCTTTGAACATCACCCATAATTGTAAATGTCACTTTACGTATGACACAATTTGACATATCAATAAACAGGCCAATCACGATATGGTTAACATTTAAATATATTATAAATTAATAATGTTTTAAAAATGTATCTACTCATAACTCAATAGCTTAATTTTTAGAATGTTTGGGGTCATCTGAATTCTTTACCACTGCACTGCTCCCTAAAAACACATTATTTAACAGTTTACTGCTAAGACTGATTTAAACCTAATACGTATCATAGATATAACAATAAAACTGCTTTAATTTCGTAAATACACCACCTACCGGGTTTCTAAACATCAATTTAACCTCCCAATATCTTTTCCTATATTTTTCCCGTTTTCTACAAAGAATTTTTCTTAATTTTTCTTTTTCCTTTCTTTTTCTTCTCTTTTCCTTTGTGATTTCCTTCTTTGTCTCACACTCTTATTTTAATTGCTTCTGTCTCTGGTTTCCCCTCTTTTCTTTCTCTTTTTTTTTGTTTGTTTTTCAAAATGAAAACATGAATCATATATATATATATATATATATTTACACAAACTGCCCACTGCTTCACCTAATTTTTTTTTCCTTTGGACACCTACTAGCATAAGTGTCTCACACTATTTATCCTTTTCAGCTTTAAATATTTATGTTTTATACTGAAATTGTCTAAAAGTTTAATATTTAATCATAATAACTTGTTAAAATAATCGTATATAACTAATAATTTTAACTACCTATAATATAGCCCAAAAAATTTATAATTTATTATTTCTAAAGAACACTACACTTTACACGTTGGATTGTAGATATTATGATTTTATATTTGTTATAATGTTAAAGTAATTTGAGTTATTTTCATATTTTTTTCTATTTTTGTTTATAATTATATGTTCGCTTTGTATATTAACATAATGGCAGTAAAAGAATAAAATTAGTTTTTATAAAGAATCTTTTTATTAGTTACCAAAGAAAAGAAGAAAAATCACGGTTTATCATTTCTAGCTAAATTATAAGAAGAATAAATATAATTATAAAATAATTGTATATATTAAGTTGAAAATGGCCTTCTTTTATTAAAGAAAATTTATGATTTTAATAAAATCAAATAATATTATATTAATTTTGATTATAGTTTAATATGTATTTTTTTCTTATCTCTTTTTATATATAATGATTTATTGACATGTTTAATTTAGGTATAAAAGCTCTGAATATGTATGTCAACATATTTATTTTTATTTAACTAATTTATAATGCTATTATTGTATAACCTTTCATCCGCTCACTTTTTTTGAGGGGAAAAAGTAAAGAAGACTCAGACTATCAGAAAAATAATGTACCTCCGCAGTATTAATATATTGTCCAGAGAGGCCGAACAATGCAGCTCCGCGTTGCAAAAAATATGCATACATTGCAGCTTCGCGCTGCGAAAACTATTCTCAAAAGGACCCAACATTTTAGTTCCATATTGCCAACATAATGCCTACATTGCAACTCAGTGCTGCTAAAACTATGCCTACACTAGAGTTTCGCGATGCTGAGAAAAGTCAAATACTGCAGCTCCGTACTACCAAAACTATGCATACATTGCAACTTTGTGCTACCAAGATAATGCTCAGAAGGGCCAGACATTGCAGCTCTGCTCTATCAAAACTATGCCTATACTACAGCTTCGCGTTGCCAAGATTATATTCAGAAGGGCCAAACATTGCAGCTTTGCACTGCCAAAAATATACATACCTTGCAGCTTTGCGATGCCAAGATTATGCCAAGAAGGGCCCAACACTACAACTTCATGCTACAAAAATTATGCCTATATTGCAGTTTCGTGCTACCAAGACTATGCCTAGAAGGGCTAAACACTACAGCTCTGTGCTGCTAAAACTATACATACACTATAGCTCTACATTACCAAAAATATGTATACACTACAACTCGCACTATCAAGACTATGCCTAGAAAGGCCCAATACTGCAGCTCCTTACTGTCAAAACTATGCCTACACTAAAGCTCCAGGTTGTTAAAACTACACCCATAAGGGTTAAACACTACAGTTCTACGTTGTTAAAACTAAGCATACATTACAGCACAACGTTGCCAAGACTATGCCTAGAAAGGCCCAATACTACAGCTTAGCATTGCCAAAACTATGCCTACACTATAGTTTTGCTTTGCCAAAGCTATGTCTAGAAGGGCCAAATAATACAGTTCTATACTGTCTAGATTATGCTTGGAAGGGCCCAATATTAAAGTTTCGCGCTGCCAAAATTACAAAGTCTAGAAGCACTTAATAATACTCATAAGGTACAACATCATTTGCTTAAAAAAGCCACATGCATCACGCGATGCCAAAAATTATTAACTTCAAAAGGATTAAATAATATCTATGAGGTATGGGCATCATTTATTTAAAAACGCCACATGCATCTACGTGATGCCAAAAATTATTAAGTCCAAAAGAATTGAATCGTATACATAAGGTACCGACATCATTTACTTAGAAGAGTCATATATATTTATGCAATGCCAAAAGTTACTAAATTCAAAATGATCAAATCGTACCCATGAGGTACTGACATTATCTAATCAAAAAAACTGCATGCATGCACGTAATACCAAAAACCTCCCTTACAGTAAATAAAATAAATTCTACTTGGATTACTATAAATCGCTTTCGCAATAAATAGAATAATGTCCCTTTAAACTACTAGAAAATGGTAGATAAAATAATGTCTCCTTGGAGTACTAGAAACCATTTTCGTAGTAAATAAAAAAAATTCTCCTCAAGCTACCAAAAAATAAAATATCGACACATTATCTGTGCGGTAAACAAAATTAAATCTTCTAGTATCATGAAAATACCGATTGCCTACTCAGATGAGCCAAATATACACCCTTTGATGCCAAGTTACAAAATCTAGATAGATACAAAAATATATCACCAAGGTTCTAATTTTTCACTCAAATAAACCAAAATTAAGCACCCTTGCGGTATCAAAATGCAAAGTCCAGAGAGACAACAATAAATATACCTTTGTTGTGCCGACATCTAGTTCAACACTTTGCTATAGCAACTTCAAAAATCTAGAGGATGAAAAGTTATATACTTGCGTAACATTGATATCTTGATTAAAAGAAAAAATTACAATAAAATACCCTAACATTTGAGCAAAGAAATGCATAACCAAAAAATGAAAATGAACAACATTAGCATAAAAAGATGCCAAATCAAAAGCAAAAATAAAAAAAACACAAGTTTATAAGTGTCACTATATAGAAAAGAACTTTTGTTAGAAAAGAAAGTAAGAACCTTGAATTTAGTAGCACTCAATCTCATTATTTGATTTTATTCTCTGCTGTTAAAAAATCATCTATCTTTCCACGACTTGTTAGAAACTAAGAAAGCCAAGAGTCTCAGATAAGTTATTTAGGAATTGAAAGTATACTAATCACATTATCTTAATCAGGATCCCTTTAATTAAGGCCTGCCTATTGTCATTCCTCGAATAATAAAATATTAGGTACTTCATTTGAAATTATCATATAAATGAGAGTAAGTGATCTTAAAAAATTTCATAAAAAATATTAGGTTTTTGAGCTTTTTATTAGTTTAATTACATTACTTTTGAAACTGAGAAACTTATTGAAATTAAGTTGATTTTTCATCTGCATGTTAATCTAATAAGATAGTTATTGAATTTATAATAAAAAATAACAGCTCAAAAGATAAAGGATAAAGGTTCAAATTTATAAAACTCTAATCAATATTTTTTGTTTAGGTCAAACCTAATGAAAAGTTTTTTGAGAGAAGTCGTATTTTATCTGAATTACAGATAAGTCAGAATACTAAATTATTTTTAACTAAAATTCTATTAAATTCTAAATTATCTCCAATTAGAATATCACTTAAATTAATTTTTCATATAACTTAATAAACCAACGAGTATATAAATTAAAAAAAAGAAAAAGAATTTTTTTTCATGTAAAAGTAAATTCACTAATTGATATCAGGTGACAAAATTTAGTATGAATACTGTTTTTTTCTAATAATATTTTTCTAAAGTTACATTGCTAATGGAAATATATTCATGAAAAATTTTTTCTCAATAAAATGCATTTTTTGTCACATCATTTAACTTTGACCGCGTTGGCTTGGAAAATGAATGGTTATTGACAAGAAAAAAGGCAATTCTACTATTCTATTATACATGTCAACTAAGAGTTATGTAAAAAGGCCTTTTTCAACAAATTCGTTAGAAATATATATATATATATATATATATATATATGGCTCTTTAATTTCTTTGTCTATTTCATTTTTTTCCAAATATTTGTGTCATTCCTTTCTGCTTTTTCTTTTCTTTTCTTGTTTCCTTCAAGAAAAAAAAGAATTGTGGAACATATGCTTCAATAATAGACATTCCTTTTTCAAAGTAATTTTTTTTTCCAAGTTTAAGTCCAAATTGTTCCTTCTCCCGTTTGAAAGCTTTGTCAAAATCTAATCCGTCAATTTATAATTAGTTTTAATTCGTTGCATAGATTACATTAATTAGTCAAAAAAAATGTTCTGCTACGAATTGTAACTACCGTTATCTTTGTTTTAAAATGTATATTAATAATAATAATAATCAATTAATCAAAATTAATTAACCTATTTTATTTTAATTTTTTTAAATAAAAGTCACCGTAGGGATAGTCGGTAGTGCCGCAGAAAGCACAAATTTTGGTCAACCATAAAGTTAGAAAGTAAGATATTAATTCAACAGTCATGATTAGGTAGTGTTGCTACCTACTGAAAAAAGTGCTTCCTGCTTTGCTTTCAGTTTGTTTTCTTTTTTTTCTTTTTTTTTTTTTTTGGCTTCAAGAAAAAACTGCTTTCAATTAATGGTTGATTATATTTTTGTTGTCATTGCCTTTTTCTTGCTAATTTTCTTCATAAGTATCTTGTTTTTCTTAGTAATTGTCCATTTTTTCAGCCTACAAATCCATTTTGTTCGCAATATTTTTCTTCTCCAAGAACTTCATTCGCATCACGTGTATCACACAAAATTAGTCCTCGCCTTTATTTTTGCCGACAATTAACAAATTGGTATCAATTTATGACTTTAAAACCAGAAGGATTATCAAATAAACACACTGAATATCTAATATTAATTAATGATAAAAAAAAAGAATTTTATTCAAAATCATTATATTATCAAATATTTTTAAAATTTTATTTTCGAAACTCAGTAAAAGCATATATATAATATTTCAAAAACTTAACTATGATATAACATTTATGTTAAAATATTATATTTATTCCAAATTCGTATGTGAACATTAATTAACTTAATTAGATGTCGAATATTTATTATCTCTAAAAAAAATTATCAATATTTGTACATGTACATTATTCGCACATTTTCTTGCTCAAAACAAGATTGGGTTGTGGTTTAATCATGTAATAATAATTGTAAGACTGATCATTATGTATATTATGAATGTATTTAATTATCATAATCATTAAGAAAATATTTATAATTATTTTAATTTTACTCAATTTAAAACTTTAATTGCTAATTTTTTGGTGATAATATTCAATTTTACTTGAGAAATTATTTGTCCAATCACTTAACCACTACTAATTCTTGGAACTAGTTTGGTAGGCACGATTAGTTTGAGATTGAATTATTTTATTTCAAAATTTAGTGGAGGCAAAATAGAGAAATTTTCTCCCAAGATTTAACTTAGAATAACATGCCATAATTTTTTCTTTTATATCAATATAAATTATTTCTATCAATAATTTTGAATTTTAGAAATTAAAAATAAATCTCCACAAGTCTGGCGAATAAAATTTAGAAGAAGAAAGTGAGCAAACTAGGAAAACAACAACCTCACGACAAAAGGGAGAGAAGAGATCAAATTAAGGACCTAATAATAACTAGAATACTCAAACCATTCTAAAGAAAGAAAGTTTTAAATACTAATAAAAAAATTGATAAAAATTAACTAGTTTATCAACAATTCTATTATTTATGTCTTCTTAATTAATGTTTATACAAGAAGTCAAGGACTAAGGACAATTTAAAAAAATTGTACCTAACCAACAGCAATTGCAAATTAACTAGTCCCATAAAATAAGAGAGGGGTATAGGAATTGGAATTTTTCGTAGGAAGTGTATAAGAGACAACAGTGACAGAGAAGAGAAGAGAAGAGAAGAGAAATTAATAATAAATATTAATTAATGGTGGTTGGAGCTTGAGAGAGAACAAGAATGAGAGAAAATTGCAGTAGTGGGACTGGGAGGAGCAGAAGAATCAATCACAGACTGGTGTAAACAGATGATTGGGTGCCTGATAAAAGCAAATATAATTATTTTTTCTAAAAGGAAAAAAGAGAAAAAAAAAATGATAATCCGGTTGTTTGTCCCTACCTAAGTCTATATATACACAAGTTGTCAAATTTTCATACTTTAAAAGCTATAAGCACTTGTTAAAAATCAATTGAATTAATGGAAAAAAAAAGAAGAAAAGATGGGAGAATAAAACTATGATTATTTATATTAATTGAGTGTTATGAAGCATCAAAGTAAAGAAGAAGCACTTTTTGACAGCATCTAAAGCTTATCTAAACAGCTCCTAAGCTTATTAAAGTCCTTCATTGTTGTTAAATAATGCCAATTTGACCTATGTAATAACTTGTTTGTGGCTCATTAATTAATTAATTATCAATTATATTGGCACAAAGCAAATCACCATGTGTGGTTCTTTTTGATGTTTGATTATAATTCATAATTGCTTTCTAGTTTAGTCTTCTTTTTCTTTCATCTCTATCCCTTTAACTATATGTAAATCTTAAAAATATTATTATACATTCATAGCAGAACAATCCTTATCAAAACTCATTCAACTTTTCTTAATCATGCAGTAAAAAATATTCAAAAATTAGAAATTAAAGACATAATATAATAAAATATTTCGAGATTCATCACCAATGATAAAAAGAAAAACGATAGATCAAACTTTCACAAAACTTATCATAAACCAAGCTTAAAGTAATTAATAATTAACTAATTTACAATAATCACATGTAGAACATTGATCCTTAATTAATCTAGTAGCAAATTATAGTGTAATACCACCAGAAACTTGCTCTTTATAATACATGCACACCCATTATTTTAACATAGAAAATCTTTTAATTTTATATAACTTCATATATATATATATATATATATATAGAGAGAGAGAGAGAGGATAGAATCAAAGGATTTTTTTTACACAAATTTTTATATTAAATGTAGGTCATTAGATTTAGACGCATCTAACGGTTGAGATTATATTTAATATGTGCATTAATTACATAGTCAAATGCAATATTTAATATATTTAAATCTAATAATTTATATTTGATATGAAAAATTATATAAAAAAAAGAGACCATTGATCATGTCTATATATATATATTATAGAATAATTAGAAAATAATAAATAAAATAATTCTTGAACTACAAGATCGATAAATCTCTTTTTAAAGAAAAAGTTTCGCTGCACAAGAATTATTATTTCTCTCTTTCTCTCTCTTAAGATCGACAAGAAAATTACTTTTAATTTTAGATGATATATATAATATTCTAATAACTGATAGAACTACAAAATCTTCATGTCTCAAAGATTGATGGGCTTCAAGTATACTTGAACTCCATACTTGGGTTTTATTGTTAGGACAATAACAGGAGCATGGCGATAATTGTCCGAAATATTGAAACTGAACCGGGAAATCAGCATAGCTAAGATGATCTTAGCCTCCATCATAGCGAAAGATTGGCCGATACAATTTCTTGGACCGGCGGCAAAAGGGATGAAATGTCGGCCCGGGGCAAAAGTTCTAGAAGCAAACCTATCTGGTTTGAACTCGTTTGCATCTTTACCCCACAATTCTTCGCTGTGATGAATAGCAAGCATTGGAATCCAAATTGATAGCCCCTTTGGAATAAGAAGATCGCCCAGCTTAATATCTTCAAACGCCATTCTCGGAAGCACTGTAGCCGGTGGATACAACCTTAGTGATTCGTTTATCACCATGTTTAACTGTAAAATAAATAAACATACCAATCAGATACACAAATAAAAATAGATTATATATTAATTAATTTACAATAAAACAAATTGGTAAAGCTAGTTAATTTATTAAAATTTTATAACTTGTCATATCACTAAAATGATTCTAAAGACTTTTCCAACTTCTAAGTTCTAATTAAGTATTATATATAGCAAAGGCAAACGACAAGACCTTGGACACTCTTTAGACGATTCTAATTTGTTTTTTTTTTTTTTTTTTTTTCCTTTACAGATTCAATACCAGCAAGGCAGCTAAAAGATTTAATCATTAGCCTTTTAAATTAATTAATTAGGTTATTCTTTGCCTTTTGACTTGTAATTACACTGCTACAGCTTAAGCAATTAAGTTAGAAAATTGAACTATAAGATTATGATGTGGGGATCCATGAACTAAGCCGCGTCAGAGATTTTTATTGTATTAATTGCCGTGCTTAATTAAAGGACATCATGAACTGATGAGCTTTGAGAAAATAATCATGATGGTCATTATCATAATCATAAAACAACAAACTGCCCACAAGCACAAAGGAAAAGATCAGGATTAACATCACCTTTTTTTGTGGCAATTCTTTTAAGGCAACTTGCTGTAGAAAGTTTGTGTTAAATATTGTTCTAGTCTAGCTTCCAATTCAAAATTGGATATGTTTTGATTTTGAGCTTGTAATAGTAAAATTTTGAGTGGATAAGTTTTGGGAAAATAACAAGATATTCTGGGTTAAAAGTTACGGCTACATATTGCTTGGTGACTGATGACCCTACACTACGGTTTGAATAGCAACAGAAAACAGAACAAAAATAAAAACAAAAACAAAAACAATAAAATTACCATAAAGTAATTAATGTCTTGTTTAATTACCTGAGTGAGTTTGGGGAGGTGATCAACAGAAGGAGTTTCTCCACTGCAGACTTGTTTAACCTCTTCGCGGATTTTTTCTTGCCAAAAAGGATTGCTTGCTAGTAACATAACGGTCCATGTGAGTAATAGAGCAGTGGTTTCATGTCCAGCAAAGAAGAAAGTTTTGCATTCGTCCATGATCAGCTGAAGGTTCAAGCTGAATCCATTGCCTCTTTTATTATTTTGCATCTCATTCAGCAGCATACCCAGTAAATCATTTCCATATGAACTGCTTCTGCCAATTTCTACGCAGTCTTTTCGGCTTTGTATGATCTCCATTAGCAGTCTCTCTACCTCCATCTTCAATGATTTTATTTCTCTGTTATATTTACTGGGAAAAAACCTGTCCAAAATAAATCATTAATTGAAATTTGTCAGTGAGGAATAACACGTCAATTGATCAGGCTATAGATATTACTTGAAAGTGATTAGACATCGGACAAAAATATTACGGAAAGAAAATCGAAGCTTATAGAAAAAGATGGAATCTGATACAGGAAAAAATAAATGAAAAAACCAGAATACGTAGTAGGTAGAATCAAAACTCAAAAAAGAAAAATATATATATATATATATATATATATATAAATCTCATCTCGGCTGAGCCAAGAAACTTAATTATGCAAAAAGTAAAATAAAAATCTCACCGGCTTCCAGGAAAGCATAGGTGCCTGCTTGCTTGAGCACAAAGATGTTGAAGAACTGTTAATAGTTGGAATATTTGCTTTCCTTTTTCATAACTGCTATCGAATTCGGTTCTTGAGATGATATCCGCAGTAAGTCTAGTCATGTACTCTCCAATTTCGAACTCCGTTTGCCCTGATTCTACTGCATTTTCCAGTGATTGGAGCATCTTTCTAGTGCATTCTACCATGTGTCCAGCATAGCTCTACACACCAGAGACAGAAAACCAAAAACAAAAACAAAGCAAACAAAATTATTTTCTCACTAATGGAAAAACATGTTCTACAAATATATAAATATATATGTATATATCAAAGTTGGAAGTGAAGTAAGCGCAATATGATTCATCAAATCATATTATATATACATATATACAAACATATTTACCTTTAGCCTATCTCCCATGAATGCAGGGGCAACAATATGTCTTTGATGATACCAATCATCACCGTTCGCCATTAACAGACCTTTGCCGATAAAATGTTTTGATCCTTGCTGTTGCAGCCATGATTTTCCAGCCTTGGTGCTGTATTTCGTTAGAAGTTCCTTGATTAACTCGGTCTCTGATATACACATCCTCGGTTCAATCCCATGCCAATATATAAACCGCCTTCCTGAACAACAAAAAACAGAACAGAACATGAACGTCTCTGATCACAAGTTTACAACATTAAAACATGACATGTTTGTGAAGAAATGAATACCGTATTGCTCAGACCAGGTGACATAATGCGGAAGAAGACGACCGACGATATCGTGATGGATATGACCCATGTCTTTGGAGGTAGATTGAGAGATTAAGGAGGCCATTTCCAGGATGTTGCCGGTGAGACCACGGGGTTTAGGGCCACGCACGCCTTGCTTGTTCATAATCTTTTTGATGCGTCTTGGGGTTAACCAGTAACACGAGATAGTGTCATAAGCAACTCTAAACAATAAGGAAACAAATATTGCAAAAAGTGTTGCCAAAACCACCATAGCCATGCTTGATTTTAAGATCAAACGTATTAACAATTAATAAGGTAGAAAAATGAATTGGCACGCAGAAGAGACAGGGGAGACACAGGTTTTTGTAAATTCTGCGGTGAGCCTGACTATTTATAGTGAAAACTGAAAGCTTTTTTAAAAAAAAAAATTATTTTTTTGTTCAGTAGAATAATCCGCGTGTAAATTTAGTTTTTTATTGCTACCTAGATTTGGAAAGAGTTAAAGAGGAGGCGGTTTTCACATGTAAATCTACCCTTCTAATCACAATACTTTGTATTTTATTATCATTATTAATAATTAGTTAATAGTAACTTAAAGAAACTATAAATGAAATTCATTCGCCACATTGTAAGGGCTTCAGTTTTACTCGCCCTAAAAATAATTATTAAATAATACATGTTATAATTTTTTCTCAATTTGTCTCTTATATTTTTTTTTCCCTTCAATACAATTAATTTGTATTAATCAAGGAAACTTTCTTGAAACAACTAAGAAATTTAACGTCGTGGGATTGAATTTTTAACTTCTGCGAGTAGAGAACGTGAATAAGGCTTAGTGGGTTGACCACTAATTAATTATATTTTTAATGCACTCGTATATATAGACAAATTAAATTAAAAAGAAGCCAGCATATACAGCAGTTAAATTAATGAGAATCTTGACAAGTAAATATTAGTTGGATTTCCTTATGTAACTGCAATTATTTTTATGATCTTATTATGGTAAAAAAAACCACTGACCACCCTCAGAAAAGGTAACTTTATTTCTTTAATTTTCATGTTTACCCATTTTATAGAGTCTGAGTTTTACCTTTACATAATAGGATCGAGTTGCCTTCTTTTCTGCCTTCTCTTTTCTTTTCTTTCACTTTTTCTTACAATTTTTATAATAAGAATTTTTCTTGGTAATTGTTTAGATAATTAAATGGGATGCCAAGTAACAATTGCGAAAGACGAAAGATTTGGTAGTTATAAAATTATTACTTTTTATTGGTTTCTTCAATTATTTTCAAGATTCCTTATTGATTTCTAGCTTATAGTGCTAGAAAGAGTAGAAACTATATTTTAATATAGCTACTTGACGTGAAGGAGTATAACTAATAATGATAAATATTTTGATTAACTAAATACGAAGATTATTGGGCAAGAAAAACAGAAAATAGACAGGAATTTATTTTTAATTGAATCATTAATTGCGTGTTTCATAGCTTGCAGACATCTGTAAACATTTTCTAAAAGATAATTGAAAGTGTAATCCTCTTATAAATTTCGTATCTAGTTTAAATATTTACATTAATGGAATGTTGAATTCATACAGATATTGGAATCTACTTGGAAACACCAAATGAAAAAGTACAGGATAGAGCAGTAACGTATTTTACAATAATCAAAAATATTTTTTATAATTTTGGTATAATATTTAGATGAAATATAGATTAAAATATTAAAAATATAAGATATGTAATTTCTTTTTTAGGGCAAAAGTTTTTCACATTAGCTAGTGTTTTTCAAAATTCTATTTCAAAAAAAACTTATTTAGTTAATTGTTTTCAAATGTATTGTAAATCTCTTTTAAAATTGATTTTTAAAATTATATCAAGAAAAAAACAACTTTTTATAAACAGTATTTTTAAGCGTTAGACGAGTATCCTTATTGTTTTCTCCTAAAAAGGGGAAAAAATCCTTTAATCATAAATGGTTATAGATGCATTTTTATTTATTTATTTGAAATAGATATTGAATTTTTATTTACAAATAATACTTTACATAAAGGTTGTGTTAAACGCATCTCCTCTAAAAATAGTTTTGAAATCATGAAAAAAACTTTTTTTTCAAATGTACATAATTTAAGAGTCATGGTACATTTTTAAAAAAAATTTTCTAAATTTTTTGTTCTCAAATGATATAAATATTTATTAAATAATTAGTAAAATAGTATTGTAAATAATTGTTAAAAATTGTAAAAATATATCATCCACGGATACCTTATTATTCCAAATGAAAATGGTAAAATTGTACTCATAAATCGTACTAACTTATATAAACCTCTTAGGATTAGTAATTTGAGATATATTTGATATTTTTAAACCATTTCAAGTTTAAGTAATAATAAAACGCAAAAATTTGATATTTTACAAATGAGATTTTTCGCTCGAACCTTTTAAAAAGTAGAAAAAAAAAAGGTCATATCAACTTATATATACATTAATACTAGAAATATAAAGTCCTAAATAAATTTAAGAAAATTATATATATTTTTACCACGTGTTATGTAGTTTATTTTCTTTACTTTTGTAAAAATTTTTAGGGGCCATAAAAATAGAGTACATGTGACAAAATTCATATGGATGTCTATATAAGAATTATTAATCTTAACAATATTTTTATATAAAAGTATTTTCAAGTATTCCCCAAATGAATTTGGAATTATTGATAAATTGTTGCAAAAGCATTGTAATGGAAAGATAAGTAACCGGTCTATGCTATTAGAGAAGTATGTCTTCTGTTGTCTAAAAATTACCATTAATCATAATTTATTTATTAAATGCATTTTAACTCCTAAACACTTTATCCAAAAGCATCTTCACATGCGCACCACCCCCCAGGTACGGATCAAATCATACGAAGGTTTTTTTTTTTTCAAAAACATTTTTACTGGTCCATAAAGTATTTTACACACACACACATATATATATATATATATATCTCAATATGCTTAATATTTTCTTAAAAAAAAATTATTAATTAATGCATGCATTTGTGTTCATCAACATTTTATATCAACCACTTTTAAATATGAATCCAAATTATCTCCTTTTCTTACATAAATTTGTGATATTAATATAAAAATTAGTAAATTTCAATAATATATTAATGATAATAATGATATATATATATATATATATAAAAATCAAAGTTCTTCTACTTTTGAGTGGAAATTAAAGTGAATTATGGAAGGTTCTTTTCATTGAAAAATTAAAGGAACTGTTTCTAGGGAAAAGAATCCTACCGTCCATTTTAGCCAATGCATGATATGAATGGTCTCTTTCTCCATATATATCTGCTCAGTTCTTAATTTTCTTCTTCTCTATTCGGAGACTGGACTGGCAAATAGCGTTGCTGCCTTAATCACACACGTTCACTCATCTGTCAGTTCAGAGTTTTAATTAAGAGGCCATCATTATTCATCGAAACCAAACAATTTGAACATGATTTAGTCATAGATTTCATCTTGACTCAAAAGGGTTTCTTAGATTTTGATACTTCATAACAAAACGTGAGTTCATATTATCAATTTTGACCAAATAAAATAATTGAAGAAGAAAAAAACATATGACAAATTAAAATTAGTTAAATCCACAATGTGAATTTTATCATTTAGTGAAAACAAAAGAGATGTAGTAGTCATCTTTACCAAATCATGTTTGAATACTTTTTCATCACTTTCTTGGAGTATGCACGCAATTATATAAGGGATGGCTGAATTTGGTACTGATCATTATTCTGTGGATAGAGTTAGAAGTGTTCATCTGTTTAGCAGAGAGTTTCTTTCTGCAGTATTGGCCGGCCCTATTCGCATGTTACTTTCACATGGTTTTCCAAGGCCCCACTTGGATTATTGATTTTTTTTTTGTTTTTTTTTTTCTGAGAAATAATTTGTGTTCTACAGCAATTTTTTGAAAGTAGTATTGCAGTAGCATTAATTTTTAATTGTTTCCAATCACACAAATTCCATCGGTCCTTGGTGCACGCGTACCTTCAGGAAGGCTTTCCATAATGATTTCCTAAAAACACAAAAACCCAATTGCATCAACATCGACGTATTTTTAAAAATCTCGAATATCTTTTTTAAAAAAATTAAATACTAATTCTGTTGCTGTATAATAATAAAAATACAAATATCATATTTATTTACATTTTTATATGTCATAAGATCTTGTGAATTATTTATATATATCATTGATCGACTTAATTCCTCATGGATATAACAAGAATAATTAATATTCCTTTCAAAATGTGTCAGAAGTCAAAATGCAATAAAATAATCACTTAATGGTTATTTATATATTGGGGCATAAAAATTAAATACGTGAAGTAATTAATATTGTTATATCGTCACCAATTGGTAATAACTTAATTTACTTACACCCCTTTGGTTAATTAATTTATTAATCGACTCAATGCCACTGTGATTTTTTCTTAAATAATAATTCGCAAAACAATCCTTTACATATGGGTTAGCTGGCTATTGCTTTGTTCAAATTACGGGAAAGAAAAAGAACAGGTTGGTACAGAATACTGATCTAATAATAAATTAAAGATTGGAAGATGCCTTTGACTTCATGGAGAATCGACTGCTTTATCTGCAAGTCAACAGGGTTTTACTACTTGATATTAGAGAGAATCATAATGAAACTATAATCAATGCTTAATTAAAACAAGTTTACAAGTAGTAGTAGTACTGCTCCATTGATTAGAAATTCGTGTATTCTCATGCAACTTGCTTACTGGGAGACAACATTTCTGTATAATATTTATGCCTCTGTCCATGAAAAGATACACGAATTTCCTTTTCTTTTTTTTATTTTTTTTTTTATTTTTCTGCGGCCGTTTAATTTTCTGGTGGAAGGAAGGTACATGAATATAATCCATGATATATTTCTATATAAATATATATAGTTTAATGCATGCAATATTAAATTAAAAACGATATCATGATCAGTTATCCCATGCATTGTTGTCTACTTCACTTTCTCGGTTTGCACATTGCAAGCTAAGCCAACACTACTCCACTACTACTGCTAGTGCATGGTTACTAAAACTGCTGAAATTTTCTCAATAAGAATGGTCGTATTTGAATTTGAATTTGAATTATAATTTAAATTAATTGAATTCCTTTAAGTTCAATTTATATATATCTTCCATGAAACAATTAATTCTTTACTCCCCATTTATTTGATTATTTTTATTACAACTTGAGAAGATCCATATCTCGCAAACAAACGCAAACCAATTAAACAAATTTCATCTACAAATTAAATTAAGTTGGCGTCAAAGAAGAAATCAATTCCTCGACTTTTTGTTTCTGTATATTAAGAGGCCAAATCCACTTGATTATTTTCTTAAAAACTATTAGTTACGGGATTAATCACTGAAACTTATTTATACTAATAGTGGCGATTCTATACTTAGTTAGTAGTTTAATCTAAAACCAATATGATATCAGAAATAAAGTCATATGTATGCTTAAATTCTCACTATCTATCTCAATTAAATGTAATTAACTTTTCTGGTTCCTGACTTACATTCAATCGATTCACACCTACCTTATCACAGGTTTTATATTAGTACTAATTTAGTTTTTATACATGATAAATTAAAACATAAAATTTTTGTACTCAAAATAATTAAACTCGGAATAAGAAAGTGTTATATATAATACATATGTACGTGTTAGAATTTAAGTAGAAGCCGTCTTATACATTTTGCCTTCATATTTTTACAACCTGATCTGAGTAGAATCAATTTAACATGCATGTATGAGAATAGAATAAATCATTCTGAAAGTCGATCGAAAGTCTGTTACGAGTCAATAGTCTTATATACATATAAACTAATTATAACGTTCTGTCAATTTTTTTTGGTTTTTGATAATGAAATGATTAGATATAATTGGTCACCATATAGAAACTAGAAAGATTGAGAGATGTAGAATAAGAAGATACATGCATTCAACTTATTTTTATGTGCATGAATTCAGACAAAGTCAAATTAAATTTATATGCATGGGATGTAGGTATAATATCTTAGTCTAGGACCACATATTCTTGAAAAAAATTTAATTTCATTTATTTTTCTTGTGTAATTAAAATTTGAGGAATTAATTTCATATATATTAATGGATAAAATGACTCGTCAATTAAGAATTTCAAATTCTTTGCTACATGGATAAGCTAACTACTAGATATATTATGTGATAATGTTGATCAGATCTAATTAACTAGGAGAACAAGGAAGTGTTATCAAAGAAAATATGAGACTTTATAATATCATTATAACGATATTGCGACCTAATTAAAACAATAAAAATTACACAATAAGAAGTAAATTTTTATATTACAAATTGCATATATATTGTTATATTTATCAAGTGAAGTGTGAACGTCGGTCCAATATTATAGGCAATATTCCATAGCAATTGTAACTAAAAATAATAAAAAGAAGCAAAAGAAATATATACCAAGGTCATGAACTAATGGTAGCTAAAGGTTCCTAGAGCATCAATTAAGAATTATGAAGAGAAGAGAACCAAACCGAAAGTTGATAATACATAATAACGACTACACATTTAGAGGAAGTGAAATTTATCTACGACTTGCTAATTTTGATAAAGGGGCAGTTAACTAGAATCAGTTTCGAGAATCTCCACCTTTGTGATATGTTCTTAATTTATATCAAAATTAATTCAGCTATCACTAAGTATATGTATCAAACGGCTGGGATTGCTCAGTCGGTGCGTGAAACATATCTAACATTATAGTAAAATTAATGGTCCTAAACTTACTTTAATTATAAAAAGATATAACATATATATATATATATATATATATTAAAGATGCATTTGGGAGCATATCTATCCTTGACACTTATCAGAAAAAAAATGCTTTCACATAGTAAAACTAGTTATTTTGTTTATAGTTTGTCACGTTTGGATAGAATAGATTATAAAATTGCTTTTTGAGGAGTAGAAAGGAATAAGTTAAAATACTTTTGTTTTTTTGTTTAGAAGTACTTTGATAGATACTTTTAAGAAAAAATTAAAATATTTTAATGAAAATATTTCTAGTGTTAAATGACTATCTCATGTAGCAAAATGAAAAGTAAAAGAAAGGAATAGAATATTCTTTAGAAACATTTAGGGTTATCTTTAATTTTTTGATATTTGAAAGATTTTTTATAGGGACAAACTTATAACACGATTTGGAAGAATCCATGTTACTAGGTGCTTGTTTAGTTTGACTTTATTATTGGCCCAAAATAATTTTTTTATTTTAATTTTAAAAGATCTTTTCAAATTTTTTTATTATTTAATTGATACTAAATAAGATTTTTTTAAAATTAAAAGAATTATTTTTCTTCTACAAGAAAAAATCTAAATTTTAAACTTTTGAAGATAAAGTTTTTTTAATTTTTTAAAATATTTAATTATTGGAAATATTCTTATTTTATTTTAAAGATTTTATACTTATTTTTGTAAAAATTCTTAAAAATTTGTTTATTAAAATAATTATAAATTTTTTTTTAAAAGTTATTGTGATAATTAAACAATTAATTAATCAATCAATCAATAAATTTTTGTTAAAATCTCTATCTGAAAATTATATCAAATGGTCCCTAAATCTCATAACTTGTTTTTACATAGGATGTAATCAAGTATATTTAAGTAAAATTTTTTGAACTTTACCTTTATGATTTTGTAATTTTTATAGTTTAAAATAAAAGTGTAAAGGAAGAAAAAAAATTGTTTACAAATGTTGTGAATTATGTTTCGATACAAACTTACCTAATAGTTGAAAGATTTTTCAAGAGATTGGAACAACAACTTGATTTGTAGGGGTCAAGGTTGATAGGCCCTAGAAATTTAAAAAAAAAAAAAAAAAGAATTACATAGGATGTAATAGTAACTTTTGCCCTTCAATTCCTCCAATTTTAGGGGAGATGATAAAATTTTTTATGAGTTTGGGCTTTACGAGAATCTGGCCCAAATAATATAAAACTAAGATAATGTAATAAAGAATAATATAAATTACGAGAAAAAAAATAATCCTTATAGTTTAATGTTCTTGTGCTCTCCATTTCCCATTTTATCTATATAATCAAATCCCCATTCTCTATTTTATTCATATATATATATATATATATATATATGCATGTATATATATTAAGTAAAATAAAATAATTAAATAATATTATTTTTCTAAGTAAAATTGAATATGCGGATAATATTTAATAAATATAAAAGTCTATAATTCATATTTTTTATCCTATCAAATAGATAAGTTTATAATTTTAACATATTATTGTACGTAGATAATTGTATAACATGTTAATAATATTTTCATTCAATATATATTGTAAATGAAAGAAAAAAGGGCAAAAATATGAAAAATAAATTCTCCATTTCCTGAAAATTTTTCATGTCTATGCCGATAAATTTATCGAGAAATAGGAATAAAAAAAAGAGGAAAAACTTCTTCAACTCCAACTTACACCATTATTGTCCCTAAATCTTATGAGTTTAATATTTTGATTCTAAATTTAAAGTCCTACCGCATATATACATTATTGTTGATGTAAGATCGAAATTTATTATTTTATTTACTTTATATATTTAAATAATAAGTATTGTTTAAGTTAAAAGTTTGAACAAGCAAAGAATCCATATTTTTTAATAAAAGCAATATCAAATGCACCTAAATAAATACCCATTCCATGTACAATACAAATGTGAGACATAAAAGAGAAGAGAAAGGGGAATTTGTTGACTGATTCAGTCAAAAAGGATGGGAAAAGGGACAGGATCATATGCATTGTTAGTCTAGTTATAAGCAAGGAACCTTCTTTCTTTCATTAAGTCGTCAAATTCAAAGCAGAAGAAGAACATATTCTTATGGGGGCCTTATTAGGGGCAATGTCACTTAGGCCCATGAAATGCAAAACATGCTTACCGAGAAAACACGATGAAATTGATCTTGTATACATGCTCGTACGGCTGAGATTAAATCGAAATGTAGTCAAAGCAAAAGACAAATTCCAATTCTGAATCAGACATGTTTTTTCATTGCATTAACTCTTTTTTGGCTTGGGAATTTAAATGTTTTTGATTCCTTTGTTGCAGAAAACAATCGGACCGACTCAAGTAGGCCAGCCATGGAACTTAACAATTGTCTGTGATTCACACCACGATCTTGTGTTTGCTTCGTGTTATGTCCTGCTAATCGGAGAATAAATATTCGAATATGTTTGGTATTAAGATGCTGCAATTTTATAGTTATTAGATGAAAATAATATAAATTATTAAATGTAAAAAGTACATGGACAGTTAAAAATTAGTGTGTACCAATAATCTTTTTAGCTAAAATTCTGAAGTATGTATGCTTAAGAAACTTAAAACTTTAAAAACATAACAAATTTACTTGAAAACTAACATGTAGCTAACTTTTACAGTTAATATTTAATAATTTTATTTTCTTAACTGTCTTACTTTAACATCGCCTTAACCTCAATTTTAAACATAACCATCTAAAATTACTTATTCATTATGTATTGTAAATATAAACCAAAATCTTTTTTAATATGTGAAATTTTATTTCTTGCATCAAACGGTGCCACGCTAAAAAGCCCAGAAGCAATTATTTAAAACCATCACCCTGGGAGGCCCAGAAGCAATTCTTCAAAATGAAAGGACTATATTTAACTTGCTAACTAGCGCATGCTTACATTACATTGCATATGGGCTTGTTGACTCATATCCGAGATCCAATCAAGCTAAAACAAAAACTAAATTAAATTCTTGAAAGCATGAGCCTGATTTCAAAAACTCACGAATCAAATGAGCTTCTTTTCCTTATCCGTTGTAGAAGGTCCCGGTAACAGCCATTGCCTGGCATTAGTGTAAAATGCAAGCGACAAGAATTGAGAGAAGCATAGAACCATAATCAATGCTTCAAAGAGGTAAGGGAATTTCTCAGGAGGGCGCATTGTTAAGTAAGCAATATGCAAAATGTAATAGCAGAAATAAGCAAAGGGGACCATAAAGGACTCGAGATTCTCCGAATAATAAGTTTTCCCCCCACGGGGTCTTCCGTCAGGGCAACCAGGTGCATGATAAAGAAGAATAAAGAGAGCATTAAGAGCCAAATAGGGTAGAATGAGTTTATCACGACACAGAAGAGGAAACATTGAAAACAAGGCATTCTGTGCAAACCACCTGAAAGGACGAGATTCTTCCAGAGCCAATAGGCTTGCAGGCAGAAGCGGCAGCAAAATAGACTTCTCATGTACTGCACATTATAGATGCGAGCAGTCATTCATATTATTGCTACAGGAGATAAAAGTAATAAGCAAATACCCAAAAAAAAAAAAAAAAAAAAACAGAGAGGAAAATTATATTTACCTTGGAATGAAAAGAAGTAGAATGAAAAAGAACTATTTAGAAGCCCATAAAGGAAACCTCTACGGCTTGGAGCCAGTACTTGTTGAATCATTGAGGGTAGACAGGTTAAAACAGTTGCAGTGAAGCTTATAAGCTTCAATGATTGTACTGCAAACAATCTCTTCCATTTTATGAGAACTGAAGAGGTGCACCAAAAATTTGCCACATAATCCTCATATATCCCTCTCTCAAAAGGGGCAAGACGGGATAGAACCTGTCCAAATCACCAATTACTGACCTTAAAAGTAGAGAAAGTCAATAATAACAACTGTTTCACCACTTAAAATGATCTTGTACAGCACAGTGGAAATCTTCATACTTTTTTTATATTTTATTTAACGTATAGTTTTCTATTCAATACTTTAATATATATGTGAAGAAATAGTAGATGTGTTTTTGTCAACATGTTCGTGATACATCTATCATCAGTGATATCTGGAAAATAAGATGGTTTCAGCATTAGAGTATTTCTACCCAGCAGCGGAGCCACCAAGGGGCTCTGCTCAATTCAAACATTTTTCCAAATAAATCTTTTAGTGTGGTTAAAATATATAGCTTGCCCCTATTGGGTCTGGGTTCAAAACTTACCAAGTTAGAAGTGAGCTGCTATTTGGCTCCAACTTTTATCATTTAAGATCCCTACGACCATTAAAGTTTTGATGAGTTACACTAGAAAATGGGGTTTGATAAGATAATATAAGAAGCCTGAAAAGACAAAAGAGAGGGCCCAAACAGCTTCTGAGTTGTAATTTAATTAAAAAAGGAGATCTTTGTCTCTCAAACTCTCTCCCTGTCATTCTCATTCCTTTTGTCTGTCCATCTCTCTCCTTCACTCTAAAAAATAAAAGACCCTCTCATTGTCTTTATTGTCTTTCCCTCCCACTCTAAAAAATAAATAACTCAAAATCTCATTGCTCTCCCTTTCCGCTCAAGCTCTGCCCTAGCCCCTAAATCAATATTAATTTCAAGAAATTTGGTACATTAAGTCAAGATTAATGAATTAATGAATGATGGTTCGGTTACATATATAGAAAAGGGATGTATTTCGAAACAGTGGTAATGAAACTATCATGCAATTTTTCAAAATATGAAAATGAGTCAGAGACAATAGAAAATTTATCTAATTATTTCATCATATTATTTTAAACCAATGTTAGAATACAAACATTTCACATATTGATCTTTTTTCATGTAATATTTTGTTAAAAATTTCCCCCACCCCCCACCACCCAACCCAGTTGGTTGCTGCACATGTTTCATATGTCATCCTCTTGTGACAGAACCTTTAATAAACTGGGGTATGTTTATAGCATGATTTTCTGAATGGAAGCAAGATCTCATCCTTTGTTTTTATCCTATGACCATAAGTCACAAGTTTAAGCCAGAAAAAACACATACGCAAATCTAGTAGAGAACAACATATTCTTTGATAAACAAAGAAAGATTATTGACATTGTTTACCCCTAAAACAGCATCTGTTGAATGAAGATACGGCCACCAAACAATAGTAAACGTCCCCAAGACAATCAAGCCCAGTTTTATCACCTCATGAATTGGACGCTTTCGCCTTAGGCATTTACCCAAGAGATGGCTGAAAAAAGCAGGTGCAAAATATGCACTCATCTACGCAATGACAACATTTACAATTACAATGATAGAACCAATAAAATTGAAAAGAAAAAAAAAAAAAGCAAACATTTTTAAAATTATTCTACATAAGTAAAAAAAATTCCACCGTATAGCAGATTAACTAGATAATGATGTATTAGAAGAGATTGCCAGTCAGTACACATTAAGATTACCAGCTATATGTTAGTCTTCTGCTCAACAATCCTACGGTAGATTCTCAACAGCCCCACTCCCAAAAGAAAATAAATAAAATAACAGGGCCTGTATTGCAAGTATACAGCCAAAAATTCAGAAATGTGATTTAGTAACAGCCGTACCACCAAATGACTGCAAACATGTGAGAGCCATCCGTCTTATCTTAAAATTAATAAACTCATGCAGAAATTTGTGCAATGTGTTCAAAAGCCACAGGATCCTTCCATTAGTCTATGAGATGAGAAAAGCTCAGGTTTCCAGAGATCCCAGGACAACTTTTGATCAGATACAAAAATACCAAACTACTTAGCGTTTGTCCATTTGCTTCCTCTCTATTCCTTTCCTAAGGATTTATGTGAGTTGAATTTGATGGTGCTTCTATTTAACTATTTAAATCACTGCCCTACTGTGGCACTCTCAAATATGGTGAATATTGGAGTTAATTAAACTGTGAAATATCCAATTACCCGCACAGTAGAGCATACCAGATCTTGTTCGCATGGTAATAGGCAACAAACCTGAACCTGAGACTTACCTCAAGCTGAACCCATGACTTTTCCACTTCAGCTAAGGCTCAGTGGATCTCATTAAGCCACTTTCATCAGGATTAATCACCAAATCTCGACCAAAGGCTATAACTGGCATTGAATCGATTGTAAAGTATTGCTGTAATCTACTCTTACAGATTCCCAGTTTTACCTCTCCAATTAGCGATGTCTGTCATACACAGGTGATTTCCGACTAGATATTTCAAACAAATACATGGCAATTTACTCATTGAAGAGGAATAAACCATGCAATCTAACTTTATGTTGTAACAGAGACTTCAGGCTGCCAGCACAGAAAGTACAGAGAGGAATCTGGCTAGATTTCAAGGGAAGCCTTTCAGCCTTCCCAAAAACTAAAAAAGACTATTTTAGCCTTTAATTAAAGTATCTTCCCACTTCGTAGAACCTGATTTTTGGCCCCTAGCTCAAGTAAATTGCAGTAGATATGACAAAAGACCAGAATTATATGCCATTACAGTTCTTACTCATTACTCTTACATTCACTTTTATTGCATGTTCCCAATAAAATAACTTACAAGTTGATTACATTTGACAATTAAATATGACACGGGGAAAGTTGAAAGAATGAAGAAAATGTTTCTACAGATAATTCATGTAAGAACATATATGTTTGATCAACATGAATCAGTTATTTCCTCAAGTTAAAGAAAGATATTCAACCCCCTTCATTGAACCAAATTAAAAGACCAATGCCTTGACTTCTATGTTTTAAGCACAACGAATTATTTATGGTACACTCTGCATGGTAGCACTACTATCTGGAATAACTGAAAATGATTTAGAAGATAAATTTCAAAAAGCTATAATTGAAAGCAGTAGCACAATGAAGAAAGCACCTGTTTATGGCAGAGAGCAAGAGTGAATAAGCAACTTCCCAGAAGATCTCTCTGAGAAAGGATGGCAGCAATGGCACCCACAGTAAGGCCCAAACTTATGCAATTGTACTGATAAAGAACCATATATGTATGAGAACAAGTATGTTTTCACAATTCAGGAAGATATAGAATTTGAGTAAACAAGCAAGCAAAGCATCTTTGAAACCTGAAAATGACCATGGTCAATTAATATCAAACATGGATTGAGTAGAAGAATTGCAATATGCCATGGCAGGTGATTTCTATGGCTGCTTTGGCGACCAGCATGGTACACATAAACGAAATAAAAAATTGCTGGAAAAAATATCAGAGCATCAGATGACAAAACTGTCCATCTCATCAGCAGTTTTCTGCAAAGAAAAACATTGGTAAATAATTGACAAAATAATAACAAAAGTAGAGTATTAACTTAAAGGTCATTAATGAAAAAGCATATTGATACCAACCCAAGATAGGTTTCATAACCGCGAGAAGTGAAAAGAGCAACTGACTTTGGATCAAAGAATCTAAGAAAGAGGCCATGAAAATAACTCTGATAAGCAGTAAGGGGAGGATAGTCAAGACCCCAGTAGCTAAGATCATTACTGCTGCTGTTACGATACCATTCCATAACTGGAAGATTAAGAGTGATCTCCATCCAATGCCTCTGCGCCTCATAGTCCCCAAACTTCGGAGGATTGCCAGCTCCAGAGTAAGGATGGAGTGAAACAGCAGCTCGAACTAATAATGCAAACACAGAGATACACAAAAATGAAGCCCCAATATCCTTTCGAACCAACCACCAGCATGTATCATCCTCATTATCAACATTTACTTTTTCATCCACCGCCTTCTTTTCCTTCTTCTTTCCCATATCTCCCTCACAAATCCCCTAAAATATAAAATTTTCACAGCGTCCTATAACGAGAACCAACAAGAATGTAGCCAGAATTAGAGAAACTAAGAACCACAATAATATATAAAACTCAGCGATCAATCTTTGATGCTACAATTACAAAATTAAACATTGCAAAGTAGATACGAATTTAAAACTAAATTTGTTCAGCTTTATAGCATTACAATTCAAGATCAAACATTTCATTAAAGTTTAATGCTTTGACGATCAATTAATGGATAAGCAGCGGATGGATCCTCGGTTTGGTCACCAAGAAAATAAAGGAAGAAGAAAAGGAAACTGAAGATTTAGAACTTGCACATCTGATTTCTTTTCTTATTCCAATTTTCGCTGCAAGCAAACAAAAAAACAGAATCGTAAGATCAAAAAATGAAAGTAATTACATACCTGTGCATGATTTGTCCAACTTTCTAACGCCTCTTCCGGTTCTGGTTTCGACAGATGAAGCAAAGCCACTTCGAGAGTAGAGACTCAAAAGTCCACACGATGTAGTTTAGATATATCCTGATTCAGGACGTTTTCGTCGTTTATTTTCCATTTTTCCTTTTGCCCTTTTTGTCTCGATAAACTCTTACATACCATTTCCGTTTTTCAGGTTCGGTGAATTAAACTAATTAGACGCAATAATTGGTGCCGAACAATTTTAGAATTTAATTAGTTAGAAATTCTTTTATTCTTATCAATTTAATTTATTATTTAATTTTTAATTTTCTTATTTAAATAAAAAAAATTTTTTCCTTATTTAAGTTGAATTGTAATATTAGATTTTCTTTACTATATATAAAACTTATGTTATTGTTTTAGAAATAATCTTTTATTAAATAAAATATTCTCCTTTGATTTTGTTTCTCATGAAATTATTATCTTGACACTTGTGTTTTGAGTCGTTAGAGTTAGAACGACATCTAATCTTGTCCGTTAAAACGTTTATGTAACTCACTGCTTCAAAGAACCGAACGAGATTCGACGTTTGACAAGGTGTTTATATCCCACCTGCTATCCTGCCTGCGTCAGTTGGTATCAGAGCAGGAATTGCAATGGTGTGCAACAGCGATACGGGAAGCAACCATCCTACTGACGATGTTCAGGGGGTGCAGGTACTAACGGTGGAGGCTATTCGTGCAATAGCTGTAGAAGCTGGGAGGGCAGTCGTTAGGGAATTCACTCAAACCATTCGTCAAGAATTAATAGATTTTGATCGAAAGTTGGAGAGGTTGAAGCTAGACGGCAACAAGATGGTTGAACATGAGCGTAGAGGGACAGACGGGATCCCGCCCCGTGGTCCGATGCCAATGCCGCAACCACTTGGCATTATTAACAACAAAACTCGAGGACGAGTTTTTTTTTTTAAAAGAAGAGGAATCTGATGTAGGACAATTTTAGAATTTAATTAGTTTAGGAAGTCTTTTATTCTTACCAATTTAATTTGCTATTTAATTCTTAATTTTCTTATTTAAATAGGAATTCTTTTTCTTATTTGAGTTGAATTGTAATGTTAGATTTTCTCTACTATATATAGAGAACCTATGTTATTGTTTTGGAACAATCTTTTATTGAATAAAATATTCCCCTTTGATTTTGTCTCTCATGGGATTGTTATCTTGACACTTGTGTTTCGAGTCGTTAGAGTTAAAACGACATCTAATCCCGTCCGTTAGAACGTTTATCTAACTCACTGCGTCAAAGAACCGAACGAGATTCGACGTTCGACAAGGTGTTTATATCCCACCCGCTATCCTGCCTGCGTCAATAATTTTAAAAATACTTATAAAAATTCTAATTATTACTGTTAACTGGTGCTTTGTTTTAAGCTCTCGTTGCTTCAACGAGCTACAGTTAGAGATGGTAAAATTCTCTATAAGACTCAAATTCATGGGGATCCATCCCCAATATGAGAGAATTCAGATAAATTTATAGGGAATAGCACAGAGAATGGAGAGAAATTAATTCTTAATTTATTAATGGGACAGGGATTGGTTTACCTCTTTCTACCCCACCCCACCCCTATCCTATTTCTTAATAAAATATAATATAAATATATTATAATTCATAAATTAAATTTTATATATGTAAATATAATTTTACATTATAATTTTTAAAACTATATATTATAATTAAATGTAATTAATAATAAAAAATTATAGAGTCATGAATTAATGTTATAAAAAATAGAAATACAAATAAAAAGTAAAAAATTAAAAATTAAAAAAATCTTATATTGTATTTTCAATAATATATAATAATATTTTTATTTAAGTTAATTAAATTTTTATATTATTAAAATTAATTTATAAAAATAATATAAAATGAAGAATTGATATGAGATGGGGAACTCATTTCCTGTGTAGAGATTATCCATCCCCGTTCCATTAAATTTAGTGGGAAATGGGGCTGGGAATAAGAGTTAAAATAGAAAATGGGATAGGGAATGGGGCATGCCTTCTACCCTCACCTCGCCTTATTGCCATCCCTAGCTACAGCTAAGTTCATTAATCTGTCCAATAATAAAAGATCAATCCAATAAAGCAAATTAAAGAAACCAAATTTTAGTACTCGTACTAAAAAAAATTAATTTAATTTAATTATATTATCTATTAACATGTTAACTAACAGTAGTCAAGTGCATTAAATTAAGTAAATTACATTAATATCCTTTTTTCCATCCATATTAACAGTTAACACCATTATATTATTGGAACTAATTAGTCCAACAACTTAAAATTTAGTGATTTACATATCTTTTTCTCTAATTTTATTGAATTTTTTAGTGAAAATCAAACTATTAATATTTTTTTAATCAAAAACTGTATTTATTAAAATTTTATTAGTATTAAGGTTAATTTGAGGTCACTAAATAATACATTTATGCCGTGCTAAAATAATTATCAACTAAGGTTCATAATTGTGTACTAAAAAAAATAATCAGTTAAGTGAGTAGTTTAGAGTTACGAACATAACTAGAATAATTAGTTATTATATATATTATTAATATATCTGTTATTGATACAATTATTCTTGATTTTAAAATATAATAAATAAAATATTTGATAAATGTATATTTTTGTGTGACAACTAGTGTTTATTAACCAGCTGTTTGTTTATACTTTAATGTTATGTTCATAATTTTATTTTACAACAATTCTACATTAGAAGTTAAAGACATTTAATGTTAGTTACTGATAAAAAATCGTAATATTTCAATTTTAAACATAACTTACACTAGTGAGTAATATATATTAATTATTAAACAAAAGTAATATTTAGTAAATATTTATTTTGCTATGCTTTCAAAATTATGTTTAAATATAAAATGACAAGCATACACTAAATTTCATATTTCTTTACTATATGAAGTCATGACATATGCACTTTTAAATTGACATAAAATTACTATATTTTCAGTTTATTTATTTAGTTGATTGTAAGAAAAAGTATCTAATTTAATCAATAAATTATATATGCAAGTTATGTTACACTACACTTAGTTATAATATATATATATTTGAATTATTATGTTATAACTGACAAATATTTTGTTACTATTTCTGAATTTTAAGTTGTAATTTTAAATTTTTTTATTATATATCATAATTTAATAATTGAAAACAAAAGAATTAAGGAGTTGTACATATAAAAATTCTTTATGACCTCATTCATATAGATTATATTATTGTAAGATATTATATCTTGTCATCATACTAATGAAAATTATCAATGAAATAAAAAAAAAATTATGAATTGAAGGACATATAACAATAATATATCATTATCATATTAATTTATATAAAATTTTATATATTCCATCCAAAGTATTTAAATTTTTTTAAACCAATAAATAACCAGTCAAATTGTTTTTTAAAATCTAAACGTAATGTAATATACCATTTAATCAAAATTTAGTTAATCAATTAGAATGCATTGATTTAGGTTCCCTTAATATATATTTTTTTCTTTGATACCTGCCCTTATGGTAGAAGGAAATCTCCCCTCGAAGGATTTTTGGGAGGATTTGGACTCATGCCTCCCTTTCATAGCACGAGGCCAAAGTCTTGATGGCTAGCATTTCTTAGTTTAAAAGTAATCTAAACTGTTATTTTTTTAATTATTTTGAATTTAAAATTCTATTTGTCAAAAAATTCTATTAAGTTTCAACTATTTTGGCAGAAATTTAGTTGATAAAGGAATTATAACTAATATACTCACAATACTTATTCTATCTTTTTCTTTTGTCACAAAAAAAAAAAAATAGTATTTGATTTTGATTGTCCTATTTTTCTCACTTGAGATAAAATTGAGGTTGAAAAAAAAAAAAAAGTATGTATTGTGCTGTTTCTGACTAATCAAAATTTATTATATACCCTGCAATATAACTTTTATATTAAATTAATTAATGATACAAAATATAAAATTAATAGTCATTGATAATTACAAAATATATTTTACTAATTAATTGGTACATATTAATTAGAATACAAATTTTATATACATATAATATATATAATATTATAATATTACTAAGTCAATAAAATTATGGTGTGTTTCATAGTGTATATTGTATGCATTCAATTTAAACTAATAGCATTTTTGACGCAATTGTTTTTATTGCAAGAAACGCTACAAAAACGTTGAAAAAAATATTTTATAAAAATGACACAATAAAAAGATATTTTATAAAAATGATACCAAACCGGCACACAAAGATAGAATAAAATCATTAAGCTCCTTCTAATAGCAATGGCTAACGCAATGCTACTTTGACACGTGCCGCACGTGTACGGATAATCCCAAAAATTTGCCAGGACGCAGAAATCTAGCTACAAACTACAAACTCAATTTTCCTGATTTGCTTTTTTTTTGTTTTTTAGTTTAACCCATGCTTTGTGCAAACAAGCTCTATCCTTTTAACAAGCAAACTTCTCAACATCCACTCACAACACGACAACCCACCACCGGAGCGTAAACCGGTACCACGCGTTTGCTCCTCATTGGTCATTCAATCACAATGATTACTGTCTTGTCACTCGAACATCCCTCAGGCTTTAGTTGTATAAAAAGTACAGAGCCTAACCTTCTCTTTCCTCGACTGACTTTTTTTCGCTCCCTTCGCCCGGAAGAAAGAAAGGGAAAAAAAAAAAAATTTCTCCTTTCGCTCTCTCAGTAAAAGTGATCGCCGGCGGTGCCCCGAGACCGGAGAATTCGCCGGAGAATCAAGACTGTTCAATCGAGTAATTACAGGAGAAGATGAAGGTTTTCGTAAAAACTTTGAAGGGAACTCACTTCGAGATCGAAGTGAAACCGGAAGATAAAGTATTAATCTCTCTCTTAGTCGCCTAATTAAATAGAAACTCAAATTTTTTGCTTCGTTTATCTGAATAATATGGCGACAGTTTTTATTCATGCTATTAGGGTTTTATTTTGGCCGTAAGCGTGTTCCTCTTCTGTTTCCAGTGATGTTTATGAGTTCCATTGGTAAATTTCTTTCGGTTATTCAAGTAATTGAATTGATTAGCTGCAATAGTTGTTGGATTTTTGTGTGAATTTGTGCTTTGACTACTTGAATTTGGATAATGTTAGGTCTTTTGTTTTTTGATTTAGCTTGTTTTGTTTATCAAACTGATTTATGCTGGCCTGATTATGTCCAACTATAAACTAGAGGATCTCTTGATTCTCTAATGATCATTAAGACTCTTAAGACTCTATGCACAGTTTGAACTAAAACTTGTGTCAGCAGCTGCCTGCGCGTTTTTGCACACTATTAAATACTGTGAATATGATGTGGCACACGGAATTGGTATTGAGCCAACATGGGGCAGATGCCAAATCCTATATTTACTTGATTTTCTGAAGATGTTCTATAATGTTTACTTAGTCAAAAAGGAAATAAAAATTAAACTATTTTCTGACTCATTTTCCCTATAAATTTCTTACTTGTTACTTATCTGCAATAGAAAGTGGACATTGAATGTTTCTTGGTGCTTTTAGTATTATTTTTCCTGGATTTGACATCTATTTGGAAATGGTTTGTGAATGAAGATTCTTATGTCATTAACTTAGATATGGATGGTATTTGATCTAATGTTGGTTAATATGGATTTATTGTTTTTCTTTCTCCTTTTTTTTTTTAAATAAATGGGTTGTTCTTCTTGTTTGGTGGGTAGTAAATGTACATGCTGGTACCTGAAAGACGATTACTGATTCGAAATTGGTTCATCAATTTGCAAACTCTTTTTTCTCCAAGTTTCTCTGTACTCTCAAGTGGAATACATCCGCTAAGAAACAGTTATCACAAGTTATTTTCTGTTGCAAACCATGTGTTAATTTTTTTTTGGTTTACACACTTCATAATGTTGCTATAAAAGGTTAACACACTACTGTTCTACTCGTTGATGACCATTGATCAATCGATTTTGTCTCCAATTAATTATTTAAGGCCTTGTCCACTGACATATCCCTCCTCAGGTTGGTGATGTCAAGAAAAATATTGAGAATGTACAAGGTTCGGATGTTTACCCTGCTGCCCAGCTGATGCTTATTCATCAGGGGAAAGTTCTTAAGGATGACACAACCTTGGAAGAAAATAAAGTTGCTGAAAACAGTTTTGTTGTTGTCATGTTGACGAAGGTAAGTCTGGCTTCACCCTTTGGATCTCTCTAATGGTTTTAGAGATGAATCAAAGGGAAGGTGTGGTGAGGCCTCAGTTATATGTATGTATGTACTCCTTTTGGAACTAAAAAGAACTTCTCTCTCTTTCTCTTGTTAATTATTTTTGATCTAATTGAGGGGGAATGATATGCTCATTCACTATAGATGAGAAAGATAAAGATAAAAAGAGGGAAAAAAATATGAAGTTTGATCACTTAGAATAAGTGAGAAACTCTTGGGGTGAGTGATGTCTTCTAAAATTTTACTGTAGTTACTTAGTTTGAATATAAACCATGCATAGGGCTCACTTTTTCCAAGGAACTAACTCGTATTCTCTAATGCATTGCTAATTTCTAGCAAGCCAGTCTGAGCAATTTAAATTGTTATCTTAATTTTCATCCCTTAGTTATTTGTCAATCACATTATTACATTAGGTTTAGCATCACTCTAGTTATGAAATGGACAGCTTTTGGGTTGAATTGCCTTAATATTTCAAGTGAAGATGTACTGAGATAAGTGCAGATACCACTTGATATCCGACACATCAACTACGCAACCTTAAGTTCAGATCTTCGGTTGGTTTCTGTTTGCAGCTGCAAGTTCTTGTGAATACATAGTGATATTTTCTCTATTGGACTGATTCACTCAGTGGGACTGTATATTCTGCATTTGTCCTCCTTGGCTCAGAGTCCGCTGCTTAGAAGAACTAAAAAATGATTCACGTGGACTTTCTGTAATTGGACATGCAATCTTTTGTTGAGTGGTTCGTGTTCACCTATGTTCTAAAATTAAATTTGCTAGAAAGGACATCTTCCCTTTATTTATTTGGTAAAGATTATTGTAGGCCTTTTAATTTATTTTTTTTTTTAATTGTAGTTGTAGTTTCTGTCAGAGCTTTTTTCTGGTTATTATTACAATGGTTTATTATTACGCGGAAGCCCCTTATTTAGCTTTATAATCATTATAGTTTGATACTGTCTTAGATCATTTCTTAATTAATAATTTCCCTCAGAAGACGTTCCTATCTAACCATATGAAAGTGAATTACCATGAAGTAATGTATTACAGCTACATTTTTCCTTTTGTGCCGCCTTGTGTAATTTTTTCTTCATCATTATTTTGTTTAAGACATAAGCACGACAATTTGTTGAAAGAATGACCTCATTTATTCTTGCTGAAACAATTGTAGAGTAAGGTCTCATCAAGTGGACCTTCAACTGCTTCTGCTGCACCAGCAAATCAGGTAAGTGGAATAAATGTAGTTTTACATTCAGTTTCTGTTAGCATTTGCTTTGTGGTCGGTATTATTTATCTCTGCATTTATTATGTTCAAAACCACATCACATTATGAAGTTTAGGATCAACTACCTCACTAGCATGCAGAATTGGTCTCTAAATTTTGTTTGCATTAAAAAATTTACTGCATGTATATTCCAGTGGACTGGTTAGCTTTTTGAATTCTCTTGAATATGTTAAGTTGTAGCTAATTTTTCCCACTTCATTCATTTATGTATCAGCAATTAGATAATCCATGACTGCTTAAACCTAAACACAAATATGCTAGAGGTGGGACATTAAAATAGGTGCTAGATGTGTAAAACTGAGAGACTGAAAATATCACAACAAAATATAGAGTGATCCATGCTAGTTCTGATGTAAAGCATGCATGTATCGGGTTTGGGTCCTGTTTATTGTTCTTTTAGGTACTTTGTTAAATTATCATCATATTGTTTTTCCTTGGTTGCAGTGGTGTCTTTATTCAATTGTAGTCAAGAATCCCTGTGCTATATATTTGTTTGTTGATTACATCCAATGACGACATTAACACAATGTATTATCTTCTGTTAATGAATTGTTACTAACTGGTGCTGCTGACATCCAATTTATTTTCATTGAACTATAAGAATGTCATCCAGTATGTGTTATGCTAAAAATATATGTTGTCATTACAATTATAGATCTTGAGTTGGAGCCTGAATGCCTAAGAATATGAGGAAAAAGAAACAGTGTATGGTTGCATGCTAAATATTATTTCTCTGGCAATATGACTTGATGGAGCCTGTATATTATCTGTGAAATTCTATATGAATAAATGAGAATTTGAAAGTTCATATAGTTGAGCTACATGTCTGTGTAGGCTCAAACTGCAACTCCTTTGCCGCCTACCTCAACACAACCATCGACTACACCTCAAACTCCTGCACCAACTGCAACACCGTGAGTTTGGATATGCCCTATTCTTTGATAAATTTTCTTGTATTATTTCTGATTTGTATCATTCTTTAATTTAGAACAGTGATGCAATTCATGTAATGTTGATTATTTCTTTCCTGATCTGTCTCATCTCTTGCCTTTTTGCTCCTAATTTAAAACTGTGCAGGCTGCAGTCTGCCCCTGAATGTGCTTCCGCTGTTGCTCCTCCAGCTTCGTAAGTATCCTTTTTAAATATCTGCAAAATAGGTGTGAGGTCTAGAGTGACAAATAGTTTCCATATTGCAATGTTTCTGTGTTTTTGTCTTACTTCTTACATGACACTTCGAAGTTGAATATTTCATCCTCTGCGTTGAAGCAGTTCAGGATCAGATGTGTATGGCCAAGCTGCATCGAATCTTGTTGCAGGAAGTAATTTAGAAGCTACCATTCAACAGATCCTTGATATGGGTGGTGGGAGCTGGGATCGGGAAACTGTTGTACGTGCTTTACGCGCTGCATATAACAACCCTGAAAGAGCTGTTGAATATCTGTATTCTGTAAGTCCTTAGCTAGTTTTTGGTTGCTTCATTTGTTGACCACTTGCCGCTATGTCTGGCAGTCGACCTTGAATATTTTTCTTTATATTGAATATGATTATAAAAAATTAAAAATTTAATTAAGACTTATTACGTTTGGTGGTTATGTCATCAGTTAACATGTGTGTGGGTTCAAAGCTCTATAATCATTACTACTATCAAAATCGTTGATCTCTTGGGGTGATATTTTGGGAAAATTGGTACATTTATGTATCATTGAAAATTTTGAAAATCTATTTCCTCATTTATTGAGATTACCCAAGGAACAGAAAGATATATGTTAAAACCTGATGTTACTGTAAGGATGAGATGGACTTGTCATACATTTCCCATTTTGCATTTTTATTGTTTTTATTTGGAGAGAGGTTCTCTGAACCTGAATACTGATGCGACTTAAAAAAGACCTTGTGAAATTGGATGGTTAATATTGTACAAGAAAGAATGGCATGTCACTTGTATTTCAAATATTAAGTTGGCTGACATATTCTTATGTTTTCTCTTAATCATTTTAATCTGTGAAATGATGTGTCAGGGCATACCTGAGCAACCTGCAGTTCCACCAGTTGCTCGTGCTCCTGCAAGTGCGCAGGCAGGAAACCCCCCAGCCCAGGCTCAACAGCCCGCGGCACCTGCACCCACCAGTGGTCCTAATGCAAACCCACTGGATCTTTTTCCACAGGTATACCTGGATTTTTTACTGCATGTTTGAACCCTCTGTTATGGAGTTGAGTGATGATTTTTAATTTATTCTTCTGGATGCAGGGTCTTCCAAATATGGGTTCAAATGCCGGTGCAGGTACCTTGGACTTCCTGCGCAGCAGTCAACAGGTATTAATAGTTTTTATCTGCATACATTTTGTTGATTACTTTTAGCATGAGGTTTCCTGAGTTTCTTTTTACTCCCCTTTTTATTCAGTTCCAAGCTTTGCGTGCTATGGTACAAGCGAATCCGCAAATTTTGCAGGTACCTGTCTTAATAGGAGCCTATTATATCCTGTGCATTGAACTCTCCATTTTGTTGGTAAATTGTGTAATAGCATAGTTCACCTTTTTTAAAAACCCAAACACTAGTGACATTGTTCTGGTTTGCAGCCGATGCTTCAGGAGCTTGGAAAGCAAAATCCACACCTGATGCGGCTCATACAGGAGCACCAGGCGGACTTCTTGCGTTTGATAAGTGAGCCTGTTGAAGGAGGAGAGGGGTGAGTTGAATCTGCTGTGCTATTGCTTATATTTTATTGTGATTTATTAATGACTTCATATGATGCTGATTTCACTATGTTATTATCAGGAATATACTGGGTCAGCTGGCCTCGGCAATGCCTCAGGCGGTAACTGTAACCCCTGAGGAACGGGAGGCGATTGAGCGGGTACATATATATATATATATATATACCCTCTTAATTTGATTAAAATGTACTGGTGGTTAGATGTCCAGTTATGATATTCGTTTTGTAGCGTCTATGTCAGATTTATGATTAAATATGGTTTTTGAGTTAATCTGTGTCATCAATTTTGCAGCTTGAAGCAATGGGATTTGATCGTGCCCTAGTGTTGGAGGTGTTCTTTGCATGCAACAAGAATGAGGAGTTGGCGGCCAACTATCTCCTAGATCACATGCACGAGTTTGAGGATTGATTGGAAATGGCCGTTTCTGTTTCTTCTTGTTTTCCCATATGCTTTTATCTTCTTTTGTTCTTTTCTCTTTCCTTGTTGGGTGAATATTGTACTCTTGTGGTTAAACAATGTCTTATAGCGCGATTACTGTTCCGTGGAGTCTTCGGAGAAAACTAGTCCAGTTGTTCATGTTCTATAGTTGATCCTTGGACGCCATAGCATTTTACCTATTTATATTTCCCTTAAAATGTTGGTCTTATATATTTTATCATTCATCATTCTCTGTCTTGGAGTATTCTTTTCAATTCCCTACGACTCTCTTTCTTCTTGAATTATTATTATTGTTTGTAAGCGATGCTCCCTCCCTAATTTTAGTAGTTATATATGTTATTAATAAAGACGTTCTTGTCTTACTGTCCAATTTTATGTCCTAAAATGTAAAAATAAAAAAGTAAGAATTGTAAGAGAATTTTCAACGTTCATCATAAACGAGGGTACAAAAAATGGGAAAAAAACGCGGTCTGCGGTCTGCTTGCATTAGGGATGGTGAAATATTTTACGGAATTGGGAATTTATGAAGCATTGTCTTAAATGAAATAAAATTGAGATGATATAATAAAAAATGTGGGTAGAAAATTAAAAAAAAAAATTTTTTTTTATATTTTTAATATGGCAAAAAACAATTGAGTATTTTGTATTTCATTGTTGTCCTATCATATAATATATGTATATAATAAAATATTATTTTTAAAATAAAAATATATATAATTAAAAAAAATTTTATTTTATAATTTTTTATTTCATTAAATAGTTAAGTTTTATATTTTTAATATAATCATTACATATTAATAATATTTTTTAGTTAATATTTAATATAAATAAATATAAAAATAGAAAATATGAGTAAAGATGAAAAATTTAGAAATTTTTTATCCTTATCTTATTAAAATTTGTTAGAGAATAAGATAAAAAATGATGATCAAAATTAAAGCGGGGTGGAGTGGGAAAGCCCTCCCAACCCTCACCAATCTTATTAACTTCCAGCTAAGCTGAGCAGTCCATATGATGCCAGCTTGGCGTATTGATAATATGTATATCAAGCCAGCTCGGCAATCAACTTGTGATATTTAGTCTTATCCCCGGATAATACCACAAAGAATCTGGGTGCTGGGCTTGCAACTCAACTCAGAAAATATTAAACGACAATCATTAATATCAGACTAACTACAAAAGAGAAAATTTTGTACTCAATTACGTAGCCATCATGTCCTTTTCCTTTATTACGATAATCAGAGAATTGGGTGCGAGTCAATACTTGAAATCTTTAAAATACATAAAATCAACGTTTGGTATTAATTAACTTCCAAATCTATTCATTAGTAAAGGAAAAGCTAACTCATTTGGGTGAGCGTCTCCTTTTTCTTATATCAAAATTAAATTAAAAGACCACGCTTCAATCTTGTTTTGCTTATTTCTATGGAAATTAATCAAAGATAAGTTTGATATTGAAGTGTTTTGACTTTTTAATTGACAATTAATGTTGCATCAAATTAAAATGTGACAATCAAATCACTCTACAGTTAAACCCACAGGGCTGCTCTTGTTTTACTGATACACACAAATAAACAAACAAGATGATTCTTTCCGAGGAGAACCTCCAGAATTCACCAGTGAATATAACAAGACAAAAATATGATAAAATGCACCAAAGGTCATGTTTTTATTACTGTACTTTTTAACCAAATATTCACAACATTATGCTATTTTTCTATGGCATACACCGGTTTTTAAGAAATATGTTTAGGTTATATATATAAATATATATACTACTCAAAATTCACTATCCCTCAGCGTTTCAATAATAAATAGAAAAACAAATGGTCAGAATATTTGATTCAAAGTCGTTTGGTTGCGCGATAAAGATATGGATCATTTCTGAAAATGTAAATATTTTTATTAGCTCAAATGCAGACTTTTACGTGATTGGTCGCAATCCGACTCTAATGACGAGGAATAACAATCTAGAAATGTACCATGGTTCTGAACGTGAACCAGAAATTTCGTATGTGCAGTAAATAATAGAGACAATATCAAAATACATGAAATGGTAGGTCCGTGATGTAGTTTTCTCTGAATATTCGGCATTGTTTGACCCTGTCTCGCTGTCGGGTCAAAGAATAAGCACTCATTCTTCAATGTCATAGCCATCTATTTACAATGTCAGGAATTGGCCCGGCGCAAAATTTATCAATCTCTCGGCTTCTTCTTCCGGGAAAAAGAATAATAAGCCACCAAAAATTGACCCATTCCAGACACAATTCGACCGCACTTACGCGTAAACCTATCAACTTTCCACGTGGTAAAACCTGGACGCATAGCATGCACTGTTCAGGATCTTCTTCATTCATATAAAAGAATTTATTTGCTGCTTGTAAAAACCTCCTTTGAGGGTTTTTGCTTCAGGGCTTTTCTTTTTTGTTCTTTTCGGTCTGGTGTTTAAGACCAACAGCAAGCGAGCGAGCAAGAAGCAAGAAAGCAACCAAAGCTTAAAGTGAATATGGGTGGAAAGCTGGATGCTCTGCTCCGAAGAAATTTCAGGACCTCCAAGTTCAAAACTCTTACTAAACTTGCTATTTCAAGGATTTCCATTCTCAAAAACCAGCACCAGGCTCGGTATTCCCAGGCAAGGTCTGATGTCATTGAGCTTCTTCACCTTGGTCACCATGAACGAGCTCTCAGTCGGGTTAGCACCTCAATTCCCTAGTCCTTCCTCCCCGCTCTTTCTTTCTGTCTCTCTGTTGACATTTTTCCAGGTTGAGTATATGATCAAGGAGCAGAACATGGTGGATGCGCTTATTATGATAGAAAACTACTGCCATCTTCTGATTGAAAGAGTCACGCTCATTCAAAACAACAAGTTAGTTATTTCATTTCCTGTTAAAGTTCCAAGTTCCAATAATATTAAGCTCTGTGTTTAATTCAATGTATTGACATGCTGCGGTTTGTATTGTTTACGTAGGGAATGCCCTGATGAGCTCAAGGAGGCAACATCGAGTTTGATATTTGCAGCTTCAAGATGTGGGGAATTTCCAGAGGTTCAGAAAATTCGTGAGGTTTTCACGCTGAGGTTCGGTATAGAGTTTGCTGCTCGTGCTGTGGAATTACGCAACGGTTGTGGAGTGAATCCTAGGGTAAAGTATTGAAATGTTAAATGGTTAGGGAAAACAATTGTTTTGAATCCCTTTTTGACAAGTTCCCTCGATTTTCCCAGATTGTACAGAGGTTTTCATCACGACAGTCTAGCTTGGAAAACAGACTGAAAGTTCTCAAGGAAATTTCCGCTGAGATTGGCATCACTCTGCATATAGAGGAAGATGTCTCAGCCTCTGTCAACGTCAGAAAACTTTCAGTTCAACAACGATTTTTCTTTTTTGGAACAAAATGTTAATGTTTCATGTGCTAAACGACTATGTTTTGATGATTGCAGGATAAATTAAATGTCAACCAGCAGATATCAAATCGTACTGAACCAGCTACCTGTCATGATCCTGAGCTCAAAGTTGTTGCCCATAATTCGCCTGAAATAAGGAATCTGAATGAGGACTTATCTGAATCAGTTAACGCCAGAAAACACTACAAAGATGTGGCTTGTGCAGCTCACGATGCTTTTGAATCAGCAGTTTTTGCGGCCGCAGCTGCAAAAGCTGCAGTTGAGCTCTTAAGATCTGAATCACAAGATAATGACTCAGATGACCAAGGTGGTTACAGTCATCAACCAAGAGCAGTATCCAACTCTGATAGATTATTTGCACCTAACCAGAAGAGTGATGAATATGCAGCTATCAAGGAAGATGAAGATTCAAATAGTATTGACAACTTTGGATCGGACTCCGAAGGTGAAGATATGACAGAAAGAAATACTGAGGTTCACCTCAAAGAAGTGGATGAGAGTGAAGTGGGGGGAGGAAAAACATTATATGCTTCAAGTTCAGATTCAGATAACGACATTTTAAGCACAAAGATACAGTTTTCAGGTTTACAGAGCCATAATGAACAGGTTAGAAATAAAGTAGCTTCAGATGATGTTGATAATGTCAGTGGGAAGAATCAGAGCAACATACCATGGAAAATACATGATGACCTGGATTTTAATAGGAAGCCTGGCTTGCCCTACACTAAATACCAACATAATTCAGAATACAACGGAGTTGATGAGCACTATCCTTCAGATGAGGACATAGATAACAAGCATCATTTACCGGGATCAGATTCACTAAAATTGGCAGATGATCCTAGGAAAACTAAGATGACAAGCACAAAAGCTTTCCGTGAGCTATTACATTCACAGCATTCAAGTATAGACTGGAAGCCACTATCAATGAGGACACGAAGAGTGCATTAAGTCTTAAATTCATTACTTCTTGGAGATTCAGTTATTACTTTAGCAAGAGTTTTTAGTTGGTTCTATTTCTTCATCTTTTTAATCATAAATAAATTCATTATAAGATGTAGCTGTATACCAAGATTTCTGATGGAAAATAAATATTGGGATATTTTGAGGACTATGTCATGCTTTACATATTTTAAGGACTATGTCATGCTTTACAAGTGTTATCCATATTGGACTGATCCCTAATCATGAATCAAGAGACTTTCTGATATGAAACAATTAAAAGACCAAAAAGTTAAGCACTGATGTTGACATTGGGCAAACTAATGATAAAGCTAGCACATGTATATACAATTCACATAATCAAAAAGAAAAACTACTCTTCCATTTGAATTTGAAAAAAGAAAAACCAGTACAAGCAATTCGTAGAAATTCTAACACAAGATTTTTTAATGCAACCAACCTAGCCTTTACGATATATCAGACTACAACATTAACCAATATTCAAAACTTTACACGGTATACCTTCTTACAAATTGCCACCGCTTGCTTGCCACAGGTTGATCACATCGGTAGCCTGATTGAGAAGGTGAACCCTCTCCATTTGTGAAATCCATGGCTTGCTCTCGAGCAGAAACTTCAGCTCTTCCCATGCATCTTTTCTCGGCCAAAAGTAATAGGGACTTAGAGGGATTGTTCCATGCCCTGGTATCATTTGATCGAGTGCAATACCAATGTCATTTTGCATCCAAATGAACTTCAATACAAGCCTCGGTTTCTCATTCGGTTTCACAACCACTCCGAGCTTCTATCATATCAAGACAGAACATAAAACAGAGAAAGAGGAGGGCAAATGCCTTTGTGAGTAATGCTTTGTCTTAGAGTCCCAATTGAAAAAAAAAAAAAAAAAAGGAAAATATAAGAAGTAAAAACTCCACCTAGCTCGTGCTACTAAGCTCACAAGACCCAATTGATTTTTTTTTCTTCTTTCATGAGAACTGCAACAATTACAACATAATAATACAAATACTTTTCATTTAAGTGACGTTTCTTTTAGTCCACTTTCTAAGGAATCAAATAAATTTCCCACATAACTAACGACAAATATCCCACTGGTAAAGTCAAACATAAAAAAATCCCGCATAGAATTTATACATACTAACCTCTTTTGCTGGTGTAATATCATAGTCAGAACCGTCTGAAGGCGGTTCTCGGTCGTGTATTGGATCAACGGCAGCTGACGAAGTAGAAAGTTTGACTCTGACTTGTCTTGTCCAATGAACCTTTAAGCACGAGGGTTGTGGTCTGAGAATGACTGAGGTTTTGGTAGAGGGTTTAAGGGGAAGGTTTTGGGAAGACAATTTAGTTGTTGTTGCGGGCTTTGAAACCAAAACAGCATTCGTGTTGTAAAGAAACGACATCGATGACATTTTGTAGGACAGAAAGTAGTCTCGCTCCACGGGGAAGAAAGGCGCTTTCAAGCTTTATATTTCCACTCCAGACTGAAACAGAAGGTGGGTCATATATTGCATTAGAATGTAACTGGGCCGTGGCATTTTTTGTCCGTATATGGGCCGAAATAGCCCAAGTTGCACGACCCAAATTTATCCGATCAATTTTTTTGATTAATTTTTACGTCACTTAAAATAAAAATAAAATTAAAATTAAGAAGCCTATTCTTACTCTTTTATTTTTTAAAATTCTTTTTATGTTCCTTTACCTAAGATAAGATAAAAGGTTTGTTTCTATCTTCTGTTTTTCTTCTTTTTCATACCCCGTGCATACAAACTATTTTTTGTTCTGTAAAATCAACTTGGGCCTGAAAATAAGGAGACCAGTACTAAACCAACCTCCTAGCCCAGTAACAGCCTCAAGGCCCAGTAAGTATTACGACCCGGAGGAAGCCTAATGTATTGTATTTTTGTAAGAACAATAAGAACAATACAATTGTACTTCAAATTCCTCGAATCTGTAAAAGAAAATTAACAATTCTCATTAGTATTTTTTGATGATTGATTTAATGATTATTAGTAAAAGAGTGGTCACTGAAATTATTTCCATCAATTATCATTAATCATAATTAAGTTTTCTAAGCGAGAGTAAATGAAACTTAATTTAAAATATAACAAAAAGGAAAAAAAATCAAGTGTACACATATTTGAATTTGATGAAGTCAAGATAAATATCTAAATTATTTTTATTTCATTGGCGCTCCACACCATTACAACGCGAAAACAAAACATTATTTATTGATATTCATATATTAAAAAAAAATTCAAAATAAATAAAAATAAAAGAGTTGGAAAACGTGGGGCCGATGTTTGGTAGCATCATTGATGTACTGCCGACTGAAAATATAATAATAATAATAATAATAATAATAATGGCGACTGAAGTAAAAAAACACATTCACGTGCAAACAAGTGCTTATTCACGTGAAGCAAATTAATTTGATCTGGTGTGGGCCCACTAAAACAAAATAGACATGAATAAAATAAATATTTATGATATGATATATGATTTGTAAGTATTAAATGTGAAAGTGATTATACAAATTCTTCCAACAACCAACCCACCAATGTGCCTCACAAATAATAATATAAGTAGGATATTAACAGCGTATTTGCTTTTAAATTATTCATTAAAAGATGTTGATTTTTTAATTTATATTTAAAAAAATATTATACAAATTTATTTTTAAGATTAAATGAGTATTCATTTATTAATATAACATTACAAGCTACCTACCTAGCTCACTAATAATCTCTAACCGCATCATCCTATAAGTAAGTACATTTTAAAATTAAATTATTATATTTGAAAGGAGGAAATAACGTTGTGATTCTGAGTATATATATAGTATATTTAATTAATGAATTCGTTAATCTTTACACTTATTTAACACAACTATTTAACTTAAAAATACTATGTATACATAATCCTTTACACCTCATCTAACACAATTGTTACGTTAAAAATACTTCCTATTTTAAAAATAAAAAAAATATAATTTATTGAGCAAAAAATTAATAAGGGTATTGGTTCAAATAATAATTTAATTCCTGTTAAATTGGTTGTTGGATAATAATAATAATAATAATAATAATAATAATAATAATAATAATAATAATAATAATAATAATAATAATAATAATAATAATAATAATTCACGTCATCCGTACATTTACAGATAGCCCTTATCCTTTCCTTTCTCATCACGTATGTACATATCGATACAGAATGAGAAATTAATTTGGTTCAGTGGCCATAAACTCGTTTATTTTTATTTTGCAGGCCTGCAACCGATGAATTTGTATTTTCGGTTATTGTTTTAAAATAAAAATTATTAACAATTCCTCTACCTAGTTTGCACTCGATTCTCTCTTGATCGTATCAATTTAAAAAACAATAATTTTGTAAATGAAATTTTAAAAAATGATCTATTTTCTTAAATTACAAATTAAACAAAAAAAAAAAAAAAAAGATTTTTGAAGAAGAAGTCCTCGTTGGCGTCAAGCATGATTATTGTGGATGTAGAGTTGATTTACTGGTCAATGTCTGTCTGTAGATAAACTTAATTTAATTGTGGAGAAATTAAAAAAATGTCATAGTCTAAATAATAAATGTACAGAGAAGCATACAGGGTCTTTATATCTTGTAACTATTAATTCATATCAGAATTTATAAATCCCGGAGATGAATTAATATACTGTCTGTCTATGTTTTCCTTCTCTCTCTTCCTCTCCCTCTCTTACAAAATCTATAGCTTTATATATAAATCTACCAATATATATACCAATTGGTTAAACTTCAAGTGAAGTTATATATACATACATCTATCTATCTATCTATCTATCTATATATAGTTTTTCTGTCTGGAATATGGATGAATGCATGAATATGATTATCCTCGAAACAAGTACATAAGTAATGAAGAAGGAGGGAGGCAAATTCGCCCTAAATATGAAGGATAAGGTAATTAATCTTTCTCTTCCATGATCATAATATATATATTTATTTATAAAGTTCTTTTTCATTCTTGTGCTAGCTGTTTCTGTCGATCCAAGTGTTATTCAATTTGCTTTCTTGAATTGAAACTTAAAATGTATCATATCACAACAATATATTGTATTATATTATATTATATTATATTATATTGATGATTATTTCTGCCCTAACTAGCTAGATAGCTATATTAATTATGTATTAATTTGATCTCTTAATTTCACTGTAATTAATTAATGTAAGTTGTTCTTGCAATTGCACGCAGGCGCAGGCGAAAAATGCTGAAAGTTTACTCTTAAAGGTTATGGAACACTCATTTGAGCAAGAAATAGTTTCGAACTTGTGTGATTGAAGGACGAAAAGCTTAAATTATTTTAGAACCTCGACCTCGGACCTTCATCACACATGCACAAATTAACCTTTATATATATATAAATTAGATAAAACATATTTTTACTACGAAATTAATGTGAAGCATTACTTAAAAATTTTTATATTGTATTGTTATCAATAGGGAGAATGTCCGATACTCTTCTATTTAGCTTAATACCCTATTATCCTCTTGTTATACTCTGATATTCTATAACGTTATCTTTGTTAATAAAAACTATTATTTTTTTAGGGTAATTAAGTAATTTATCATGGCTATGATATATGTACATATCATTGTACACATGTTATCTTTTTATTGGATAACATACTATGACCATTGACCATCGCCATATCTTGCTAACCACCGTTGATCGTTCGTAGTTGTCGAACGTCCTTTTTTTTTGGTCACCATGAATATTATTAAAATTTTTGTTGAATACTTTACGTAATGGTACCATCATTATCGCTGTTTGAATAATCGTTTGTCGTAAATCTAAAATTAAGTTTTTGAATATTAAAACTTCAACTTTAGATCTATGGACGATGATAATACTATTACATAAAATACTTAATTAAGATTTTAATAATATCTACGATGACGTAAACAGAGAATGTTTGATGGCAGCCGATGGTCAATGGTGGCAGCAAGTTATCCAACACAAAGATAACATGTGTAGGTTTTGGCATACTTATGATATCAATAGGAGGAAAAAATAATTACTCTAGAAAATAATTTCTATTAATAGAAATAACGATTAAAGAGATAACGGAATATTAGGTCAAACAATAGGAGAATATCGAACATATTTCCTTATCAATATATATAAAATATGTAAACCATTGTGAGTTTATTTGAAGGTTGATTAATTTGGTGTTTAATTTTCTTTGTATGTTTCTGTTACTTGACGTAAAAGCATTATATATATATATATATATATATATGTCTCAAGGTTTTTCTTGGTTATGCAAGTTATTGCCTTCATTCAAGATATCTCCTTTTGAAAATTTGTTTTTATAGCCGTACCTAATGTTAAACATAATTATATTATTCTATTTTTTCACATGAATAAAAAAAATATTTATGGGAGTGAAAAAAATAAAGGATAATAATATTTGAACAAACTAAACATTTTTATATATAACAACTACATAAAAGAGGTTTTAGAACTGTGAAGTATTATGATATTGGCTTAAATCTTTAAGTTATAACTCTCAAAATTCTTATTACATTTCTTAGTTTATGCATCATATTTAAAAATTTTTAAATATTATAATAAAATTAAAAAAATTAAAACTAAAATATCACAACTTGAAATACAAGAAAAAGTTGAATATTATATGATTAATGGTTACATGGATATAATATGATTAATATAAAATTTATTAATTCAAAATTTATTATAACTAATGAAAAATTATAATATGATTAATATAAAATTTAAAATATTAGTTTTATAATAATAAATTTTCAATTACTCACATGAATTTTACATTTTCTTTTAGTTTACGTAAGGAATATTGGCATATTCCTGAATTCTTGATCTCTCCCAATATCTCTCTGAATTCAAAAACCCTGAATTCGAATTGATGTATGTTCATTGATTCATCCTAAATGACATCGATTTATCCTAAAGATTTTATTTCAATTGGAATTTGGTTATTCACCATGTACGAGAATCCCCGTTAAACATCCATGACTGTTTTGGTCCCAGTATTTGGAGGTTCGAATCCTTTCGTTCCAGAGCCTATAGAATCAAAATTAACTTTTTGATCAGCCAAGCCTAATGTTTTAAAAAATGTTATATCCCTTATCAGTGTATGAACAACTATCTCTTAGAGCATAGGTTTAGGTTCGGCCTCAATGGAAAAAAACGAAAATGAAGCACCTAACAATGTATCTTTGACAACTCTTATCTTAAAATCTATCGTAACTGTGACTGAAATCAGAATAAAAAATATTTATACTTCATTATATATATATTTTTACTTTTACTACATTAAAGAAGATTACAAAAAAACGCTTAACCCAATTTAATTTGTCCATTATCACACAAATATTTATTAAAAAAATTCTATAGATAATCCCAACAAGAATACCACTCCCCGGGCTCAAATTATAACTATTTATTATGTTCTACGAGAACAGCAGCAACACAGGTAGAAATTACATAATCTCAGCTCAACTGATGGTTGAGCCCATTGCAATTTCGTTGCAGATATCTTGTCCTTTAATTTTAATTCAATTAAACAGAAAATTTCAATATATGTGATGAAAATCTCGTTAATACCATGCACATTTCAGTAAAAATAATATAATTTTCTCAAAAATCTCTCCACCGTTTGGCATCTTTATTGTTTCTTGCTTGAAGAAGCAAAGCATAAATTGTAAACTCAAAGACAGTGCAATTAATTTTTTTCGAAAATTTTCTATAATAAAATTCTCTTTTTAGTGGAAGTCAAATGTCATTTCAAATTATTATTATTCCCTAATAAAAGAGTAGACATTCTGAATAAAAATACGTAACTCTCAATATACAACTACAAAATTGTTTAACTATCTATGTAGATTTCAGACAGATTGATACAGCTTCTAAATTCTAAGTTAAGAAATATACCGTTATTTAATAGCATGAATCAAAAACAAATATCCAAACCTTACACATTGGCCGCCCTCAAGGATTTACAACAAAACTTATCAACACAAAGCAAATTTCTCAGATTTTGTCAGTTTCATGTTCAGACTGGCGATATATTTAGTTTTTCAACGATTACATACTATTCAGGATTCTCTTGCCGTTGCTTGTTAATTGCCGTTTACTTTTCAGCATCTTCATCTGCTTCCTTATGCTGTTTTTTATGATGTTCTTCCACCTGAATTCCTGAACGTGATCTTTCAGAAGGCAAAGCATATGATTTTACTTAGAAGCCAATTTCATCATCGGCCTCATGCTCCTTAACAACATGATCTTCTGATGATCCTTCTTGTTCTCCAACCTGTTGAACATCAGTTGACAAGACTTCATAAATTTTGTTGTCCAGGCTCTCGTTTCTCTGCTCATAATCTTCTGCTGAGCTCAGTTTCACTGATCCTTTTGTGTCTTCAGCAAGTTGAATCTCAGATGCTATTTCTTTGTTGGCTTCACTTGTGACTGCTCCATCTTCAGTCTCTTGGATCTTCCTCTCTTCTATTTCTTGATGATGACGGTGATCCTTATCATTGTTTGTTTGAAATTCATCCACTACTTCCATATCTTTTGTTTCCACTCCACTATCAGATATCCAATTCTCTTCTCCAGTTTTTTCTGGATCCTCTGCCTCGTTGCTGACCTTGACAATGCCTGGAGGTTGAGAAGGGTTGAAGTCATTCTTTTTGTTACTGGATTCGTGAACAGAGGAATCTTCAACTAGGTCAGGTCCTTCTGCAGTACTTTCTACTTTCGTATCAATTTCAGCTGTAGTTGTTGAGGCTGTAAAAGACTGGAAGGCATCCCAATCCTCTTCATCATCTTCGCTCTCTTCTATAGTTTCCTCGTTGGAGTGAATTGAGGTGGCTGTTGCTGGTAAATCTCTCTCTCTGCTCACTTCTGTCTTCTGCATTGGGGTGGCCAACAGCGGGGAATCTCTCTCTATTTTTCCACTAGTTGGTGCGGGTAATTTGATTTCTAATGATGGTGCCACAGGTTTTGTTTGTGATGAGCTGCGATCTTGAGTTACAGAAGCACGAATGACTTCCTGAAAGAAGAGAATCAAAGCCAAATAGAGTTCATGAATAAGCATCGACCAAGCAGAATTTGGCACATCCACAAGATAACAGGCTTCAAGAAAAAGTATCGCCAAATTACTAATTTTGGGGCAACAATTACCAATATTTCTGATTTCTTTCGTGGGTCTAATTTTAATTTGCGGAAATCTCAAAGCTGTTTTCGAACAAAAAGCTCTACTAAAAGTAGAATCAGCAAAATCTACCAGCAAAATTCAGCTGCGCATGAAGTTCCAAAAGAATAGTTCTTACTCTATCTAGAGTTTAAACCAGAAGCATCCACTCAATTCTCTTTAGCAAGATAAATTGACTGATGCGGCTAAAGGCCAAAAGGAAAAGATAGATGGCATCTCGTTACAAAATATTGCCTCTCCACAGACCCTTTACACCCTTTCCCAGGATTCTTAGCATTATGACCCAAAAAAAAAAAAATTTATTATTTGCACTTTAAAACATTAAGAAAGTAAGGTTGTACATTTGAGAAATTACTGAAAAAACCACCAGTGAAAAGCATTGTAAAATGCCAAACCAGAGTTTCTTTTGGACGAAGGCAAAAATAGAGATTTCCAGATTCAAATAGGTGAAACAGTGTCAGCAGCTACCTGATTAGCAAAAGAACAGAATGTACAACTAACAGAAATTTTCTCTACATACCACATATGCACTAGCCCAGGTTTTCTCTGCATGCATGTAAATCAATGAAAATTGGGTGTACACCAGAAATTTTCTCTACATAAGCAAAAGTGGAGAGGATGTACAACTAACACAAATTTTTTCTACATAACCAATATATGCTAGCACATATTTGTCTTTGCATATATGTATATCTTTGAAAAATCTTAGTAGTCTTTTAATCCAGCTCTATTAACATAAGTTAATAAAGCAAGAATAGCACCTGAAGTTGCTGCCTGTGCATTGTAGGCATTGATAACAAGACATCCTTAAGTTGAACTGCCGAGGAAGGAATTTGAACAAGATGAGAAACAAGCCTCACAGCAATGCTTCTTATGTCATTAGCTTCCTGTCATTGACATAACAATTAGAAAATCAAAATAAAGAAAATAGTTTTAGTTCCAATTTTAATTTACAGGATGATTAACAATAGTACCTGGGAACAATCATCTTCCGATGCTGAGAAGACCATGAAAATAGCTTCTAGAAGCAGATTCATAAAACTTCTCTGACACTCTGCACTTTTTGAGACAGTTTGCAGAAGCATCAAGATTCTTAAGCACTCCCCAGCAATAGCCACTGATTCTTTAGTTACAGGTTTCTGTCATCAGTAGAATTGTTAACTAGTCAAAATAATAAACATTGAACTTTAACTAGTGCAGGAATTCTACCTCAATTTAATCAGCAAAAAGTAAATGCATAAAAGGACAAGAGATAGGAAAAGGAAAGGGAAAATAATTATATTTTTACAGAGAGAATAAGATCCAGAAAAAAACAAAAGATACACCTTTAGCAGTTTCTGAATTATGGTGAAGATATCTCTGACAAGCACTCCGCTAAAGAACAACAGTAAATTGTTGTCTTCCTTGGTTGCAGACCTCTGCACTATGCTTTTAAGCACTTGCAAACCAATTGCTTGAACCTACATATGGAAATTTATATCAGCTGTATTTTGGTATTTGGTAAATATATGATCATGCTTAGATATCAGAAACATGGAATTTTAGCTACCTGCACATTTGAATCAATAAGTGCAGTTTTCATACTTCCAGCACAAAACTTGAGCTCAGCAAAACATATAGGGATATTGTCTTTGTTTTCCCCAGGACATTCGATTGCATGTGCTAGTTTGGCCAATGAAACATTGTGCTCAAGGGAGAATGCAAGCTTTAACTGAAGTAGTTTGCACAAGTCAGATCTCTTATTTTCCAGTTTATGAATTCCCTCAATGCAATACTCAGTCAAATCAGCAATCGCATTCAGACAAGTGCCAAAGATTGTTCGCAGATGCATAATTCCTTCATTGCCTAGTGTTGGAACATCTGCAAAACAAAACTCCATCAGGCACCAGCTTCCTGACTCTATGTAGATGCATTACAACATGTGATATATTGCTATACTAACCGATTTTTCACTCCTTCCAACATATTACGTATATATGACAGTAAGATAATTTGCCACATCAACCACAGCCTAATGACTCTCTGAGATATGTCAACTGAAGACCAACTCTTGGGTGCTGCTCCCCTTATAAATCAATAATAGCCTTCTTAACATAACAGACAGTTTCCCCGCACATTAAATTTACTTGACCTTTCATGAAGCAACAAAATATTATCCAGGTGGTGAATGGCACAACATTCTGAAAAAAAATTCACAGCCTAGAAACCAGCAACTGGAACGTTTTGTCCGCACAGATTTCTGAATGACTAATTGTTTCTTCTCCATTTCTATTTGCCATTGTGATGCTATTCATTTTTCATATCATGCTGTGGCTGAATCAAAATAAGCCAATTTGGGTTGAAGCAATATTTTTCCTTCATTACCAATAGAGAAGAATAAAGGTGGGTCTAGGTGTTGGCATAGGAAACAAGAACAAAGAATATAGTGTCTTTTATATCAATTACTCCACCAAGGTTGCATGTCCAGACAAGCTCTACGTAAAAAATTTCAGATTCACTAATTTACCTCTTGAAATAGTGTTACAAATTAATGTGCAAACAGTTATAGCAAGTCTCGTTGCAGTTTGTCCATAGTGAATGTAATTGGGTTGCTGACTTATTGGCATCATGCCTGTTATTTGATGTACTCTTCTTATTTTTCAGAATTCCTTAATACACTTCCTTTTCAGAGCATAACAATTTCCACAAAGATAGTTTTGGTTAGGCCAAATTGGGAAGGGCTCTTAATTTTGATATAGCTTTTGAAATTATTTGGTTCTCTCAAGCTAAATATATTTTTCTAGAAGATCTTATTGTATATTTCGTGGTATGGCTCTGGGGTTATCGGACAGCTTGTTTACTGTTTATAAATTTTCTTTTCTATTAATACAATCTATGTTTGCTTTAACCAAAAAAAATCTGTCCAGATTAAATAACTAATAAAAAAAAAAAAAATTTGAATTGCAAAATCAGTTCTAGCAACTGCTTACCCTCAACAATTTTCTTCAATAATGGAATGGCACTCTTGGTAAACTCAATACCCTTTGAAAGGCATAACTCAGTTGAAGCTTGTCTAATGCACTGGTAACCAATTAATAGAAATGCCAGTGCTACAGACTTGAACTGCTTCTGCATCTTAACATAGCAGAATAACACAAAAAATCATAATACTGATGGAAAATGTTTACATAGTTTATTTAACTGGTAAATCCTTCCTTTAAAGAAAAAAAAAACCAGTCATTCTTCAAAAATAAAAAAAGAAATGTGAACTAAAGACTGCAAGATTGCATAACAATTAACAAGTATACGGCCATGGATACACATGCACCTACCCTACCTTTGGTTCAAAATGTGCCATTAGTGTCTTTGCAGTTATAAATAAGGGAGACATTAAATCCCCTTGGTTTGAATGATCTGGTGAAGTTAAATTAGCACTGAAAAACAAAAAGCAATTAAGATTTTAGCATAGGGTATTTGGCAATGCATTTCATCCTAAGATAATTTTGTATTTGGATATTTAAAATCAAATGGTTCACCTCGGAAAAACTTTGAGGAGGTAAGCGAAGCAAAGTTCCATCTGTAGATAGGCAAAATTTTCTGATTCCAGAAAATCTTCAGGGCAATTCTGTACAATCTGCTTGATATAGAAATCAAACTACAAATCAATATTTTAGTGCAAGAAGATTCTAAAATAAGCTCATATCTAAACTTGATAAATATAAAGCATTGATAATATGTTTTTATGCACACACCTTTTTATAAAGGTTGATACAAACTAAACTCCATCAATGTATACTGTCGTGATAATATAAACGACAAAGTGAAGGGCTTAATAAATATCAAGAACCAATGCTTAGAAGGAGAGTAGTTACAGTGTCACAAACATTGTAATTCCAATTAAGCAGATAAATTTAAAGAATTTGAGTATTTTACGAGAAAACTATCTAAACCACATTGCCACTCATAATTATTTACTCTAAATCGTCAAAAGCTAGCCCATTTTTTACCTGTGAAAAAACTGAGATGGCAAGGCTGTTCCATGAATTGTCCATGCATATAGAATACAAGAAAACCTACATATACCAAAAAGATAAAATGGCTCGCATCATATTTGGCAATACCAATATTGTCAGAAGATAACATCGTTTCACAGCAGTACAATAATACTTTTATATTGTTAGAGAAAGTTAAAGCACACGATAAGTGTTAACCAATCACTCGACCTAAAAGCTAAAACTTATAGGTAAGGGCCAAGCAATAGTATTTAAGCTCCATTACACTCCCTGGTGCAGAAGATTTAACTTATTCAATGAGCTTGTTAGAAGGAAGGAAATACTTTTGCAAATTAAGCTAGAGCACCCAGGCAGTGTTAAACGACCATTGACCAAAAGCTAAAGCTTAAATTCATACAGCAAATTTTAAAATTTTCAAGTTTACTTCATGATAGAATTATCACGAACCAGTATGAGATTGAACTTAGAATTTGTTTCTATGAAAATAGAACAGTTATTGTTTTGGGTTGCTAAGGTGGTTCAGTCTGTTTCACATTGAAATGAAAGACTGGAACAAATATTTACTACTTTTCCTATACACTGGAACTAAACCAGTGACTGGCAGCATGGTCATCCTCATTCATTAAGGCATGTAAACCGACGACAACATAAATGTAGAAAATTCATGTCTAAGAGGAGCAGAGTGAATAAAAGTTTTCACTTGATTTAACAGCACAAAACAACTTTAACTGAAACGGTTTTTTTCAAAATCAATGGTAAAACTATTCCAAATTTAAATTATAATACTTAGAGAAAGACTGTTTGCAAACACAAAAAATGGGGGGACAAAAAAGGTAAAACAGAAAGCCTAAAACTGATGGTGTCTACTATGGGCTCTAGGGAAGAATAGGTTACAGTGGTACCATATTGTTCAAGTTCTCTCGTCCTGCAACTTCAAAAAATGATTTGCATACAAAAATTCACCGAATTGTATCAATACATTTTAACACAAATGGTTATTAGAATAGATCAGATTTCTTCTAGCAAGTCCAGAAACTCAACTGACCAAAATAAATAAATTCATCAGTCCACAAACAAGCCATAGAAGGAGGATAGAGAAAAATATTAGAGAGCTACCATAAAATTTGTTTAACAGGTTGATGTAAGCAAAGATAGATTACAACCTGCAATAATTCTCGGCAAATATTCATAGTAAGAAAACCTGCAGTGAAAAAGCTTTCAGTCGAGAGGAACTGGAATACTGGTAACACAATCTCATATAACTTCAAGCCAAGTGGATTTATATCTTTAATTGGCGAGTCTCCAAATTTAGCTTTTGCAGAACCCAATGCTATTTTTTGTTTACCAGGGGCTAAATGCTGTCCTTGAAATATAACAAGCAAAGCAAAGCCCCATAGAAATCTAAATTCTTCACCCTCAAGTTCAACCATCCTATAACCAGATATTAAGTTACTTATTGATGTATTTTCAGCATTGATTTTGGAAAGTCCACTTCTGTCAAGTTTCACAGGCACTGCATCCAATGCAACTGCTTGCAAAATAACCGGCCAGGCTTCTTCAAAACAAGATTGCAACTTGGATGAAACCAGGGGTGATTGTATTCCATCAAGAAATGGATTCCACTGAAAGAGGCAAGCAACAATAGAAGGTTGGCAGGAGCCAGGAGAAATATTCATATGTCAATCTTACATTTCATTAAAAGGGAACAAGATATTCATAAAAATGGAAGAAAAGACCAAACAGATTTTAAAGCCATCAAGCTTACTTTTCTCTTGAGATTCAAGCCCAGGAAAATATAACTGTAGTCCTTAAGAAGCCGGATCCAGTACTTCCCCAGTATGCTTGAACTCTTTGAAAACAATGGCAATAATGCTAGAAATTCATCCGGGATCCCATCATGGTGTCTCCTCAAGAATGCATATGTGTAACATTTCAGAGAGGCATGTGCCGCTAGCAGTCTGATCTTGATCTGTTTCAAATGAATTAGTAACAGCCTATCCATCTTAATAAACAACTTTTTACCAGAAATAAAACAGAAGCTGCATGAACAAACGAAACAACCCGTTCCATCAAAGTAAGAAAATACAAAAAGGGGAAAATGTACTAGCAACCATAGATTCATATACCTTGCATGAGACCCATTCTGCGAATGAAGGATAATATAGGTCCTTGAAGTCAGTAAGAGGACGTGAAATCAAAGAAAATATGCGTTTAACAGCAGCTTGATCTCCACTAATTATTCCACTTGTCATTATCTGAAAATTAAACATTCAATAAAAATCTAAATGTCTACACATAACCTTTTGGATGAAGAAAATCCACTTTTGTCTTCACTACAAACCTTAGTTGCCAGCTGCAACCCTGCCTCAAGAAGCATAGGGCCAGATGATGTATCTAATGCAGTGCGAACAGCCAATAAAAGTTGTGCCTGAATTTATCCAGCCAAAATCAATCAAAATATGTCCATGAAAATTCAAGACATTTAGCACATTAACAACAAAATATTCCGTCTGTTGTCAGCCCTACTCTTTGGTGCTTATAGATTATCTATAATTGTTGGACTCTTACTATAAGTTTAAGCTTTAAGGTTAATTGGCAACTTTAAAACCTATTTGTTCACAATTGCGGTTTACAATTATTACATATGAACAAAAGAACAAAACTTCCACAGATCCAACATCATACCTGATACTGTTCCAGTAGAAGGTGTCCAGGAAGGTCAGGATCAGGTGCCATTTCAAACTGTATTTAAAAATTACAATATAAAAATAAATTAACACTATGACATGATTCATTTCTGAAAGATGATAATAACTACTCCATGAAAGTAAGAAGAGATAAGAAATGTCCAAAATTAAATGCCAAACATTTTCCTCATAAATAATGCGATCTAACATTTTCATGAAGAACATATCAGATATGGCAAAAGGCATCATAAATGCCACAAACAGGTACTTCTCAGTGTGGTTAAGTAAGCAACATAATGCCTTAGACGTCAGGCACTTTTATCATCCAAAATAATCCAAAAGTCTGGCTAGGTTTGAAGCTGAATTCTTTAACTCAAGCTTCAGAGCATAATTATTGCCTTGCTTCAGTTTGCTCAAATTTCAATTACTGGTATATGTTGAATAACTACCAAGTCTGACCTGAAGTATGAAGCACATCATAATTACTAATTGCATAGAAACAGAGAACCAAATACATGTATCTTTGAAATACTGCTCTCAATTTTGAGAATAGGGATGACATAGTCTGAAATGGGCCAACCAGCCCAGGTCATCATTCGCCATGCTGGCAGTAAATTGACCCAAGACAAGCCAAGTGGAGCTTTTCAATACCAATCCTTTATAAATGATACAAAAAATAAAAAAAGTCATAAAAGTAACGGGAAAGAAAGAGCTACAAAGTGTTAACATCATTTTTCTACACTAAAAATTTGAAAAAGATTCACAAAATTCCATTTTGGACAAGAGTTATGATAAAGAAAATCTTTTGACATGGACGTGAGATGATAAAAAAAAAAAAAGGACAGATTCCTGCACAAGACTGACTTGAAATTAAATTAAATCCCCCTCCAAAGGTTGGTATGAGGGGGTTCAATGCTGGCTACATCTCTTTACATCCATTCTTTGTTAGCCGTAATATTTCCACATAAAGTTAGAAGGACGAGGACTTGGTGCTTCGCTTTAGCAACATGGCACATATTTCAGGTATCAATTTAAACAACTTTATTTCAAGCAGAATTGTCTGCCCAAACTATTGCCAAGTGATTAATCTGGAAAGCATACTGAGGTATCTGCCTATTTCTAAGCAAGACTAAAAGCAGAGGAATCCCTCACAAACAATTCAATTGGATGTCATCAAGTTCAATTGGAATGGTCACTAGTTATCACCATGTTGTGTACTGTAACACTAAAAACTCAGAAGTCTTTTGAATAAAATTCTTTTCTTTCAAATTCGAGAAACAAAGGGAAAGCCTATGTATAGCTCAAACTAGAAAGTAATATACATTAATGAATGTAATCCCTAAAATATGTAGACTATCTCAACTTACCTTGTCCATAATCATACTCAGAAGTCCCACGCCAATTGGTCGCATGTTTTCAAACTGGATTGTACTTATCTAGAAAAATATTATTTACAAAATGGAAGATTTAATACATACTTTCACAACTTCATAGTAGTTCAAAACAATATAATAGTATGCTAGTTATTCATAGTAAGCACCTGATAAGCAAGTGATATTAGCTCTTGCATATGGAGAACTAACCAATCACAGGAGGACTGCATAGTAGCAGGTCCTTTCCTCGCCAATAAGAGGTCAAAATGAGCAGGATCACCTCCCACAGCTGTTGGTAGATGACTCAAACACCTAAAATAAGATAATTTGATGATGAAAATGAATTAAATAAACTACATGTTTTTATTCAATACATCACCCAAGCTGCTTCAACTATCTAAAGTTGTCTGTCAAGGCATGCATAATAACTTGGTGTCATGCAGATTTTTCCTTGTAAGTTTTGGCATTAGTTATAACATGAAGCAAGAACCAACCCTGTCGCAATGCAGTTGACTTTATGCCTCCAGATGTTAAGCTAAGATACAAATGACCAATTCCATTAAGAAAACAAAAACAATTACATAGCTTGACTCACAAAAGTTGCAATTAACAATAAAAGATCCTTTAGTCCAAGTTATAAATTGCAGCAAATTTTAAAGGACCTATCCCAAGTACATATTCCTACATTTCATGCATGTATATTGCTACTTCCTAAAAGGTTTGTAGATAAATGTACAACCGAAAATAAAACATAAGAAGGAAAGTGAGGATCTGTTTCATTTGTAATCCAGATACAAAAATATATTTGTTTCTGACAACAAGGGATACAAGAACTCTCAAGGAAATCTGTTCAGTTGGAAGTTTCCAGAGACTGTTTCTATTACAACCTTGAGAACTAGCTTAAGATCAAAGACAACCAAAAGTTGATTTGTTACTCTCAATGAGAATGTATCCAGATTAATCTACAAATTCCAAGTGACATCCGAGCTTCTGAAAAATGTATTCGAACATTCCTTCCTAATTTTTGGAGGTTACGAATCACCCAGAAGTTAGAACCATAACAATGAAAAATAATGACTAGCTGAAGTCTAAATTGTACCAAGCCCGAATTTCTAATCAATTGCTGGGTCCAAAAAAGAATTGACATGTAATATGAATAAAGACAACAATTGCAATAAGAAAAATGCAGAGACAAGAGGAAGCTCATACTCAGCAGCAAAAACTCTAGTTCGATATCTGAGGTGCTTGTCTCTATTACTTTTAACATTCAATGCTTCAAATGCATATCCCTGAATTGGCATGCCTTTAGAGCCAGACACCATGTTTTCACCATCATCTCCAAAATTCAACCCAGTTTCACCATCTGTGCCATTGACAGGATCACCTTCAGAATTATTAACCTCAGCATTCCCTCTCGATGACATAGCAAGGACCTAGACAAATGTTTGAAAAATTCAATCAATTAATGTTTAGTTCTCCCAGCAAAGGCACCTCATATTTTCCATTTGCCATGCCAACTACAATTAGTAGACAATGGCAACCATTTAGAAAATCAGAAAAGTTTTGTGCATGGACATATGCATCAAATTATTCCAACTAAACCGTAACTTCAAATTATTATATAAACAAGCTAAGAGTTTACATCATTAACACAATGATCGTGAGAAAACCTCTATTTTGAATTGCATTTAAGGAATTTATGCCATTTATCTTGCAAGTCACAGCAGCTGAAGGCCTTGAACTAACTCCCAATCAAAAAAGACAGAAATCCAAGATAAATTCTAGGTCTCCATGACTTGTCCAACATCACATACTTTCATCATCAACAGGTGACAAGTCTATCATCAAATTGTTTATGAAAGCAAACAAAAGTATAAAAATATTGCTGTCGTAATCTTCAATCCTAGCATACTACTTCCCTCAAGTCAGCGCTCCAGAAACTCTCAGTTCTTATGAACACATTTCTTCTCCCTGAAATAAATCTAGACTCTTACAAGAAAATTTGACAGATCAAAATCAGTGATCAAAATACTGATCACCTATTTCTTCATTGCCCTGATGTCTGGAAATTGAGGCCTACACTATTTTGTGCCGCTAGGATTGGTGATGATTCATTCTTTTATGTTTATAGAGGGGTTAGCAGTTTTGGTTAAAAAGGGAGATCTGCCTTATGGAATTGTTGTGTACTGGAAGCATTGTTGGTTGTTTGGTTAAATAGAACTGTACAGAAAAAACTGTCAATTAAGTTATGAATTATATGCTTGTAGACTATCAGCTTCATGTATAAGTTCTGTGCTCATATTAAATGAACATATGATTGAAAATAAAAATGAAAACTTTTACTATCTTGACAGGAGCAAAAGGATAAGGATACAGTTATGATAAGCGCACAAATTAAATAATTGAGCAACCATTTAACAATAAGAAACCAAACATTCAGTTAAAAACATGAAGACCATTATATTCGCAATAAATATGTCAGAGAGAAAAGGAGCTCACCATGTTGCGACAAATTGAAATCCAATGAGAAGGGCACGAAGGACAAGATGCATAGAGCAATCGCATGATTGTAGTACGTACAAGATTCCCAATCCTACAAGAACAGAAGCAATCACAAAATACTTGTATCAGGCATCACATGATTGTCTCTCTCACTTCCACTCTTACTCATTCAAACACACACTGAGCATCTGACTCATCATGTCCACTTTCATCCAATTTTTATTAAAATAAACTGCATAGTACATGAAGTTAAAGAAGATATAATCCCATACCAAGGAAAATATCTAATGAGTCACAATAACATTGATCTGTAAGCCAGGCAACCAAGTAACAATACATTAAAAATAGCAGCTGCAAGAACTGAACCAACCAAGGCATGCACAAGAAGAATTAAATCATGCAACTTAAACCCAGGGCAAGGTATACAAATCAAACCCTTGATGAACACCAGCAACAAAAGGAAGAAAATATTGCCCAGGTTCTGAAACATTCACAACCATATCCATCACCAAACTTGAAATTTTGTTTCAAAACTTTGATGATGCAGGAGTTCTATAATTTTCAACTTTTCTTTTTCTGGTTTCAGAAAATACAGTAGTTTTCTTCTCATGATACAGTAGTTTGGTTCACTTATTTTTAGGCAGAATGGGATCACCATGAATTAAATGATCCAACAGGGAGGGCCCTAAGGTTCTCTTCTCATTCTTAGTGTTTTCTTCTGTTTTGAAATTACATCAGAATAGCACTGGTGAACTTATGAAGTTACTTTCATATGGTAAAAGTCCAGGATTATTTGAAGCCATAATGAGCATCTTGCATACAAAAAAAAAAAAAAAAAAAAAAAAAAAAATTCTTTGATGATCAGCCTTTCTAGCAAGAATGGTTTTAAAACTTGTTGCACCACAGAAGATGGATCAAATGGAGAGTAAAAGTTCTGTTCACCCAAAACCACTGATAAAATGCATGTTCATTATGTATGGAAAATTAAATTAGTCTACTGAAACTACGGAAGAAATTAAAGACAAAAGAAAATGAAGTGGGCGACAGAAAATTTAGAGTTCTAGAAAAACAGCAAAAAGGAGAGTGCGAATTCATGCAGCATTACGTTAGAGTTCATACAGTGACAAAAACCAAATTAAGAAGTATATCTTTCACATACTCAGAATCAGTTTCTTCATCCAGCATTTGGAATAAATTGCCTTCTATTCGCTCTTCAATAACAGCATCCTGTAAGGATTACTGTCAGAACAAGAACCTAGCAAGCTGAGAGGAGACTTTTGAAAGATGTCTAGAGATAAAAAGAGAAAAATAGAATAACAAACAAATTCAGCGACTGACCGGGTCTTTCTCAATGAGATGTCTAAGAGTAGAGACAGCAAGATGCCTTAAAGTTGGCTGTTTCAGAAGAAAATAGTTTGTATTAGGCAGAAGAATCCGAGAACATATCTTCAGTAACTTGATTAATCAGTCAAGAGTTACAAAACCTGTCTTGATGATAAGGTTGAAAGAAGAGTTTGCACATGGGAGTGGACAGAAACCGCTTGTGGAGCAAACAGTACAAGTTGCTGTGTAAAACGAACACTCCTGTCACATTCATAGGCTATTAATTTACTATTATTATCAATTTTTTTCTCTTTGTAAGAATCTGAAAGTTGTATTAAAAGGGAGAAAAGATATGCATATACAAATATGGACCAGGCGTCCACAAAAAAGATTGGAAAAAAATAAAAAAAAAAAAGAATAAAAAACTGACCAGGGGAGGGGAATAATTTATGAAGAGGATCTAGGCTATTAATTAAATGAGACTACAAAAATGGAAAAAGGAAAAAGGAAAACAAACAATTAAAACAGTTTTCTCTGTAGCTATCATATGTTCTCCAACAAGGATCAAAACCAAAATTACAGGAGATAATAAAAAAATAAAAAAAAAGGGCAAACGTACTCGAGCAGAGTTGCTGTTTCTTGCCGGGAGCTAATCTCTGCAACAACAGACTGAACACAAAATTCATATGTAAATCCACTGTCATGATCACTGAGTATATGCGTACAACAATTGAAGGTAATTAGTTAGGTTCCAATTATTTAGAACTATAAGAGTTCTCTGTTTGGAGCACACTAGAACTAAATATGTTAGTAACATTATGGCAGGAGGAAAACCATAAAGAACAGCACCTTGCAGCGTGAGAAGAACATGCTGCCTGGGGCAAGCTCGGGGCCAAGAACAGCAACAATGGCATTTATAAGGCGTCCGACTCCTTGCTGAAGTTCAATCCATCCATTCTCCTCAGACAATAGAATTTCCATCGCAAGACCAAGTGTTGCCTGTGAACAAAGGTTCACGGGGCAAAACCAGACATTGATGAATCAATGGCCAATTGACTTTTGAATAATAGCGGTGCAAAATCAAACTAAATTTGAACCTTCATTGTGCATTTTATTTCCAACAAGACATTAACATTGTGAAACCCATACTTTTACCATTATATACAACAATCTTACCAAAAATATTGACTTCTACTGTTGTGGTACCAAAACCGGATAATATACACCACAATCCCATAATGGCATACACCAATTTGGGCTCTTTATAGCTTACGTAGATTCTTTCAAGTAGAAGTTCAAATTCCTTTAATCAGGAATCAGGTCAAACCTTTTTGATTGTTATCTCTTTTTGCTTACATTCAAAATTGGTGAAGCTATCATACTGAGATTTTTTTACGTTTTGTAAAGTTTTCTATTTCTTTCTTTTCCCCTCTTATATTTTTTTCTTTCAAGAAACAAATTACGTTAGATAAGGGATCTTCAGAAGAGAAAAGAACTGGAGATTCACCAATCAAAAATCAGAAAGCCTCTAGAAAGAGCAAGCTAAGCAAAAAGGAATCTACCACAGAAATAATTGCTGCGTCCCATCGATGATGGAAGGAGAACAAGAGCTTTCACATTAGTTTTTTGTATTCTACCTTGTGAAAAGGTAAAATACAATGAAGAAAAAGAAGGAAGTGACAGCCATTTTCTGGGGCAATGGAAAATTTTAATAACTGCTATAGATACCAAAAGTGGCTACAAGAATCAAAGAAAGAAAATCATAGTTTACTACATCAAAATAAATTTTTTTCTTTCTTTTTTTTCTGAGAATCATTCCACATATCCCAGTTAACCAGGACTCATATTCATACAGGTATTGCACGGTAATTGAGTGAGACAGTTAAGAAGGCAATAGATAACACACAGCAACAATAAAAATTTGATTACCTGGACATGAGATACAAAGGACAGCCCAGCAGCCTCAATGGTCAAAAGAAGTCCATGTAGAGACCACATCTGTAAACCTGGGATTGAAGTTTTAGCCAGCAAAGAGACCGAGCTCACAGTTGCAGGAACCAAACTTGATAAAGCCATTCCTCCTGCACTGCAGTTATGATAGATGATTATAGAGAAAGACAAAACCAAGTGTATAGAATACGACAAAAACCAGCAACGCCGTTACAAAAAACTGAAAGAAGAAACCTCCAGTTACAAGCGTACAAGTCAGCTTAACTATACAAATTCCAACACAGCAAAAGAAAATGGGACAAGCTGTTACAAATAAGTAGCAAGCACTGTTAGGATTCAAAAAACTATATTCACTAAAGGCAAAATCTCATGGTTTTTAACTTACAGAATTTCTTTAAAGAAATAACCTACCTTTTCTATTTTCCTTTTCCATTTTTATTTTGCTTGTTGACACCAAGAAATCTATTGCCTTTCTACGTTCACCAAGTTCTAAAGAGGGACCACTACAAGATCCTATCCAGATAAGTGGTTCCAAGGGGTGTTGCACACCCTGGCCTATTAGTTCGATCCAGTGGTTGGTTTGAATCTCATACCCTTAGCTGAACCAGAAAACGGATTAAATTATAACACAGCAGTGACAACAGCAATAACTCTGTGAGCTCAGTGTCTAATACAGAGGTTCTGCAACCAATGGATAACTCTAAATTGTGTGAAGTGCTAAAAGTGCTCATTTCCACAACATTTTAGCTTTATTGTCTTTATTTTCACTTTAGTTTTCCATGGTCTACTATAGCTTATTAAGACAGCATTAATTAAGATTTTGTGTTCTACTGACTTAGAAAATTCTTGGGTTCCAAGCTGGTACATTCAGTTGTAACACCACATATCTCGAACAATCCTATCTCATATTCCAACATTTTGAAATTAATGATAGGGAGGAATGGTAGAGGCTGCTAGCAGAAGTCTGAAATTGCAGAAAACTAATTGATTTGGATGTTTTCGTTATAACTTTTTAGAACCAAGTTGATCACCCAAAAAATTCCACATTCTCAGCTGGAAGTTCCATTCAGACCTCCTTAAGACTTCCAATCTTCCACTTAAAATTGAATGTTTTGTGCGAGCTTTGCCCTTATCCAATTCCTTTCCACATTACTGATATTGGAAAAAACTATAGAACATTCTGCATTTGTCTTGACCTCCAATGAACAGCCAAGACCCCACTATTATTTTTCAGCAATATAACTCAAACATATGAACAGAAAATTATCTATTGTATATGAATAATAGAAATGATTAAAGAGAAAAAGCAATCAAGATAGAGAGAGAGAATATAATATCTCACCTGCGATGAATGCAGCCAATGGCAAGGGCAATTGAACCAGCATAATTGGCATCGGTTACCCCAGTTAGGTCACCAAGCAGCAATCTGGCCTGCTTATCACCAGAGAGCAGGTGAGACAACAGAAAACAGAACAAGATTAATAATGATTACAAATTGGATATTGCAATGAGACATTAAAAGCTTTAAAAGAGCAGCCAAATACAATAGGTCAACCACTTCAATATATAGCTTTTGATGTAACAAATTAAACTTTAGGGTGCATTTAACAGCAAAGAATTCAGTTATGATATAGGAATTGAAGTTTGTTTTGAGAAAAATAGGCTCTAGCATCTCCAAAATTTTAACTTCATAAGACCAAAGACATTAAAGAAATAAGAGAACAAACAAGTGACACAGTTATCAACATTAACATGAGTAACATTCTGAATGAACATGTTTAAAAATCTAAACAGAGGATCATGAACACAGGTGTATTTGTTTATAAAATTAAAATATAAATCTCATACATGTATGATCATAAGCATGTGTTTATGTGCATACATACAAATCCATAAATAAATGTACAAGCATAGACATAGAAACATGGCAATCATTTACAGGCAAAAAATGCATAGACATCAGAAACATGCAACTGACCATCCTTGCCGTAGATATATCATTTCCAAGGCGAGCTAAAAGACCAATACCCTCACACGATGCCCTACGTTGTGATGCACAAATGTCTCCTTCAACCAGAATACTCTGTGAATTAAAAAGTAAAATGCATTTGACAGGAGGCAGGATAGTAAAGAACTTCTGATCGATTATATGATTGCAAGCCACTGATTTCGTACCTGGAAAATAGCCTGTATTGAGTTTAACACCTCTGGTCCCAAAGGTTGAAGACGTAAATTAAGCAATGCCTGAGGCATAGATTCAAATCACAGATTTAAATTTTTTATTTTTTATTATTATTGTTTTTGATAGGAAACAAAAGAATATTATTCAAAGCCCACTGAGCATAGTCAAATACATATCAAAGAAGGTAAGTACCTTTAGCCCCGCAATTAACCCTACACATATATTGGTTACACTGGCTGAATGCCATGATTGCTTTTTTCCTGCTTTGAAACACTGCTCAATCATTCCAAGAAGTGACAGCATCCCACTGCTGTCCTGGGAAGTCATAACCAAAGCCATGTTAACATTTGGGCATCACAGTTTACTAATAAACAAAATAAGCCAATACCAATCCTCTACCTGAGAAGCAAACATGATTCCAAAGCAGAGAAGCATCTGGTTCACCAATGTTTTCTTTATTGTCTCCGGCTTCAAGATAAAAATGTATTTGTCAGCAAATGGCATTGAAGAAAATAATAATAAATAGAGCAGTAAATATTAAGATACTAAGGAACAAACCAAAATCCACAACTTTCCATTTAAACTCAACACCTAGAGCATATTCCCACAGTAGAACGAGCTCTATGGTATATTTTGTTTCCCTTTTTTATTTTCTATTTTTTTTTTCTCTGTGCCCACTACCAAGAGGAAAACCATCCCCTAGTACAATCATCACATAGCTTCCACTAATCCTGTCAGTTTAGGTTACAAGTAAAAGTTCAACACCGATACTCTAGCACTAACATACCCTTTCTCATGCAAATGAAGTGGGTCAAAAGGTTTAATTCTTTTAATTATTCTTCATTATTTTACAAACTTTACCCCATTCCTCCCTAATATAACACAGAAAACTTGTTTTCCAACTGTACAAATGTTCTTGATTATTTGTTAGGATAATTTTGGGCCACTTTTCATGTTTGACCAACTTCAAAAATTTCTCAGTTTTGACCAAAAATGTTAAAACTGAACTGTTGAAGAAAATTAAATAAAAAATTATTATACTGAATCTCTCTTGAATGTTAAACAAAGTATATAGACATGCCTTTATTAGGCTAAAATAATAAAGCAACATAAACTAAGAATCCAAAACAAACAAAGAAAAGACTAATAGTATTCAAACTAGAAATATACTTAATGAGATTAAAAGTAGTGAAATTAAATAAGTTTAATTTCAATTCTAACATGAACAACATGGAACTATGCTCAAGAATCACTCTTGAACAAAAAACCATGTTGTTTTGCGCTCAAGAGTGACTCTAGAGCACATTGCATTGTGGTCAGAAGTGATTGTAGAACACACTGTTTTTAGTCTTATCCTGCTTGAAAGTGAATCACTCTCGAGGAAAATGAACCACTCTCGAGATTTCTACACTCCGTCTTAAACCTGCTGATTCCATCTCAAATTCAACAAATCTAAATTAATATACAATCAAACACGGAAGTCTCATCCCAATCTACAATTTCTACTCTTGCATTGACACATTTTGCATCTATTGACATTTTTTTATATTGCAAAAAAGAAGTCTTGAGATTGCTTAATTAGCTGATATCAGAACAACAAACAATTTAACGAAAGTTGTTTTCAGGTTGATTGCATAAATTTCAGATTCAGTTTCTCAGGTTAGGGTTTTCTAATTTTTTAGAGTTTTGAATACAAAAGAGGAAATGATAAAAATAAAGAGTTCTTGTGTTTTAGCATTTAATTTTAATGAAAAAGAAAATTCCAGTAAAAGAAAATATTCATCACCTGAGGGAAGCTAGAAACTTCATTCTCCCATACACAAGGCATGAGACCATCTTTTCCACCTTTAAAAGCGCGAAGTTCGTCCTCAAACCAATCACTGAATAAAAACAATTTGAATAAAGATAAATACTGCTTCACTTTTTCATATGAAAGTAAATATTGGAAACACATGATACGATTTAAAAGAAGGGTAGCACATGCAACATCAAGGCTGTAAGTTAATAGGTCAAAGATCTTAACCAAAAGACATACAATATAATAATGTTTGAGAAAAGCTTAAATGTTATGAAATGGAAAGATAATTACCTGCCAGGAATCCAGGGTCCCAACCATGCATCTCTTTTGTCTAACAGCAACCTCAAGCATGAGCTTTCTTCACATGCGGAAGCATCCCTTTTGATGAACCCAACATGAAGGAACATAAAATAATGATGCTCAAGGGAGGAAAAAAATTATTCACATAAAAGAGCATTATTATGTATATTCACCCCATAAAAAGTGATAAATGATAACAATCTGGAAGTCTACTTAACCTACCTGTATGGTATTGTGCATAAATTAAGAAGTTGGGGATGGTCACTTTTATATGCCACGGGATCAGGGAGGGACTGATAAGCTATCAATGTTCTGATGATGAATATGTCCAGTGCAGGCTTGATGTTTGGTAGTTCTTTGGCTGATATCGCTGATATGTAGGACAAAGCCCTGCTTTCCATAATACATTAGTAATTAGGAACTACTGTTGCAATTAAAAACTATAAAGGAAAATGCATATGATCTAGCACCAATAAAACCATGCCAAAGAAGCAACTGAACAGAAACATAGCACCAAAAGTCAAAAAAGTGAAAGTCATCATACCTACTCAGATATACCATTACTGGTTGAAGTAGAATCCCACTGTTTGCAGCATCAGCAGATACGAAGCATCTTACAAATGCCGTAAGTGCATCAACTGCAGTAGATAATACACTACAAAATGAAAAGATATATCAAATATAAATAGCCAATCACAAGAGACTTTTTGACTTTTGTAGAGATCCAGTTTGGCAGCATCAAACTACCACCAGAATGATTAAATATTCAGCACTAAATTTCAGGACACGCAATCTATATAAAATGAAATAGGAATACAAAGAAGAAGAAGCAAAAGCATATAGAACAATACTGTCATATAAAGCTCATATGCAACCGGCAATCTATCCTCAACAAATGAATCAGAAGTTCCTTTATGTTCATTAGTGACTGTAAGCTAATAAACCAACATGTTACCATTTACATTAAAAAGCAGGGATATAATGTTACACCGCCAACTTCAAGAGGTTATTTTTCAGGAGAAAAAATCAGAAATTAACTTGTTATTCAATATCTTGCATTTTTCAAAAATAAAGCAAACAGTCAAGACTGGAGATGACTAATTAGGTCAATCTTATTGAGTCATCTAGACAAAACAACTGACATTGCAAGAACTTCCATCACTTAGAGAACGCCATTATTTTTATCCCTTTTCGGCCAAAAGAGCAGTGAGTCAATTGTACATAAACAGCAACATGTGTCTCAGAAACATAAAATGGGAATTATAGAGCATTTGAAGCCTGTATTCATATACAAAAGAAAAAAAATCAAATACAGCACCGCTCCTTTTAGAGATTGATTGACATATGTACTTTCTGAAAAACTGAAATATTTGGGGGAAAGAAATTATTTAATATTTAAAAAAACATAGCAACAATAACCCAATAGTACAAAAATCAAATATTATCCAGCCTTACCCAACAAAAGGCAGGTAATCATGACAATGACAAATGCTCAAGAGTTAGAATGCCTCTTTTTCCCTCTTCCTAAATTATTGTAGATGTATCAGAATGAAACATCATATACATTAATATATAAGACTAACTAGTTCTAGAATTGTTAGAGTCCTCCCAATATAACCAGGGGTTAGATCATAAATTAGAGAATGTACCAGCTACAAGCCAGGATTTGTGGTTCCATAATGAGAACCCACCTAATAGGATAATAATTGGAAAGGAGGAAATATTAGTTCATGATCTGTACTCATAATCTCGCTTACCATATCCTAGATGTCAAATCTCCATTTTGCTTAATTAGATGTTCTGCATTTCCACTGAAAAGAGTAGCCCATAAGGAAAGAATATCAAAAACCTGGTCTTCAAGCTCCTGCATGCACCAAAAATAGCACTATAATATACTTCTAATGATAATAAGAAATTAACAATATAGAAATAACTGTAAACCTCTTTTGGCATAGAAGCTAATAGTGATGATAAAAGTAACCATCCAGCTTCTTTCTCAACTATTGCAACGAGAGTGTTCCGACTGGATTCTGTTAGCATTTTCTTTGAAACTTCAAGCACCAACTTAGGTAATCTGATTGCAATAACATGATGATATTTAGAGCTCTGCATATCAGAGTAGACATAATATAGAAAAGTAATTTGATTTGTTGAACTTGGAAACGAAAAGGAATGAGGGGTCAAGGAGCATAAAACTATGACAGAAGAAAATAAGACAGCATAAAATCAAATACATTTATAGGCAGCATTATCTTTCATTTTCTAAATCCGGCACCATATCTTCATTTAATTAGACCTAAAATTAGACATCTAAAAGTTCAAAAAATGTTATCAAAAAAATCTGAATTCAATGGGATAAAGAAAAATGCAAGGCAGCCCCCAGAAAATAAGAAATGAGTTCCCAAAGAGTACAAATGGTAGCCTACGCAGGTTTAGAATGGGAAATAACCACCCAAAACCTTACACACAAATCCTATCCTGTCCAGTTCAACTAATATATTGGGAGCACTGCTTGGTAAAAATTTTGTTAGAATGTGCAAATTGCATTCCTCATCAACCTCAGGAAATGCAAATAAAGCGGCACATACAAGGACACTTAAATCAACTTGATCACAATTAGATGAGATCATCTACTTGGATAATTTCACCTCATTTATCGTATCTACTTGGATAATATCCTAGGTTCATTTCTAGGGCATCGTGTCCTTTTCTGTATCTGCATCTTCATCTTTTTGGTATATTTTTATGGTGTTGTTTCCTTATAGGAGACTCCTGGTTCACCTCTATTGTACTCTTTCCTTATAACGGACTCCTGGTTCACCTTTATTGTACTCTCATTTTCAAGAAGATGAATTCTGTTTTATTAGTTCACCTTAACTGTATTCTCATTTTTAATAATGGAGAAGAAATAAGAATACGACATCACTGCAATTCAGGACATCACTATCGTGTGAAAACTTGCCAAGTAGTAACTGGGGAGACCAGATGATAAAGCAAAAGCATTGAATTCTTCATAGGAACCGCAAGACAATCACAGTATTAAAATTTAGAAAACCACCAAAGTACAAAATAGAAAAGATCGTTACCTGGCAGGATAACCTAGAGGTAACTTTGGAGAAATGAAAACTAAGGCAGCTAAAACCGTAGCCTGCCCGTGCAATGAATCAAGTTCCACTTGCAAATTGTTTCCCTATCCACAATATATCAAAACCCCTTAGTATATAAATTTTCCAATCAAAGCGTGCATGGCAAGGTACACTTAAATCTGCTACAACAAGAACCAATCAAACAGTTATCATATATTACGAGAGAGTTTGCAATAACTAGATAGACTGACAAGCATACCAAAAGTAGGACTACCCTTAATTTTGATTATTAGAGTTATTCTACAATAAAAATGGTGAACTAAAGTAAACAAGAGCTGAAACACAGTCTACTCAGCAACGTGAACAGTAACAGTAAATGACAGCGGGCAGAAATGAGATACATTATTTAATGTTATCCGATACCACAGAAAATGGGTGGAATTAAGATAGTAAAATGAGAACTCTAGGACTAAGTACATGGAATCAAGGCAAATAATAGAAGCAATTAGAGAAAGGCTAAGGAGAGAGAATAAGAAAAACCAAACCCCAGAATCCCACTGAGACCTCCCAAAAGGTTCAGCTGAGGAATTTTTATAAAATCTCCACATTGAAACAGGCAAACAAAAATTTGAAATCCAACTATCGTTGAATTGTCTGCACAAGAATTGTTTATAAAGAAACAAAAACTAATTCCTAATCTTACAAGGAAAACAACTCTTAAATCAGCAATAAAAAGATTTCACAGTAGCACATAACATCATGCCTCAGTGAATTGATCTTATCAGTAGTGAAATGAGAAAAGGTATCTATCCAGTCGTCCAGCTGTCACTTTTCAGACTTTTCATATATTTGTCGCTATACATGTATCACACCTTTTGTAAATAATAATAATGATGATAATGACAATGATGCAATAAATAACAAGATCCTTTTACCAATTTCAACAGAATAAAGAGTGCAGCAAGCTCAATAGGAAGCTTATCACAAAGTACTGCTGACAGCTTATTTCAATTAGCAGATGTTTATGCCTTGAAAACAATTTCTTTATCATCAATTGAATCACCTTTTTTCAGAATATGAACAATAGCCTCCATTTAATGATAACTGATCTAGATCCTAAAAACAACAAGGCTTTCAAATAAGCACGAGTAGTCAAATGCAATAAAGCAGCTCCACTGGACCATATACCTGGAGCTAACATCACATAACAAAATTGAGACATTGTAGAATAAGCTAAACCTCTTAATTTCTTTTTGAGCAAGAGCTAAAGTAGCTCCCAAGATTACTGTTAATATAACTATCAAAGATAAAGATATGTGCAGTATGACCATAAAAAGCAGAAGAAAGTGACCTACCAAAAGCATTCGCACTGTACCATGATAGCAGCACAGATAAGAGTCAAAATAGGAAAATAGGGAAAATTATGCTAGATTATGCATATTCATTGTCTCTCAGTAATTCACCATCCTCATGCATAGTTGCACACCTTCTGGTTCATGAAAGAGAAATGCAAAACAGGAGGGGAATGTATCCATAAAGCCCAAGGAGAAAGCTAAAAAACAACACTAGTTGATAATCACTGATGATAAGGCTTCATAACATGACATTGCTTCAGCCATGAGAAAATTAAAATACCTAAAATGCAATTTTCAACTAATTTCATCCAACTTATACGTCTAATCAGCATCACCTTAGCATTCACTGAAGCGTACAATTTTACATAACGTTGAACTTAATTGGTTTATAAGACCTTGCTCATCATATTGGTTTGCAGCTCCTAAGCGCACAGTCCCTATTCATCTAATTATGTTATGAACCTCCCTATCCTTCACCCTCTTAAAAGCCACAACATGACATTCCTAGAGCTAAATACAGTTGAGTAGCGAATAAGTTCAGTACAATATCACAGCATAAAGCCCTGCAGACCAAACAGAAAACAAAATAATAAGAGCATTTGTTCAAGAAGAAAAAAATTGGTGCCAGCAACACATGTTAAGCCCTTGGTTGGGGAGAGAGGGAGAAAGAGACTGACTTCAAAGGGAGAGGAAGACAATATGTTTAACATCAAAGAAAACACATTAAAAAATGAAAAGAATTCCAATCTAACGGGATGCATAATTTGGAAGGAAAAGTGGATAAAAGAGTTATGATGTGTCTGATATTAGTTTGGAAATGCTGTTTTTCGAAATAATTTAGAAAATGAAAATGGTAATTTTCTACGTTCATTTTGGGATTGAGAACATGTCTTTTATTGTTTCTTGAACCTGTTTCCTGGGAATTTTTACGGTGAAATTATATATGTTGTACATGATTGAAAATGACAAAAACTGTGAGTATGTGTTCGGTAAAACTAATTTCTGTTTTCAAAAATAGTTTTACCAAACATATATTCATAAGAAACTAAAAATAGTATATTTGTATTAAAGATGAAGAATTAGTATCATATTGTCAACGCGTTTTCTGCTAAGAAAGCAAACGACCCAAGAGAGGGGGGAAAAAACCTATGCTATACTCCAAAAGTTAAACCATTCACCACTGTAAAAGGATGGACCAACCATCACAACTCACAACTTCATCCCAAAACCCCTCCCAGTCGGGATGAATGAAGGAAAAAGAGAAAGCTTGGAACTCCTTAGAGATTGAAACCCAAAGCAAAGGTAGACAGACTCCATACCATAAACTCATTACTTACAATTAGATATTGACACATCCATGGCCACTTTCATTGCCTAACAAGCTTGCTCAGGTTCGTACAAAAATTTTACCAAATAGATTCAGGATGCTTTCATCTCAGTATTCTTTTCATATGTGAAATCATGTAGTCCATGAATGTAACTGCCAGATTACGAGGTGGATGGCTTCAGGACTCCACTACAGGATGAAACTTTTAATTCATTTTGCCAATACCAACACAAATCTATTAAGAGTAACAACCAATATTCAGAAGCAAATTCCACTGCAAACTAAACAACAGTCGCATGCAACTAAAGACTTGCAGCTTAAAAATCCATTACTACACAATGTACATCAATTCAGTAACAAGAACACAACCAGCAGAGACAAACAAATGCACCCAGGATAATCAGTGCAAAACTATGCTGATTTAAAATGGAAAATTAAAAAGGAGTAGAAGAAGAGAAGAAATAAAGAAAGAAAAAAAAGTGATATAAAAAGGCATAGTAGAAGAAGAAGAAGAAGAAAGCCTGATTCTGGTAAAGACTGGTCTGGATCTCTTTTCATTTTCTGATTTCATCTCGTCTAGTAAAAAGCAGAGAAAAGTCATTTGTTTTATGTTTTGGAGATGATCATTTGCTTGAGTTTGAAAGGAGAACTAGTAAAAACTGTTTTCTACTTAATAACCAAAATGTATATCCCTTTTTTGGCATTTTATGATTCTGCTTTTATAGAATTCCCAACAGATACTATTTTCACCTATTCTTTCAGAACATAAACAAAATATGCCTCAAAAAACGTGTTTGCTAAACTCATTAAACTAGTCCTTAGATTAAGGACTGAAACTCGCATAAAACAGTAACATATATCTCACAATTAAACCAAGTTAATATGCATAATTCAGAGTATTAAAAGATAATTAACAACATAACAAGAATAACAGGTCACACAAAGAGAATGAACACTTTTACCTTTTGAAATGCAACATTTTCTCTTAAAGCATTTAGTGTTGTCACCCCATATGAAATCAACCCACCAACGCAGGTTGGATCAACTTCAGCCAGCGCATGCAGTGTCAAAGCAGCCTCAATACGTACCTGGGCATAAGTTTCCAATTGACATTCCATTGCAACCAAAGATTATATCAATAAGAAACATAAAGGTTGGAACACAGCTTCGGCAGACTATATAGGGGGCAAAGAGGAGCTGGAAATCATTTATGCTATCTCAAGCATTAGATAATAAAATGTAGTTTGTTATGCATAAACTTGGAATTGGTATCAAAGTCATGGATAAACCAATTTTCAAAAACCAGGGATGAAGTCATAGTAGTTCCCAACGAGCAACCATATTTTACAGTTCTCGAAAGTGATATTCTTACATACAAATAGCAAAAGAAACTCAATGAAAGAGACAGGATCAAGATCTTACAAGTTGCGAAGAATGAGACACAGCTGCAACAACTGTGCTATCAAGCACGTCCTTGAATTCAGATGGGACCTGCAAATGAAGAAGCCAAGAACTATATTACCAATTACAGAATCTGTGCATACACATATGCACATACATAAGTTATATTTCTTTTGCGTTCTTCTTAGACAGCAAACACGCAAAAATATTGTTGAGAACAAAGAATATATTACAAAGAAGTATTTCAATTTTCCTTTAGACAAGAATTTTACATTTACCAATCACAGATGCTTCTTCTAATGAACAACAGGAAAAAGAGAAAAACAAAATAAAGCTTTATAATACATGGAAGGCTTCAATTCCATAGTTTTCCAAATTCTTACATGAAGCATTTTTATAGGAAACTGAAAATTGTATAAAATAACGAAGGAAAAGAATGTTAATTGATCATGCAGACCAGTTGTCACACAAGATCAACAAAAAACCCAATGGGAGAACCAAATACAATGAAGAAAGTTCCAATGAGATTCACAATGAATACACAACCACCTCTGTACAAAGCTAAACCAGTCTATACATTATCCCAAAACCTACCTTCAATTTAGATGAATACAGAAAAAAGATGAATGTTGGAACTCTTCAAAGACCAAAGTCCAAAGTGAAGCCAAAAGACAAACTCTGTCCTACACCAATCAATGTTCTCTCTTTTTCTTCATCAAAAATAACAATTGTCTTTTTCTTGCCAATCACCCAAGAGCTGAAATAGTTAATCTTCAAACAGTTTTGGCCTTGAATCCGTTCCAAAAAGCACAAGTATTCTCAAGAACCCAGAATAGTCCACTTAATCTTGGCTTCTTTGCTCAATTCTTACATAATGCATATTCATACTTTAATGATTCCTCCACATGATCCCCCAACGAACCACTGTCCTCTCCAATTTGACCTTCACTTTCTATCCCATCCTTCTTTATGTTCTTTACACTACCTTTTCAGTTTTTGCTCAAATTACATAACACATTTTTATGTTATTTAAACCCAACTTCAGTGACATGCAAAGGAGAGTGCAATATTTTCTATAAACACTTTTGCTTGTTCCAACTAATTGCATCAATCAATGCACAAAGCTTATTAACAAGTGATGTCAACTGCACTACCATTTGTTTGATCTAGAATTATATCATACTAAAATCACAACAAAATTGATCATTTTAAGCTCAAACTCACCTCTCCTAGTGTTTTCAACGTATACGACAAAGTGCGTAGCGCAGCAATTTTCATAGATGGACTGGCATCAAGTGACTGAAGCTGCAAGTTTCCAGAAAAGGTCAGCTTCATAGTATATTCAAAGGAAAAATATCAGGACCCAGCAGACAACCAAACTCTGCAAAATGACAATTTGATTCAAATAGAGATGCCTATTTGGCAATTCTTTAGCAAACCTGCTTTCCCAGAAAAACCAAAAAGCTCCTTTGAGTAGGTTCCATCATCTGATCAGTCACACCAATCCGTAGGATATACAGAACACAAGCCTTTGAAAACCAGAGATACATTGGTCATCAGCAGAACAGACAGAAGCACCATTGGCATAAGCAACAAATTAGTTAAGCATGTACCAGTGCATGAGCATCAACAGAAATATCTAGACGAAGCATTTCCATAACTAGCAAGGCATAGTCTTGAAGCTCACTATCTGGATGAAGATATTTCAGACGAATAGTCTGCAAAAAAATAATCCAATTAACTGGTAATATCCATTATAGTCCAAATAACAAGGTAAATTAAATTAGCAGCAAAACAGATATCAGACCTAGCTTAGTTAGTTAATTGATAGACAACATAGCATTTGATTTTATGAAATTTAAGCGCAAAGGGCTAGACAATGTGGTGAACTTTCCAGGAGCACCAACCTCAGACCAACAAGTAATCCATCACTCCAAACCATTTTCAGCGAGAAAACTTAATGGAGTGAACACTCACCATAATCTAATAAGTAGCACATACAAACATGACTTAGCAAGTACACATTTCTTATCTCAAACGATTCAAAAACAATCTAATTTCATCCCATCGTGCTGAAATAACTGCCACAAATTTTCATATAAATGATGGTGCTTGCTGTAATGCTAATATATTATCTGTTAGAATATCTTTTCTTTTAATTATAAATACACACACAAAATAAAAAAAGAGAAAGAGAAAGGATGAGAGAGAAAGTAACAGATTGAAGTATAATTTTCAGTGTCTACCTGTAAAAAGTATACCCAAGCTAAGGTCAGACTGACTCGCATGTTCTTTGACCGAGCACCATTTGCTGCAATGTAAACAACTAATGAGAAACAATAGGATGCCACAAAGTATGCACAGCACTTTCCAGATAAACAAAAAAGAAAAGAGCATTTCTAAATTATTCACATATATTGCATGCAATCATATGCAAACATATGTGAATTAGAAATATTAATAGACAAGATATCATTATGCCACAGCATTGCCGCTTGCTAGTCAGCATCCAGTGACAGATCAGGGTGAAACATAGCCAACGACTCAAATGGCCATTACAGTGTTAGTTCTACACTCAAGATTTGGACTACACTCTCCACACATAAGTGCACAGAGTTTTTATGCACGCTTGTCTACGGAATTTTATACATACTGACTTAAATGTGAGTATATATAAGTAGAAATATCATGGAAGGGTATTTCCCTCTCCTTCAGTAGCATGACAAAACAAGTCTTTTTACTATTATCAGGTATACACATAAACTCAATTTCAGAAATAACTCCAGCAAGCAATTAACATAAACAAATTATTTTGAATTAGCACACAATCTCCCTTCCCTGTTTTTATAATAACTGAGGTCAACACCTAACATAAGAATCTGCCACATAAGAAGAGTAACTGCTATTTAAGGAGAAGAGAGATTATTCCCAAAGGAAGCATGAATGAAAGTTGTATTCTTCCTATTAAATTAAGTGATGCACCACATATTTGCCTAGATAAGCAGAATCCTAAGCAACCTTCATGCAAGAATTTTCTATGCAAATGAGTTTGACGCCAGAGGTAACTCAAAAGCTTATGCCAACTGATTAAAGGGTTAGCTGCTGCAGATAGATCCTCCACCTCCTTCAGATGTTAGTTCTACCACTTGCAGGAGTACCTAACAGCACAAGATGCACACCAACACAATAACAAAAGAAAATTGCTTTCTGTTGACGTAAGAGCATAAGTGACTTCTTTCTAAAAGTTGCTTCCTATTACATTCAACTTAAAATACCCTTAACAAAAAACACCTGGCACTCAAAAAGTGCTATGGAGATTATATTAATTAATCAAGAGTACAATCTAAGAATGAATTCCACTTTGGATACACTACAAAGATGAAAACAATATGAACCAAATGTTTTAAGGAACAAAAATCTCAGTGGTCAAAACAAGAGTACACCTCTAGTGAAGGGCAGAGTTAAATGCCTTTGCAGACCACCTTCAAGTGTCTTTGCTGGAGGAAAAGGGCCTTTTCCCCTTGGTTGCACCTAGCAATAGTGACAAAATCAAACCATGATAGTGCAAGAGAGATCAAATAGAAAAGACATGGGCAACCGAGAAATACTTACCTGTGCTTGAGGATTCATTCCAAGAGCGAGTATTGATCCCAAAGCTTCTGCAAATGCATCCCTAACAGATGATATAGGATCCTCAAGGGCCTACAAAAAGCAGCCAATTATCAGCTCCTAAGAAATTTAAAAATCAACAAAAAGAATAAGGGGAAAGAGATGCAAACTAAGAATAACTGCCTTGACACAATGAGTGGCTGAATTATCAAGTTCTCCAACTCCTAGACCCGGCCCTCCAATGTGGGCAAAAGCCTTCAGACAACGTGCAGCAGCTATTCTGACAACAAATGATTTATCCGCAATGGCAAATCGCGTGATGAGACGGAATGCCTCAGAATATGCTGAAGCAGCACCACCACCACCACCCGAGCCTTCTAAAGCATTTTGAAGCAAAAGTAGAGCCTCTTGCCTCACAAACTCCTGCATTTGAATTATGCAAAAATGAAGTTTAACAACAATAACAAAGTTGAATGAAACTCACTCCATATTAATGCCAATCAATGCTCACGTCAACAAGTTCCATCTGAGGACAATATATTAATCAAAATTTCATTTTCCACTCTCTTGGTACACTGTTGAAAGGACCTCCATAAAAGCCCTACAAAACCAAAGAAACAAAACAACTATGCTAGAGAACATAGGAAACAAGGCTGTAGATTTTCCCTTTACAGACTACAGCATGTCCACACTTTTCCATCTTTTTAATTTTCAATAAAATTTATTGTCTTCAAAAACTGACAAAATTCTGTAAATATCATAAAAGTGATATAAAAAAAGTAAAGCAGCAGTTGTTTGCGAAACAAAACTACCTCACTAAACTTCATAAGTTTGGTTGTAATGATAGTTGTCTCAAGCAAACCCGAAGTAATTTTTTTCCCAAAATGTCGATATAGTTCTCCAAGACACTGTGCAGCACCTACCAAAAATGATTATAAATTCTCAGTAACACTCCAATTGCTACAGCATGATAAACATGGTTGTGATGATACAGCAGTAGGCTTTATAAATAAAATGCAAGAACATGATAAAAGTTCCTCGTTATAACAAAATCCCACATCATGTTCCTACCAAAAGCACCAAATCTTGTTAAAAAAATCATATGACATCAACGGTCCATTTGGTAGTACTAATTAGCACTTCAAAAAGCGCTAATTAGCACTCCATAAATGCTAAATGATGTGTTTGATAATTTTTTCTAAAAGTAATTATTTTAAATCAAATTAGCAGTAGCAGTGATTTTAAAGTTATCATCTAATTAGATGTTTTTCTCAAAATTGGCACTTGGGAATATATTGCAAATAATATTTAACATTTGCTACTAACTATAATGTTATATTTTTCTTAGATTATCAAATTACATTTATATCATAACAAGTTTATTTACTTGATCTATTTACAAGACTTATGATAATCCAAATAATAATTAATTTTCAAGATATTTATAAAATAAAAATGTTCTTATTGTAAAATAATTGATTTATTTTTTTATGTTTATTTTTATTAAAAATGTTAAAAATAAAAATATCACCATTACATAAATATTTATTGTATTCATATTTAATTTTATGTCATAGTTAATTTGAAAAAATACATATAACATCTCTTTCACAGATTTTGCTAATACCATAAAACTTTTTAATTATAAATATAAACACCTAATTTAACATTTAGTATAAATACCTTTTATAATTGATAACCAAACAATAACCGATTTTCTAAAAAGGGCAAAATATTTTAGCGCTTTCTCTTTAATACTCCCCAATAGGCCCAAAATACATAGATTCGGCACAACTTCTGAACCATGTAAGTAACATTTAATTCTTTTTCCTCCCTTCGCAATGGGTAATAAATATAATGAAAATCCTAGAGAAAAAGGGGTCAAAGGGAAAGCAAGTAAACGAATTAAAGAAAAAGTAATGAAATTATTTAAAACTAATAAACAACCAAAAACCTGAGACACCAACATTAGTAGAAATTGAATTATAGATAAAAGTAACAATAAAGAAAAATAGACCCCTCAAATTCATACCTGTTAACCCAATAACAGAATGCTTCAGCATTGTAAATGCAATTATTCACCCACATACTCCAAAAACTTAAAAGAAACAAAGAAATTCAACAAAATGCTTTTTATCTCATAAAATAGTCCCTAGAAAACTGCAATTATTCAACCAGAACATTAACCAAGAAACTGCATGAGAAGAAAAATAAATCATGAACCAAGTACACCTTGAAACCAACCAAATGCAAAAGGCCGATCTACCACTTCAACTCTTCTTATATATAGAACACAAACTGACAATAAACTTCTTCCTCCAAGAGAAAATTTCCATTACACGATGTGACTATTAAATGATACATTCTACTATTTTGGTATTGATACACATACTAGCTTCGTATGCTAATAATAAACTAGACATTTGTAATGCCCTAAGATACTCTTTAGATTTTTTTTCCATCCTTAAATACTACCTTAGAATATTCAGAAAGAAATTTCCAGTTTTCAGAGATATATAAGACAAGTATCCTCAAATGATTTATGCCTCATGGTATCTTTTCCTGTAACAATCCATTGTACTCAGACCATGTCGAAACCTCTAACATCAGCAAGGTTTATATATTTATATATATATATATATATATATATATATACACACACACATATATATTTGGCGAAGACACTAAGAAATATGTTAAAGAAGAAAAATAGAATTACAAAGGTGGAACAGGTGTGGACAAAAATTTTAAAAAAAAAAAAGTGAGGGAAAACGGGGGAAGGAAAATAATCTGCACAAAACTTATCTATCAACCCAAACTGTCCATCCTTCCCCCAACGAAGAACAATCACTACAGAATTAACCCAAAACCCCTTAAACAATCCAAATGCATGAAGAAAAATAAACAATCTTCAAAGTCCTCTGAAATTGCGGTCAAGACTCCTTCAAAAGTCTTACTTTATTTGAAAAACCATCTATGTTTTTTTCCCTCTTCTCTCCAAAAGCACGGTTGTTTATTTCTTGCCATAACACTCAAAAGATAGCCAAAATACAAGTCCAAAGAATTCTGGATTTCTTCCCTTTCTGGAAAGCAAAAGTATTCTCTAAAAGTAATGAAAATAAATGAAGCCAAAACAGCCCATGAAATCTTGGTCTTTTTACTCGCTCTTACCCGCAAGCCTGAGGCCACATCACGTTGAAGGAAAAGACAATTAATGGCCCATTACCAAGTTTCATTCCAATTCCTAGATCCAAAAATAAAGCATGGGTATTTTCTCTTTTCTGAAAGGTAGTTCAGCTAAAAGTTGAAACTTGCATTTCCTCGGATCTTTATGACCAAAAAAAATTTTGAAGCTTTTTCCATTATTCCATCAATTATAGTAATTCTTTTACAATCTTTCAGCTCCGCTATTAATAAAAATGTTTAGCCTTGAGCTATAAATGACACTTCATTTCAAGTTTTCACCTTAATGTAACTCTAAGATATATAGAATATATACGAATCCATACTACTACTAGAGATTTTCTACCCATCTACACCCCCTCACCCCCAACCAAAAGGAATGTCAATAAGGCAAACCACCCCATCTACACAAAGAGCCCAACCACCCCCAACAAGGCAAATATGCAAAACTCTTAATCGAGAACCTATTTGCACTTATATCAAGGTAGGGACAAGATAAAAGATCCTACTCCCTACCCTGAGATATTAACCTTTCTCAAATTTCTGATTAGGGCAATCGATGAATAAATAGATCTCCCCAAGGTAAATTTCTATTCCTAGCCAGTCAAAAGTGAAAACCCTTAATTGATTAAACTTCACTAGTATACCACCATTTAATCTTAAATTGTTAAAACTATTATATTTGTCTATTTTTCTTTTTGATTTACCAGTAACTTTATCTTTAACAGCTCCTCACAAACACTCCAAAATACCATTACATAGCTCAACTTCATCGGCAGATTCCCTATTAACTCTGGCCATGATTGAGCAATAAAACAAAGGCCTAATCCTAGCTAAATTGGTGTCATGAGGTGGTGAAGAAAATATAGCAGAAAAAGAGAAACAAATGCAACATTTACTTCTAGTAAATTAGGTAGCAATGGGAAAATAAATTTTTAGTTTGTTTCCCTATAGGAACATATAGGTAAGTATCTAGCTAGAAGAGGTGATGTATTTGACCAACCGGCAACTTTTTGAGGCTCGCTCCTCTTCCCCTCTGATAGAAACCCTTGAAGACTGCTCACTCTTGAATATATTGAAATGTTGTCTCCTTTGGATATTATTCTTCCCATTGCTACTGAAGCCAAATGACGGACAGGCCTCCGAGCACCAAGAATAAGAAGAGAGTACAATGCATCCTCACATTTTCTTTGCCACAATAAAATTGATTCCTGAAATCAATAATTTCCACATAGAGTGTCAACATCTTGCCTGGTCAAAAGAGCATAAATTCCCAGATAAATGTTTAAACATAACCTGCTGGCGTGAATGCCTTTAACAAAAACAAATTAGTTTACTAAACATATGAAAACAATTTCCAAAGAAAAACTTGCATTCTACCATTCAGAAAACTACAAATCAATGTTTGAAGATATCAATTGCCACAAAAGGTAGGACAGTTATCTGTAGCTAAAGACTTCCTTTCATAGCATGTGAGTGAACTTCATTTGTTACTCTATCAGCAATTCAAGATATAGTTTAAGGGATAAATAAAAAATAACTATCCTGCAGTTTGGCCTAATAATAGATGAGAAGAAATTTTTTGACTATTAACACTAACCTCCAGTAGCTATATCTTTTTTCATGTTATTAGGCCAAACCTCAAGAGAGTTTTTTGCTGTTTTCCATGGTTTTGGCAATATCATCATATTCTTGGTCAAACATTAAGAAAATCAAGTTGACCTCCTACAATTTAATACTCTATCAGGGTTTTCAGTATGTAGCTTTGGCAACAAAATTAGGTTCTCCATCCTCTAATACTTAATACAAACATACTCTTGATTGAATTGTATTCACTCCAAACACATAGAAACCAGATATATTGCTTTACATAACCAATTCAATTCAAAATAAAGAGTGAAAAATAAAAATTTTCCAACAAAAAGAGAGAGAATAAACACAAAGACAAAACAAGTCAGTAACCAAGCCAAATAAATCAGAAACCTAATGAACCCAAGCACCAGAATGTATCTTCTCCCAAAGCAAGCAAAAAAGCTGAATAAAGAGAGAACAAACACGCCAATATAAAAGCAATGCAGATCGGAAGAGGACAGCTACCTTCAACTTCTGAAATTTGCAGTGTGTAACAGAAACGCAGAACAAATACAATGTGAAACAAATAAGAAGGTAACAGGTTGCCAAACTATTAAACTATATCAAACACGTGAACTTCAAACTTCAACACTAAAATTCAAGTTTAATTTCGAAGCAAATGTAGCGTTTAAGAAGGTGCATAGATCCAGTGACCTTAGGCTCCTCATCGATGGCGCAGATGAGATCAGAGAGGAGATCAAAGCAGAGGAGAGGGTCGGGGGTTTGCTGCGATGCGGACGCGACTATGGACTCCAGCTGCGCCACCAAAACGCCGAATCTCGAGAGAGGAACGTTCTCTCTCACGTAGGCCCTCGCCATTGCGAAGGCTCCTTTTCAGTTTACGCAGATTAAAAAGAAGAAGAACAGGGCTTAAGTAAACATACCAGAAAATGAAAGATGAATGCTGTTTGAGAAACTGAATTAAGCAGCGAGTTCAGTACGCTGCACGCCTTTCACGTTCCGGATGATAGATCCGTTGGATCCAGGTTCGGGTCACGGTCTACGGTTTTCTGGATGATTATCAAATAAGTCCCTATAGTTTATAAAAATACCACAAAGATCCAAAAATTTGTCTTTTGTATTTTAATAACTCACTTCCCCAACGTGTACCGTGATTACCGTCCATCACCCGTACAGCTTAAATTTTGTCGTGATGTACGGTATTTTGGATTATCATCAATTATGTCCTATTAAAATACCATAAACATCTACCAAAGATCGTGATTTATATGTATATTCCATCATTAAGGAGGGATTTATACGAGTATGCTTTGATAGTTCACAATTTATGTCAATAGATATATTTTCATTATAATATGTTATATGATTATCCTAACGTTTTACGAGTATATATACATATATATACATATAAACAAATTATATATAACAATTAACTTACACAGGTCATATATTACATGTTATTGTATATTACATATGCAGCATTGAGTAACAAATAAGCTCGTATGTGCAAGGATTTTGTTCTCATAGCGGATGTCCAAGCACTATGAACAAAGACGTCCACTACAAGCACAAAATATTTTGTCTTGATAACGCATATAACCTAGGTATTTGAGTAAAGGATAACTTCAAACTGGTGGATATCTGGGCATTCTGAATATCGATCCTAGTCATTAATTTATCTAAATATATTAAAATAAATAATGTCATAATGAAATTGAAAAATTACACTATCTATGTAACCAATAAGATTGGTCTTGTATTATACACCCTTGCACAATTTCAATACAAGTTTCACAAATTTTGAAATAAAAATATAGAAGTTGTACAAATACAAGGTCATATTGATGAAAACTATAATTGAAAAAATTAACAACTTGATATATGCACTTCTTTTTTTTTTCTAATATCTAACGGCCCGTAAATTATTAAAAAAAAGTGCACGAGATGTAGCCACTTGATACTGAAGGAGAATATATATTGAAATTCATGTAGTACAAACATTAGTAGCAACTAGCAAGTTATCAACTTTAAAATTAATGAAAGCACAATAATTACAAACATAGTGTTGTGCCCAACATGGACATTGAATTTGAAAAAATTTGGGAATTGGTCTTTTGATTTAATATATACATATTTTTTTATTTTTCTTAACATAATAAACCTGACAATCCCAAATATATCTTATGCAAATTATTTAATTAATATTGAGTTGACTAAAACGGTTTTATTTGCTCCTCAAACTCATTAGGCTTTTAAAAATATAATTTAATTATCATATATTTTTAAAAAAATTTTAATATGCACATAATACATCTTTAGAGTACGCTTATGATATGACCCTTCAATGTATGTGGCATCCCAGGTGGTTCAATGGGATGACAATTTGTTGCTTTATAAAAGGCACATTCCCTTTGAAGAAGCCCCAGAGGAGGACAATATTTTTTGTTGTTTGGACCCATGGACTAAATTGGTTAAAGATCCCTTGATCAAAATGGTCCATCCCTTTTGCGAATCATCTACATAAAAGTGATGCTTTTTAGTCAAAAGCATAGCTACTGTTATGTATTTGAATTTGACATTGAAAATTTATCATCTAGCAACTTGGAGAATTTCCTCTTAACATGATCAGAATCTATCTTGTATAGTCAAAAACTTGAGTTAAATAGTTTCTACACAAATACTTAAAAGCAGTTTATGCAAAAGTACTTGCCAAAGGAAAAAAAAAAAAGTGCTTTTCGTTGAGCTAGAAGCATCCCTCATTGCAACCCAGCAAAATTCAATGCCAAACTTCGATATGTAGATACATGTAAAATTCTATAGTAGCTACATATATAAATGAACTCCCACTGTTCAACGGTTCGTGAAAGCTTTGAGATGAAACATCATTTCTTGTATCCGAATTTGAGAAAACTGGGAATTGTGCAGGATTTGAAATGCATGCCCAACTCCTCTGTAAACCACTGTTTCCACTTGCTTACCAGCACTAGCCAAGGCTTTGCAGAACTCCAAGTTCCTGTCTTTAAGGATATCCGTTTCCGATACACAGACCATAACAGGCGGAAGCCTCTGCTCCTGCAACTTTGCAACCCCATTTGACAGAGGATTGCACCATTCATGATCCCTGTTGGCCCCTAAAGGCAGTGAAAGTCGCCAGTATGTATCGGAAGCTGACAGAGTTAGCGCTGAATTGGCTGGTTGAGTGCTGTGCTTCTCGGACACAGTTCTCGCTTCTCCTCCGAAGAAAGGCTGGATCAATACGATACCCTTGAGGCACAATGGCTTGATGACAGTATTGTCCGATATTGCAATCCTGGTGGCAACATTGTATGCTATATTTGCACCAGCGCTGTCACCACCCAGGAACAAGCTAGAGAAATTACACTGGTTTGTCCACCATTTTTGTTCACCAGACCCGTTGAAAGCTTGCTTTTTAACCCAGATAAGGGAGTTAACGCCATCCTCATAAGCAGCAGGCAGACGATTTTCCGGGGCTAAACGGTAGTTTACAGACATAATCACACATCCTGCTTTCGAAGCAAGATTGGCTAAGAACTCATGATAACAACTCCAAGCTGCAGAGCCTATGCAAAATCCACCGCCATGAAAGTAAACAAGGAACGGCAGCTTGCTTGCAGAGCAGCTTGGAACATAAATCCGTGCCCATAAATTAGCGTACTTATCGATATAAACGTCTTTCACCGTAACTCCAACGTTTAATGTCGCTGTGCTGGGGACATTAGGAATAGCAGAAGGCCTTTCAACACGTCCATCTCTGTAAACTCTGATTAGACCTTCAATTTCTTCAATGCAAACATGATTGTTGTTGGCTGAAACTTGAAGGTTGCGCCTAGGATCAGCGAAAATGGCAGCCATTCTTTTACTTCTCATACAACTATGGAAATTAATTATCACGAATGGTTTTGGAAAGCATGGGTGTGAAAGTTCGTTTATATAGAGAATTACCAGAAGATTAAACAATAGATAAAGCTTCAAAAGTGGAAGGAAGCTTCCTCTTTGTTTTTATCTGACAAGTGGACAACCAAACTCATCGCATATCGTCATGTGGATTCTCATAATGGGGTTCTGGGTCTCATTTCTTTTATCTCGTTTATCAATTTTATGTTAATTTTTTTTTCTTAAGAATTATGCTGTAAAATTTTTATTTAAAAATTTTCCTAAATATTTTTTATCCTTAAAAAGTATTTTAGTTAATTTATTTTCTCCTAAAACTTCTTAACTAATTCTTGAAGAAATTTGAAACTAGGTAATTACTTTCCTCATCATAGTTTACAAAACAAAACTTCTTAATCAAGTTTATTGCATTAAATGTTCTATTAACTTAAATATTCATATATATATATATATATTATATCTAAATGGCATCTGCAGCATTTATGCACACGATTAAAGATGATCATGAGGGAGTTAACTTGTCAAGAAAAGCATTATTCGAATGTAAAGGGCCACTCAAAGAGAGGAGTCTAATTTTTGTCTAGATTTCTCGATGTTACCATACAGATCATGATTTAAGTAAACAAGTTGCATAGCGCTATGCATCGTACGGTTTAGACTAATATCGCTATATATGGTTTAGACTTTAGAGCAAGAATATAATATTGATTTCTTGAAAATGATATTTGTTTAGAAATAAATAAGTCAACCCAAGAAACTCAGGAATAAATATTAATCATGGATAGCTTTCATTTGTTTCTTTTCACTGATTCTATTGATATTTTTCTTGAATATCGAAGAAGTAAACGCAGTAATCCTAAAGGGACCAGAATCCTCTCCTGATCTCCTTCAAACTCTTAAGGAGATGTTTACACGTTAATTTTTAAAATGAAATGTTAAGATTTAATTTTAATAAATATTATCATTTATTATTATAATTTATTACAATTAAAAGTAAAAATTATTATTTTTTATCTAACCACCAAAAGTTACCATTGACTGTCGTTGCCAGTCACCACCAATCACCATTGATTGTCAATAAACGACATCCGTTTGAAAAACTGTAAATATCACTTAAACTTTATTGAGTACTTTACGTAATGATACTATTATTATTTCTATTTAAACAATTGTTTGATGTAGATATAAAATTAAATTTTTTAGTTCTAAATATTTAACTTTAGATTTATAACAAATGATTGCGTAAATAAAAATAATAATAGTACCATTACATAAAGCACTTAATAAGAATTTCAGTAGTATTTATAATTTTTCAAATAGATGTCGTTCGCTGGTAATCAATAGCGATCAAAGGTGGTTAGATGGTGCCATTCAACGATGGCTTTTGGTAGTGAAATCAAAAATAATAATTTTTACTTTTAATTATAGTAAATAAGTAAAGTTTACTAAAATTAAATCTAAACTTTTTATTTTAAATATTAACACATGTCAACGTCTTTTTGAAATTTAAGAAGAGAGAAGATTAGGATTGGACACTGCTCTATTTTGAAGAGATATATGTATATGTTTGCCAATTGCTACAAACAAAAATTAATGTCTATTAACGAGTGCCAATACTTCTCAGTATAATCTAATTAAGAACTAGCCTTTGGAAATAGTAGACGGCTAGGTAATATCTTACCCAAGGATTGAAATTATACATATTCATTCTCAAACATATAAATTTTTATACAATAAATTGACGTGATAAATATATGTTTAATATATTTTTGTTGCGTGATTTGTAGTTTGTACGAATGGGTTTTTATACTCTTTCTCATATTTCTTGAAGATAGATTGTACAATTAAATTTTGAATGACATTTTAGAATGAAAGTTTAATTAGGGAGTTCTACTCACATGAAATAGGGGAGTCCCACATTTAATATAAATATGGGACTTAAACACTTACTCTTCAAATATTGGAGGACGTATTGGAGGTCATTTGTGACCCAAACTATGTCTTAGAGGGTAAGAGTCCTTTACCACTCAAGCTATATCTTGGGTGGAACATGTTGTTTCCTTTAATAACCTAAACTTATCCATGCAAATGGCAGTAGTATTGATCAAATAAAAAATGTTACTTCATGTAATGTGTAGCCAAATAAAAGATTGCTTCTTATCCTTTTAAATCTAACACATTCTTTTTATCAAAATTTGATGTTAATATTTCAACTATTTCCATGTGCAAATGGATAGATACTATAGAGAGAGAGTCAACTTTATTCCTGTGCTATTATCATCGATCCTATCTACAAATCTTCTTTTGCCTTTTGATTCTCTCGTTCAATCTTTTTCCCTTATCTTTTTTGGCAGCTGGGTAAATCTCTTTTGTGATTGCCATATATTGGCAAAGCATCTGCTTGCATGCATGCATGCATGCTTTCATATACAGATCATTTTTCTCAGATGTGTTGCATGTAGAACGTATTGATGCTACCGTTAATGGCTCTTACAGTTTAGCAGATATCATACACATGATAGCAATTGAGATAGGTTTAGCATTTTCCATGCAGATCCGGAATTTCTTCAATCTTTATGTCGTTTCGAGTATATATTAAAGCTCGTAGAACTTAGATTCTCCGATGATTTGAGTTTTTATCATAATTTATATTATATATATAAGAGAACCGTTATCATAATTTATATATAAGCTCGCTTCTTTAATAAGGATTTTAAATATGTGACCGTTAGTAAGAATAAAATATATTATTTTTTAATTGTTTTTATTTATTATTAATACAAAATTTTGATTAAATTCTTACTAAGAACAAATAAAATTCTACGTTTATAATTGTTTTAGTTGCAAATATTCATAGTTGATAAATTTAGACCATATATATGGTTTTTAGTAATTGAACACTAATTTGTTGTCATAATTTGGTGTTTATACACAAGAAAGTGGATATACATTTTGTATATGTTAAAATAAAAAATACTTTTAAAAAGTTATATACCTAATTAATGGTATAATAATATTGTAAAAAAATATTTAAAATATCCATATATAATTAAATAAAACCTCCCAATTATTTTGAATTGATAAAATTTTCAAAGAAATTCGAGTTAATTTGATTAATTTTTCTTAAAATAAATTTTAATTAGGTAAAACTAGGGTATGTATTACCTCCCTTATATTCAGTTTAGGGTAATTAAGCACAACATTTCATTGCGATATTAGAGTAAATCTACTTAAGACTTGTGATTTTTAACAACTTTTTGTAAATAAAAAGAAAAAAAATTAGGGTTAAAACTATATTAAAATTATCGCCGTTCATCACCGACTGATCATCAAGACACTCTCTCAGTTCAAGATTTCTTATAAATGTGGAAAACACTGGAGATCGATATACAAGGGTGTGGAATAATGGTAGTGACATGTTAAGATTTTATTCTTTGTACTTGCCCTAGAATCTTTTCCCTTCCGTCCATATCTTTTAAAACTTTATTGTTCATCGAAAAAGAAAAAGCATTTAATTTTCTCATGAATAAAGTTGCCGTTTTACTACTAATTTGTTCTTCATGATAAATTAATTTCATGGGAGGAAAAGGAGAAAATATCACACTCTTGGAGGAAGAATTAATTTATAATCTATTATTAATGCTCATTAACTCTGACAATATTGATTATGACGCATGGATATATATGTTAATAGTCCCATATAGTTGTCTATTAGAACAATATTCAATCTACAGAATTTCATACAGTATGTTGCAGATATGTTCTTTTCAAATCATTAAATTCAATCAATCGAACAATTTTTTTTTTTAATTTATAGATCCAATTCAATCCAACAGACTTATTGAACTATTCAATTTTCGGCTTGAATTAAATTGTTCAATTTAAATGGATAAGATTAATAGATTCTTAAAAATCTCCTTTTATATATGTTTATGGTGATAATATATATGAAAGAAAAAAAATATATTGTACAACATTTTGTGTTCTAAAGCAACTATTGTATATGAGATAACTATTAACTTTATTGTTTCTTTTTATACTCAGTACAACAATTTATTGATTTGACATATACATATATTGTGCTAACCACAAGAAATCAAACTACTAGAAATTTTAAAGCATTGAAAGATATAGAAATTCTAAGATTGAAATCAGAAGTCAATTTTTCTTTTCTTTGAAATGAAACACTTTTCTTTTTTTGTTAATGCATATGATATCATATCTGTTCCGTGGTACAGCTATAAATTAGATTCGCAAGAAGTATTTTTCATAAGAGATTCCGATAAATTTAGAAACCTCTGTCACACAAAATTTTTTAATATGTGAAATGTGCTGATGAATAAAGGAAATTCTAAATTAAATGAAAAAATAAATAATAAATCCTTTAAAAATGAAGCTTTTGCTCGCTTTCGACAGACATTTTGTCAAAGTTTACGGGATTCCGTTTTCATATTTCTGGCCATGGTTATGAGTTGAACCCAAGACTACTTTACTCCTCAAACGTTATTGTCTCTTCGCTTTATCAATAATTTATTGGAATTATTGAAGACATGATCAAATGCATCTTTTATTCAAAAATTTCATTTATTTATAAGTTGGAAATTCATCAATGTCCACTTTCAATGGGATTTCTTTTGTGCATGCTTTTTAGAAAGGAGATTCACTGTGGAATGACATACCCTAAAAGGAATTGAAGGGATTTATTATCAGAATAATTTCCTTATATATGTGTGTGATGATTGATGTGACCAATTAGCCTATTTAATTTGGTTTAAACCAAGATTAAATAAAATGCCCTTAGTTAAGGTCAGAAACTAACAGATGAAAAAAAAAAAGCAACAAAAAAATTATGTCATTTACTTTCATGGGCCACTGAAGCAATAATATTCTCTGCTTTGAATATGTGCATCAAAATGCTTTGTAAACTTCAGCATATGCTCTCTCTCTCTCTTTCCCACATTTGAAGTAAACCTGCAATATATATGATCAAATTTTGAATAATATTATAATAACTGCATGCCTGGCTTTATTCTTTAACTGTGAACCATGAGAACTACAATGTCAAAAACCAGCAAATCACCCTTGCTGAATTTTGACCTAACTCTCTCTTGGTGTATCTTGGCCTAATTCATCAGAAAAAATGCTACCCCATTTCATACTCAAACAGTTGCAGAATGTTGTTTGCTGGTTCATGCTTTCATCCTGCTTGTGAAGTCTGCAATATTCAGTAGGTCCCAGGTATAAAATCTGGAAAGATTTCGCAGTAAATATCCAAATCCTGAGAAGAATTACTTGAGCACAAAGTCTAGCTTCCAGGTTCCATAACCCACAGAAATTCAGTCGCCAAAATATATCTCAAACAATCTGATATATATGTATATATCTCAAGACTTTCTGTAAAAGAAGCTGCTATAAATTAATGATATGGATCATATTCATTTCACCTAAGCCCCCACACGACGATAAAAGTCATCAGATTCCTTTCGTCCTGATCAAAATCTCACCAGAAATAAGTATTTCGAGCCCCATGGCCTTGAATATATATGATCATGATCAAATGGGGTTGCGTCATCTTTATTCTTTACAATAATATTCTCTTCTTGCTAGCTTTCTTCTCTGCCTTTTTGACCGACTCCCATGGCTGAATCTGCACAAACGTGTCTGCGATAGAGGAAGGCCTGGAATAAAATCTTTTATATATCGGAAGCTATATTCATCATTCGGTCAAAATTATATATATATATATATATATATCAAATATTTCAAGCATTTTGCTTCTTGAAGGGCCATAAATTACTTATACGTATATAGCTGAAACACAGCCATTTTTATTTAAAGCTTTAAGACAGTCAAATGGCAGTTTGAAAGTTGTAGAAACGATGCATATGCGTAGTTGCTTCTGATTCGCTAAAAGAAAAGTGGCATTGTATATCAGCAATCATGCATGCCTGCTTCTGCTTGTGCAAGGCTTATCTTGTTGGACCCCAAACAATTAATCATTTTTTTTCCTTTTTTGCTTTCTTTTCTTCTTATTTGGAAATTTTATTCACTGTTGTTTGCATTACATGGATCGAAATTGGGGGCAACATTCACTGAAAAACATAAAACAGTTTGTTTAACAATTCAAGTAATTTTTAATCAAGTTAATTAATTAAAGAAATTAAGAAACTTTTTCTCATTTAAGTGATGATTTGATATATAAAACATATGCCTTGGTCACAAGCAAGAGACTCTTGGTATGCATAACAATTACTTACGCATGCAGAACATGCAAAGAACACCGTATCTTTAACACATCTTTTCGATTCTCTAATCAATCTAGTCAATATGTATCGTATATAATATTTTTATCTTTAACTAATTAAATATAAGTACATATGAAATTTTCTAATTTGCTCTTGGTGTATGTTTAATATATAGTTTGGATTTATGGTTTACTAAACATAATTTATATGGGTGCTTGATGGCTGCAAACAGAGACCAAATATAATAATATGAAAATATGTGATGAATTTTAAACGTATGTGACTTTGTAGTTGTTTGAAGTACAATTTTACTTAAAGCCAAACATGTGGTCTGGACTTTTCTGATGAATGTTGAAATCTTTGGCACTTTTGTACACTTAAGCCAGATGTTTGGGACTTGTGTGATATTTTACCCAGAAGTAAATTGTAAAACTAAGAAAGGACAGCGTTTGCTCTAAAACTTAAACGGTGCGAAAGGAACTTTTGGCGGTTGTTTGGGACTTGCACAAAATTTTGCAAATAAATAAAAACGACAAAGTTAATAAAACGACAGCGTTATTTCTAACTAAAACGTTGCGTTTCGTTTCTCTTTGAAGTGAGAGGGGAAATGGTAATAATCAAATGAAGTTGAGAAGTTCCAGAAAGCCCTAAAACCCTCCTTGCTGTTAGTCTCAGTTACAGTTGATGAACATAAACACTTCGTAGCAAACCAGTGAGTCGCATCAAACAAACATTCTGTCATTCAACGACCCGAAACACACAAAACAAAGGAAGAGAAATAGAAGATGTCGCTGCGAGTTTTGAATCCAAACGCGGAAGTGCTGAACAAATCAGCAGCACTTCACATGAACATCAACGCCGCTAAGGGCCTGCAAGACGTTCTCAAAACGAATCTCGGTCCCAAAGGCACTATCAAAATGTATGTTATTATAGATGTTTTTGTTCTTCAATTTTAATTTATTTTTCATTGTCATTTTTAATAATTTACGGAGATTTTCTTACGTATTCCAGGCTTGTTGGTGGTGCTGGAGACATTAAGCTCACTAAGGATGGGAACACGCTCTTGAAAGAAATGGTTTGTGTTCTTTTTTATTTGAATTTTGTTATTGAAAAAACCCTAGATCTCTGAATTATTTGGGATCTAGAAGTAATGACAATGTGTATAATTTATTAATATGTGATTTGTTAGTTATTGAGGATCTGTTTTGTTTCTTGTTTAAGTAAACAGTTACTATGCATTCAAATAGTAGGCTTTTTAGGTGGGAAATCAAAAGAGTATTCAAATTCAAAATAGGAGCTTAACTATAGTTAAAGGGATTTCCTTAAATATAAGATATACATTATTTCGTAAACTGATGATAGCTATTGAGGTGGTTTGGTGAATATGCCTGTTATCTCTGTACTTAGTTCTAGATGGTCTTTGAATCTTGGGTGAAGATGTTTGGTAAATACTTTTGGATAAGTTTATTCTGGAAAATTGTTTTACGAGTGCTGGATTGAAGCAAACTTGTTTTCACTGTATGAGCATTTATGTGGTGTAAACTTTAAGAAACTGTAATGTCTATAGGGTCTTGTGGCTTATGTTTTGGCAATGTTTGCAGCAAATTCAAAACCCAACTGCTATCATGATTGCAAGGACAGCTGTTGCTCAAGATGATATTAGTGGAGATGGCACAACATCTACAGTGATTTTTATTGGCGAACTCATGAAACAATCAGAACGCTACATTGACGAAGGTAAGCAATTCTAGATATGACACTTACACAGTGGGCATCAAGTCACCTGACATCTTTTCAAAATAATAGTTGGTGCCTTCTATAAATTAATTGGAATTTTTGTTCTGCATACTTCTCTCAATGAATGTGGCTTTAGCGGGTTATTAAAAGCAAGTGGCAAGGCTCTGATTTCATTTTGGGGCTTTCCCTGATGGGATGAAATACTTTAGCAAGTAGCAGTCATCAATTTATCTTAACAAAAATTTAGAAGATGGACCACTATCATCATTTTAACGTTTGGTGTCATGTTTTTCTTAGGTATGCATCCACGTGTTTTGGTTGATGGTTTTGAGATTGCCAAAAGAGCAACACTCCAATTTCTTGAAAAGTTCAAGACTCCTGTTGTGATGGGTGAAGAGCCTGATAAAGAGATACTCAAAATGGTTGCAAGAACAACTCTAAGAACCAAGGTACTTTGCAGTTGCTGCTGCATTTTTCTTTCTTTCTTTATATATATAGGTAATATTTTTCGTATGTGGGTTTTTTTCCTTCGTAGTTCTCTACTATTAACAGTTTGGTGTTTGTCTTGTGATTTCTTTTACAGCTATACGAATCGTTGGCAGATCAGTTGACTGACATAATTGTTAATGCGGTAAGTGCACTGATGGTTTGGCCATATATTTAATGCCTCTTCAAACATTATCTAGTCATTTGTTACAGTATGGAAAATGTTTTGCATTTTTCTGTGTAATAAACTATGATTAAATATGACAGGTTCTCTGCATTCGGAAACCTGAGGAAGCTATTGATCTTTTTATGGTGGAATTAATGCACATGCGCCACAAGTTTGACGTGGACACACGCCTGGTATGTTGAAGTTCTTTGTTATTGATCTCATTACTGGTTTTAGTGCTACTATGCTCCACCTCCCCTTTCCCTTCTCTCCTATTTAAAATCATTTTGTAGAATATTTACAACAGTTTAACAGAATTAGTTTCCTTATTCTCAAATCTTAATGTGTAATTTCTAGATTATGCAGCTAATTATATATTTGAAGTCATAGAGTACAAAGAAAGAATTTTGGCTAACTTTTGGCCCTGTTCATGCCATGAATTTCAAGAGCATTCATAGGTGGCTTGGGGTTTTAAAAACTTAAAAGAGTCAAAGAATTATTATTCTAATTTTTGGAGTTCTTGTAGCTTTCATAGTTTTAAGCAATCTTGTACACCTCATTCTTATTAGGAAGTTGATAGAATGAGCTTCCTAATATTGAAATTGAACCTGCCTCTTTGTATTCCAGAATTGATTGTGGACAATGAACCTGGATGCTCTCATTCAGATTCACTCTTCATTTTCTTTTGTGTTTGGTTGTCCTGCGGTTGCTTAATTCACTCTTCTTGTTTATAGGTTGAGGGTCTTGTCCTTGATCATGGTTCTAGGCATCCTGATATGAAGCGGAGAGCGGAGAATTGTTACATCTTGACATGCAATGTGTCCTTGGAGTATGAGAAAAGGTACATTACCAGAAACTAGTTTCCCTTTTGTATGGACAGTTTGCTTCCCTGTTCACATTTCCATTTGTGTTCTACATGTACAATTGTTATTAATTTATGTTGAGTGTAAAAGTAAGGTTTCTGACAGATGAGCACTTCCGTTATTGTACATGCCTTTTTGCCAGGTTCTAATTCTAGATAAATTCTTGAGCGTCTAATGGTTTTCCTTGATACTCTTTTTTTTTTTCACATGCCTTTTTGCCAGGTTCTAATTCTAGATAAATCCTTGAGTGTCTAATGGTTTTCCCCATCAACCAAAGAGAAAGACACATGAAAGTGGCTCAAAGTTGTTGTTTTGTTCACAGCCAATTTTTGGCTGATTTGTTTAATAAATCAGTTAGCATCTGGGTTCATTTTGGAAAGAAATTTGTTTTGAATGAATTTAAATTAATTTCTGTGCAGTTGCAATAAACTTGTAACATCCTGCTGCATGTTCCTGTTAGTTATATCTTGAAAGTGATTACCAACATCCTGAAACTAATGACTCTTTATCTGTCAGTGAAATAAATGCAGGATTTTTCTATTCTAATGCAGAACAAAGAGAGGCAATGGTTGCAGCTGAAAGGCGCCAGGTTGATGAAAGAGTCAAAAGTATTATTGAACTGAAAAATAAGGTATAGACCTGTGGATGCATCTCCTTTTTCAATTCAACATGCAGTTATATATTTTGTCTTTTCTGAAACACTAACTATGCTTCTGCTTATGTGTAGGTTTGTTCGGGTAATGACAACAACTTTGTTGTTATCAATCAAAAGGGTATTGATCCCCCATCTCTAGACCTTCTTGCTAGGGCAGGGGTAAGTTATGCATTGTTTGTGATGGTTGAATTCTTCAATGTGTTGAGAAATTATTTCTTGGTAATAATATGATTCCTTATGGTACTAGCATTGCTGGTACTATTGGTGTCAAAACAATAGCAATTCATACAGACTAAATCTTCCTCTCAGAAACTGGGTCAACAGAACAACATCAATTCAAATCAGTATATTGTAAATATGGCAAGATTTTTCTTTCTTTGGTTCAAAACATGATTATAGTATTTCTTTTTAATGCGAAAATTTGAATTCTGTGACTACTATTTCTACTTGAAGCAAACATAATAACCTTTTCTTTTTCAAGCATGCTGCATCAGCAGCCCTTTGAAATTTTCCCCAAAAAAAAAAATATATGATCGCTTTCTTTTTTTTCTTTTTTCAACCTTACTTGATTTTATTATTTTTTAAAAAGTATTTTGGTTTTGGCTGTCCTTTGATGTTTCTTTTTGTTGTGGCTTCACTGTATATGTTTTAATTGATATTTTCCAAACCTAAGTAATTTCTCTCTTTTGAATTAAGCTATTGTAGAGGACGTGGTACTACCTCAAATTGTTTGTTTCAATAGAATCATTCATTTTTAGACGCAGAGACAAGAGTTTTAGTATTACTTTTGATGCTTACAATAAAACAAAATTTGCTCTGGAAGACACCCTGCTGGTGTCATTAGGTTTAGGTACTTTGTTTTTTGAGTCTGGTTGTATGTATTGCATATTGTAATTATCCCATCCATCCTGATAACTAAAAGAATTTTATCGACAAAATGGAAGCTATTATTCTTGATCTTTTTATTGGATAATTTTACAGACTTCAATGATATATCTACTGATTTTCTAGGCCTGTAGCTTTTGCTGTAAATTGACGGTTCAATATTTTAGTTATTTTACATATGTTTCTTATACTGTTTTCAACTTGCGGATTCAATGATTTTGTAGATAATTGCTCTTAGAAGGGCAAAAAGAAGAAACATGGAGCGTTTGGTTTTGGCTTGTGGAGGAGAAGCTGTTAATTCTGTTGATGATTTGACTCCTGATTGCCTTGGTTGGGCTGGACTTGTCTATGAGCATGTCCTAGGGGAAGAGAAGTATACATTTGTAGAAAATGTGAAGAATCCTCATTCTTGTACTATTTTGATTAAAGGTACATGCATTGCATTTGTGAATTTGCATAATTTATACAAAATTAATATTATTGTTCTAATTTAACCACTCAACTAAGCAATATAGAAATTAAAATTGCTTGAATGATGTGCATCATCCTGTGGCATTATGTGGTCTATTATCTTCATTGCTATCTTTAAATGGTGTAGGACCTAATGACCATACAATTGCCCAAATTAAGGATGCTTTGCGTGATGGCTTGAGGGCAGTAAAAAATACTATTGAAGACGAAGCAGTTGTATTGGTAAGTTCAACTAAATTTAGAATTTTCTCTGAAAACTAGTTCAGCAGTTTTATTGGTAGGAAGATTATGATTTCTGATTCCTTAGTATTTTCTCATTTTGTGACAATTTGCACTAAAGAATCGATTAACATGATAAATTATGGGGTTCTTTTTAGTTTTTCTGATTTCCCAACAAATTATAGGATTCTTTTTGTACACATTTTCTAAATTGTATTCCTAACTGTTTTTCAGGGGGCTGGAGCGTTTGAAGTTGCAGCCAGACAATACCTAGTCAATGAAGTGAAAAAAACTGTTCAAGGGGTATATTTCTGCATTTTCTTTTACTTCCTATAAGATTAAATATAGAACAGTTTGATCTTTACAAAATTTTCTGATGGTTACCAACTTGGGCAGCGTGCTCAATTGGGCATTGAAGCTTTTGCTGATGCCCTTCTTGTCGTGCCAAAGACACTTGCTGAGAATGCTGGGCTTGACACTCAAGATGTGATCATTGCCTTGAAGGTTTGTATCTTTGGCCATAGTTTTCCAATATTGTTCTTTTTTGAAAATAAGGAAAAGATAAACTAACTTAGAGCTTTTTTTTTACTATCTGGCTATTCAGGGAGAGCATGATAGGGGAAATATTGTGGGATTAAACCAGCACTCAGGGGATCCCGTTGACCCCCAAATGGAGGGTATTTTTGACAACTACTCTGTGAAGCGCCAAATTATAAACTCAGGGTATGTGAAAACTTGATACATACCATTTTTGTATCTTACCTCGGCAATTAACCTGATAGTCAATTTTTCTGACTTTTGCACATTGAAACTGTCCAAAGGCTTTTTTGTTGAAACAAAAGGGCTTCTATTGCTACTAAGCAAGAAATTGTTACTCTATTTTGCAGGCCTGTAATTGCATCCCAGTTGCTATTGGTGGATGAAGTTATTCGGGCTGGTCGTAATATGCGGAAGCCAACTTAGTTCGCTGACATGCTTCAACATATATTTTTGTCATGTAGGGTTTCTCTTTTTTACTGTTACGGTGTGTTTTATGGGGTGGCTTTGAACTGACAGAATGAGCAAGCCGGGTGTTAGTATTCTGATGATTGTAAACTGAGGCTTACCCGGCAGAAACTTAAAGAGGGAATACCCGTATCGCTGTGTTCAATTTCATTTACAAACGAACTAATTTTATGTTGTAACTATTGCCAAGTTTTCTACATTTATATAATTGTTTTTATTTTTGTTTTTTTGGGGTAAAAATCTATCTTCTAATCAACTGACTATCTCAAATCGCAACGTTTAAAGTGCCGAAATGAAATAACATGAAGATTGACGCGTTCTCTTTTAGAGTCAGAGTGCTCGAAGGTTATGTTCTCCGTACTCGAGGACAATTCCTCCATCTGTAAACTATGGTCTGGGTACAATGAACACAAGCACCTAACTTTTGGCTGAAAAGAAAAAAAAAAAAAAATTGACTGTTGTCATTTCCTTATAATGTTTAACAAATTAGTTTTGATTTTAGTTAATGCATCCATCTAAAATTAAGGCGGTTGGCAAGAAAACCTTGAGAAAAAAGCGGAGAAGAAGATAGATGATTTGCTAATATCAACTCTGCAAAATGGATCATGCAAAATCAAACTAGTATGGTATTTAACTCATTAGTGTGGTCTCGAGGAACGATAATCCATGTTTTCAACTAGTCATTAGTGACATTCTCCATATGTACTGACTGAATTTGTAATCTAATCATTGTAAAGCCATACACAGTCCAATTAAAAACGAAAAACAGTTCAACAAAATTTCTTTTAAAATTGGATGAAGATCACCCCACTAGAACTCTGCCTTAACAAAGCATAAGATCGTTAAATAAGATCGTTTGAACAGAGACTTCAAAAAGTTTGTGAGGACGCAACTCAGTTGCATGTTAAAATGCATGACCCCAGAGGCATTATTTATTGGCCTAGGGATCAAGAGGAGCAAATCGTAGTGCACACATTCAATTGCTGATCGAGGGCCATCGGGAAGGATGAGGACATGAGGCTAGACTCTTGCAGTCTCTTTCCCTTCTTGCTGAAGCATGTATTCTTTCTTCATTTCTTCCAAGACAGCATCATTAGTGCTTCAAAAACACAAAGCAAGTTAATTTAATATTCCCAACTCATGTAGGTATGGTGACATGTTTCTCCAAATAATCAAAAGATAAGTCAGCATTGGTGACGATCATTGACATCAATACCTATGAATCAGATGTGATTATATGCACAGTTTCAAACAACAGTGGAGAGGCAACTACAATGTAAAATAATTGTCGAACTCAAAAAAGTGCAAAAAGTGAAATCTACTATACAATCTTCTAAATTTATTTTTCATAAGTGAAATCAACTGTATAATCCTCTAATTTTATTTTTCATTGTCATCTACAAGAGTAATTTTTCCATTGTGGCAAAAGAAGAAGATTTTATTGGTAGTGGTTCAAGATCATCTCCCAAAAGTTTTATCATTTCATATTCTAAGATGTAATCATTTCAAACATAAATAAGTATACGCAAATACCAAGTTTTGGTTGGCATTTTCTGAGGTACAAGCCTGACAGTCAATTGATACAGAAAAGGTCCAAAGAAGGGAAATGTTTATGCTTTATCACCTATCACCTGGTGGGCAACAGCCTCTGGCACACTTGAACCTTCTTAGCAAGTCCATAAGGATTAAAATGTACAACCTTCTTGAGTGGCTTCACTTAAATTGCAGTTTCACTAAGTAAACCCAGGAATACAGCTAAGGCTCTAGAGTTGAAAGCAAGTACACAACCCTTTTACATTAACCACAGACAAAGAAAATCAAACCTCGTAGGACATTCATTTCACCGCACACTTCACTTCTAAGCATATGTAATCATGTTAGATGACTACTGAGAATACACCGGAAAACAATTTCCAACAGAAACTAAGGAAAAATTGCACTTACAGACCCTATAGAAGCACCTCTAAATAAGGTATAAGATGCAAATATGATAAAATTAGAAGAAGCAAGTTGTTTTTTCAAGATATGCAGAAACCGCTATGTACCCTGAGTTCTAAACTTGAGACTATTGCTCAATCTACAACCTCAGCAGTCTGAGAATTTGTGGGAAATGAATATCCCAGGTAGGTGACTCGAGGGGTTTTGTAGCCCTGATCCAACAGTCTTTTATGACTCAATGTCTCAACCCAACCTCTTCGGATTCAGAGGGAGTATACGTAAATTGCAATTCCTGCTATTGGATGTCTTGGTATGTGTACAACAACTGAGCAGCTACAGCAAGCTATGAAAAGCCTAAAAATTTGTTCAGATGTTTCATAATCAACAAGGGATAAGCATTTAAACACTTTTATGAGTGTCTTGGTTGTAGTATCATCATAGAACATAGTCATTGCTTAATAAAATATTCTCCAAAGGGGTTCCGGAAACATTTCAGGATTTAACAATAAAATTTTGAATATCGATTAAAAAATAAAAGAACTCCACCAAACATCGGAATAAAGTTATAGTGGATGCAAAATCTTGGTAAGTACTGCTAGAGTGTAGTATACAGAAATTACCCCGATGGAACCTATCAAAAGCCAGAAATATTTTCTTAGCCAACAACATAAGTAGGCTTGAGTGATTCTTTATTGTCTATCAATTTACACCAGTCACGACAACCACACACCATATCATCTTAAACACACTTCCTTAACCAAATAAAGGTGGGGCGTTAGCCCAATGCCTGGAATGACGCTAAGATTCTCCTTCTGACCCACAAGACAAGTTTTACATTCCAGTTTTGACAGCAATCATTTTTTTCAAAAAAATAAACTACTCCTAAACCAAAGGGTGCTCCCCTCATTCATCCATTCAGGCCTTTTTTTATCTTTGTTAAGCTTGGTTATGCTTTCTTAGAAGCAGATTGGAGCAAAACTATTGTCTTTGATATTTCAGAAAGTACAGCAAATGACTTTTATGATCGAAGTAGCATTTTTAAGACATTTATCTACCAAATGCTTCACCATAAAGCACTGTAATCCAAAATAACTTCTATCCCAAAAGATACTTTTGATTGTTTCAACTAAATTTAAATATTACAGAACACATACATGCACAAGATTTTGACGGGACCAAAAGCAAAACCAAATGCTGGTAGTGATGACCCAGCATTTTTTTCATTTGGAACGCATTAATTTGAGAAAAAAGCATTACAGTTCCCCACATGCAACAGAACTTACTATTGATGAAGACAATTGTTTAATTCTTTAGCTTGTTTGCGACATTGCCACACAATCGAAATCGTTCTTCCAGCAGCACATTGAGCATACTTGGACGTGTACTGGTCGCATTCTTTTAGTGCCTTCTGCTTCATTTTGCTCCTTAGAGCTAATATACCCATAAAGTAAACATAAGCAGGATCACATTTCAAACATCAAACTTGGAGAAAGTAGTGAATACTTGCCTAAAAGTTGTAACTCAACGTGTGTTTATTAGGGTTTAAGCAAAATAATCTTACTACTAATGTTAATAATACCTTCCTCCACTTTCTTCTTCACGTGATTCTCACGTGCTTCCTGCACATATCCCATTTTAAATTTCTCCGATGAAAGTGATTTCCTTTGTTGTGGAGTGAAGACGAAAATGCTTCGAGTCTAGAGGGAACAGCTGCTGGTTAGCCCTCGCTGGCGATTGGCGAACAGCAGGTTATTTTGCGATTTCCCTCTCCGGCGACTAAGAAACGAGCGCTTCTTGGACTTAATATGGGCCCGATTTAGAATAAATAGGGCCTGAGACTAGTTAGATTTAGTGATACTGAAGCCTCAGAGCACATCTAAGTAATCCCCATTCTAAATGAAGCCCGTTCAATATTTTGGGGAAATTTTTTTAATTAATTTTAAAGAAAATTAATACATAAAAAATATTAAATTTTAAGACTTAGAGAAAAAATATAAAAAAAACACGCATACTTTTTTTATACTGTTATTTAACTAACCCTATTAACTAAAATAACAAAGATATCCTTGATAATTTAATTTTATTAATGGAAACAAAAAATGAAATTTAATCTCAGTCTCTATAATTTTTTAATTTTAAGTCTATTTAATATTTAAAAAATAATTACAAATTTAATTAATGAGAAAATTAATTTAAATCATTTAATAATTATAATTTTTTGCATTACTGTAGCAAACCTAGCCCTAACGAGCGTCTCCCTTCCTCTCAACTCCGCGGTCTCTCCTGCAAGAATCCACCACCCCTTTCTCCCTGTCAGCCCTTTCTGCAAAAACACATGCCCCCTTATGCAAAAATCAGTTCCACCCCCTTTCTCCATCTCAGCCCCTTCTACAAAAACACATGCCCCCCTTATGCAAAAATCAGTCCCCCTCCCCCCTCTCTGATTGTCTTCTCCCTCTCTTAATCTCTCTCTATCTATTTTATGAAATAATCCATCAAATCCATAACTAAAACTGGATTTACCAGGCAAATTTCACATGAAAGAGACACAAATTACCCAAAAAAAAAAATTTTTTTATAATCGGCACCATTATTGATGTATTGAACAAGAAGACAAGTTGGAGCAGCTACTTGGAATTCTGGGTCATCAGTACAAGGAAAAGAATTAGGGAAATTTTTTAAAATGACTTTAACTTTTTTCAAATTTTACGTAAATAAGCTCTTATAAAAAAATTTTATCAATTTAACATGAAATATATTTTTTGAATTAAATTACTTTCAATAGTCTATTTGAATTTTTTTATAAATTTATTTTTTTTACTTTTTTTATTACTTTAAATTTTTAAATTCTTCCAAATTTAAATTTTATTTTTTTAAAATTATTTCTCTCCTCAAAATTACTTTTTTTATTAACAACGAAGACAACAGCGGTATATTTTTTATAGTGAAATTTTAGTCATCAATATTAAGTAATTTTTTTGTTATATATATATTTTATGTGTAAATTAATTTATTAAAAAGAAATTTTTCTTTTTAAATATGGATTCAATGTTGATTATGTAGTAAAAGTATTAATTTAAATTTTAAATTACGTTGATTGGTTGTTATATTAATGTAAAAATATAGATGATTTGAGAATAAAAAAGTGTTGTGCAATTTTTGGATCATACATTTTTTACCTAAAAAATAAATTTCAGGTGAGGTCAAAATTTACCTTACCAGCAAAATGAATTTCGAGTAAAACCAAAATTTGCTTGACGCGAAAGTTAAATTTTTGGGTAAGGTAAAATTTTTCTCTACCCAAAAATTACTTTTCGGATAAAATTAAATTTAGCCTTACTCTAAAAAATGGTTTTCGGTTAAGGCATATTTTGACCTTACTCAAAAATCACCTTTTGGATAAAGCTAAATTTTCCGATAAAGTCAAATTTGGCCTTACCCAAAAAGTGATTTTCGGGTTAGACCAAATTTTTGGATAAGGCAAAATTTTACCTTAGCCAAAAACCACTTTTTTAGATAAGGTTAAATTTGACTTTACCCAAAAATTATTTTTTGGGTAAAGCCAAATTTTCGAGTAAAGCTAAATTTGGGCTTACCCAAAAATTTGACTTTATCCGAAAAGTGATTTTTGAGTAAAGTAAAATTATACCTTACCCGAAAACTACTCTTTGGGTAAGATTAAATTTAACCTTATATGAAAATTTAACTTTACCTAAAAACGATTTTTTGGGTAAGGGCAAATTATATAAAATTATGCCTTACCCGAAAATCACTTTTTGAGTAAGAACAAATTTAACTTTATCCGAAAATTTGACTTTACCAAAAAAGTAGTTTTTAGCTAAAGCCAAAATATGTCTTACCCGAAAATGATTTTTTGGGTAAGGCCAAATTTAACGTTACCCGAAAAGTGGTTTTTGAGCAGAGCAAAATTTAGCCTTACTCGAAAAATGATTTTTGAATAAGATAAATTTTGACCTTATCCAAAATTTATTTTTCTAGTAAAAAAAATTTTGGCCTCACCCGAAATTCATTTTCCAAGTAAAAAACTCATGATCGAAAATTGCATAACGCCTTTTTATTATCAATCATCCATGTTTTTGCATTTATATAACAACCAATCAACGTAATTTAAACTTAAATTAATACTTTTTACTAAGTAATCAACATTAAATCCACATTTGAGAAGTGAAATTTCTCTGTAATGAATTAATTCACACATAAAATATATAATTATATAACAAAAAAGTCACTTAATATTGGTGGCTAAAATTTCACTATAAAAAATATGCTACCGTTATCTCCACTGTTAGAAAAAAAAAAGTAATTTTCAAGAGTAAATAGTTTTGAAAAAAGAGAGTTTGAATTTGGGAGAGTTTGAAAATTTAAAGTAATAAGAAAAGTAAAAACATAAACTTATAAAAAAAATTGAAACAAGTTATTAAGGATAATTTAGTCCGAAAAATATATTTTGGCTTAAGTTGGTAAAATGTTTTTATAAAAAATTATTTACGTAAAGTTAAAAAAATTAAGATTATTTTGGAAAATTTTCCGAAGAATTAAAAGATGGTGTTATTATTGGTGGAAGAGGAGCTGTTTTCTTGAATTGACTTAGGACATTAAGCTTTCTATTGAAGACAAAAAATTGCCTAAATAGGCTTAGGGGACGTTTGTTTTTTTTTTTTTTTTCTAATTGTGAATGACACTGAAATTAAAATTTAATTAAAATTTAAATTTAACTAATATATTTATTTTTTTTAAATATATAAAAATAAGTATTAAATTATTTATTTTAATAAAATAAAAAGTTTAAAAATTGATATTTTCACATATATATTTGTAAATAATATATTTCTATTAGTATGTATATTATTTATTTGTTTGATTTGTGTTTTTTTTTTTAAAAATAATTTCTAATCAATAATATAAAGATTAAATAAAAAAAATTATATTATAATATAGTTGTAATTATATAAATATACAAATTTATTATAATAATTAAAATATAAAATAAAAATAGAATTCAAAAGACAAGTAGATGAAATCTATAGAGAAAAAATACATCAAAAATAGTTAAATTAGGTTTTAAGTTTGTTGGGTAAACAAATTACTAAAATAAGAATATTTTTTAAAAATAAAAATATTAAATTATTCAGATATTTGTTCATTCAGATTTAAGTTAAAATTTTAAATTTAATTATATTTAAATGTTTTAAATAAATATTTAAATATAAATTAAAAAATAAATAATTTTTAAATATTTAAATAATTATATTCAAATTTCAACTAAATAAATAAACAATTCCTTAGTTAATTTTTGTATTAGATAGATAAAAGTACTTTGTACAGTTTTTAAAAGGGGGTTCAAGTTTAAGTATAAATAAAATACAAAAGAGAAAAGTTATTGCATCTTTACTATAATGCCCTTAAAATAAACAGAAGACTAATAGAGAAGGATAGCGTTAGGGGAAATAAGTATTTCTGGAACCTTAAGGAGAATGGTTATTGTTAAATCCCCATAATTTTCATTTGCACCTAATTTATCAAACTACCCATTTTTTTTAAACTTTTTACCAAACTAATCATTCTTGGACTAATTTATCCCAAATAGCCATTACACCCTAAAATTAATATTTTTGTCTTGTTTCACCCTAAAATTTCCCAATTGCAAAAGTAAAATTCTTTTTTGTGTCTGAAATTTATTTTAGGATAATTTAACCTTACCTAAAATTTAATTTTAAGGTAAGATACCTTAAGACGAAAAAATTTTTATTCAAAAATCATATAATACTTTCTTCAACTTTTATGTAACTCTTTACATTCTCAAGTTATCTATATTTTTACATTTAAATATGAATATAATAATCCATTAATATAATCTAAAATTTAAATCAACATTTTTTACTATCTAATCAATATAAATATAAATTCACATATTATCATTATTTTTCAATTATTAAATCTAGATAGGAGATGTTTTGGGAGAGAGAAGTCTGGATTTTTGTCAAAGTATAGATAATGAGAAGAAAAAGGTAAAAATAGTTTTGTCAAAAAAAATTGAAGCCCGCTAGCGAGAGTAAAATTGTTAGAAAAATGTTTGTCGGGCTAGGTTAGTAAAAATATTTTTATGTGACTGTTTACGTTAATTAGATCTAAATTAGCGTCATTTTAGAAAATTTCCCTAGAAAGTCCCCAAATCCCAAAATTTCAAAAACCCTAAATTCCCAAATCGAAAAGGAGTCTGACGGCGGCTTTTGTTTTGGTAGTCAGCGGCAACGGTAAGGACGGCAGTAACAGCCTCGGGAAAGGTAAGTGATTTCGTACTTTTTCTTTTTGGTTTTCTTAACTGATTTTGGGCGATTTAGATGTTGAAATGCGTGATTTAAGATGATTTACACATGATTGAAGTGTTTTGTTGGTTGTGTTGTGACCTTCAAGACTGTAGGAAGCTGGATTTCGTTTTCGAGCGCTTCAACGGGCTACTGAACTCGAATTCGTTTCCAAGTGCAGTTGTGCTGAACTCGAATATGAGTGCAGTTGACCTGACTCGAAAAAGAATTCGAGGGCAATACAGCTGCTCTTGAATTCATTTTTGAGTTACTACTTTATTGTTGATAAATAATAAATTCTTGTTTTGGGTTATTTTTAGTAAAGATTTGTGATGTTAGGGTTTATTGTGTTAGTGGGTAGATGGAAACTCTTTCTTCTTAATTCTTTCTTCTATTTCAGGGTTAAAAATGTTTGCTCTAGTTTGTTGCAACTATTATGTTATAGTTAGATTTGTTTTGTAATTTGAAGGGTTCAAATATCAGTTGCTTGGAATATTAAAGTTTATTGTAAAGTTTATTTTGGGTCGTCAGAGCTTGTTTCTACTTGGATTGGTGGTAAGAAGTCCACTGTGTTTAGTTTCTTGTTTGCCTTTTTTGCAGAAATTTTTGCTTAAGAGTTTCTACTGTGAGTGGTTTATTTTAGTTGTTTTTGCTTTTCAGGTTTTTTTTTTTTTTTAAAGTTTAGTTTGCATAGCAAAAGAAGGATATTGTTTAAGAAGTTCTGCTTTCTTAAATAAGGGTTTTGTGATGGATTCTTTATCTTAGCTTCTAATTTGATTGCCAATTTTAATATTCTCTCTTTTTGGATGTCTTCCCTGTTTTGTTTAATCTGGGACTTTGAGAGGCATAATTGTTTTTTTTTTTTTAATATTACATGTACAAACAACTAATAGTATAATCAAACATCTACTGGGAATTTAGATAGATACTCTATAGCTCACCCTAGAAATCTGCCCTCATTGGAATATTGTTTGGGAGGGATATGAACCACACAATTGGTGGGAAGAACATCCACATAATTAGTGGGAACAGAGCCCTATAAAGGGCTTGAACCCATGCCCTCAAATTTGAGGGCATAGACACTTACCACCCAGCCGTTGGCTGTGGTGACTGAGGGGCATAATTGTTATGTGGCTTAGATAGGTACAATATTGCAATTCCTGACCAAGAACCTTTTTATGCTTACTTATAAATCTGAGTAGTTGTTGTCATGGAGAATTATGGAGTTTTTTAACCAAAGTTTTGCTTGAGAAGCCTTTAACCCATAATTTATTACTTGGAAATCTCCAAATTCCTAATGAATTCCCGTTTTCCATACGGATATTTATATGCATCCTGAATTAATTAGATCTGAAAATCCAACTCTTTCACCGCTAGTTTGACTATTCAGCAAATTATCTTATCTTTATGAAACTTGGACTAAGCTGACGATAGTGGATTTACATTACAGCTAAGGGAGAATGGGAGGATTTAAAAATAGGTATATGGTGTTGGAGGTCTTTTTGGATCCAAATAGAGAGCTTTCAATGGAGGATCCTATTATACTTACCCAATTTAATGTCTCCAAAGCAATCAAAGACAGCATTACTGTAAACTTTGGCGAGTGTGGTCTAGCTTCTTCACTTGGATCATTCCAAGGTATGTAACATGCTAGCAGTGATTTTCTGTTTTGCAGAAATTTCCTATGGACTTTTTAATGCATTGTCCTGCCTTCAGAATATTTCAACTTGCGGTTTGTGTGTGTAGTTAAGTACGTGAATCCCATCACAAAACTATGTATTGTCAGAGCCTCAAGGGAGGACTACCAGAAAGTTTGGTCAGCAATTACTATGGTTAGAAGTATTGGGAATTGCCCGGTCCTCTTCAACTTACTGGACCTAAGTGGTAAGTTCAAACAACTATAAAATAGAGTATTATCATGGAAAATTTGAGAAGAAGAAAAGAATAAGTGATATGCTAATTGTAAGAATCTCTGTCTGGATAGGCTTTCATCATTGATATTGTACTGTGAATTATCTCAACAAGAATTCATTAGTCATAGCTACCACCATACATCTAATTAATAAATATTGGTGTAATGACTTCTGAAACACTTCCATCTTATATGTTATGTTTCAATAAAGAATGTACATTTTTTTGTTTCCCAGGGAGTATCAGGGCCTGTAAGACTGCTGCCTTGAAGTGTGATGAGTTGAAATTTGAGCATTATAAGCTTGTGGCTGGAGCACGTGTCTCAACTGATGTTTCCCAACACATGCAAAACTGTCTCGAGAAGATAAAAATTTTGGAACATTGAGAATCCTTATGTTTGTTGTGGTCGAGTGCTCACTTTTTATTCTACTATGAAATCCTTAACTCACCTGATCGTGCTTGCAATCTTGCGAATCCGGTATGAATGTGTTATTGTTTTACATTTATTTCTTTCTTCATGTGAATAATCTTGGGAAAAATAAAAAGCAAAATTGAATGATGACTGATGGTAGGAATTTTTTATCCAAAGTGATAAGTTTGTGAGTGCTGTTTCTCCCTTCATTGTTATTCTTGTTTTATTTTGAATTAATTTATCAATTAATAACTTGATGGAGAAAAGATCTGTTCTGCAATTGAGTGAGAAGCTAAAGATGGTTGTGCAGAGATCTTTTAGGACTTCTCATGGGGATTCTGCCAATCAGGGGAATCAGTCTGTAGATTGCATGTGAATTTTCTAACCCTTCTGATTTGTCCCATATTTACTCTGCAGACTTTCAACAAGGCTAACTCTGAGCTGGATACTTTGGGCGAAGAACCATTCAAGGACAATACATTGATAATGCAACTTCTCGGAGACGGTCTGACACTTTTTGGACTTCTGATGTCCTCTCGGTCTATTGCTAGGTGTGCTTTAAGAACTCCAAATGACTTTTATGATCCAAGTAGCATTTTTACGAAAGGTATCTGTCAGATGCTCCTCCATAAAGCACTTGAATCCAAATGAATTTTACCCCTAAAACTTCTTTTGTTTATTTCAGCTTAATTTAAATACTATAGAACATACATAAAATCACAAGATTTTGACAATACCAAAAGCAAACCAAATGCAGCCTAGTACACCTATCGATCACCTGACATTTCTTCATCTGAAGTAACGGACATCAAGGTGAGAAAAACAATTTTCTTTCTCACGTGCAATAGAACCTAGTGTAGATGAAAGCGATTGTTTAACTCTCTAGCTCGTTTAGGACATTGCTAGACATGTATACAAATCTTTCTTCCAGCAGCACATTGAGCACATTTGGACATGTACTGGTTGCATTTTCCTAGGGCACGTTTGGTACACCACATTGGACCATATTAATTTTAATGAATTAAAATAAATAAAATTTAATTCATTATCATATTTAATACGTGATTGTACTTAAAATATTAAATTTATTTTTATTTAAATTTACTAAATTTATTTTTATTTATGTAATTACATATTATTACTTAAATAATTGAAAAGTAAATTTGATAATAACAAAAAAAATTGTAAATGTCTACCATAGCCACTAGTTGCCACTGTCAATCACTGCTGATGATTGTCATTATTTTAAATTTTTGTCAACATCATTAGAATTCTTGTGAAATGCTCTATTCAATTATATTATTAATATCACCGTTTGAGTTATTGTTCATTGTAAGTCTAAAGTTGGAATGTTTAAATATTAAATATTTAATTTCAATTTTACAATGAACGGTAATTCGAATGACAATGATAATCACACTATTGTGTAAAGCGTTCAACAAAAATTTTAATGATATTTACAAAAATTTAAAAAGACGGTTGTCGATGGTTGACAACGACAGTTGAGAATTGTAATAAATTATTGTAATTTTCGATTGTCGATGGTTGACAACGACAGTTGAGAATTGTAATAAATTATTGTAATTTTTTTATTATCATCGAATAGATTTTTAAATTATTTAATTATATATTATTATTTTTTAATCCATAATTAAATAATTTAAAAATATTAATAAAAGATAAAGTAAAAAATTATTTAAAAACAAATTAAGAGAATAGTGCAAACCACGCTTAACCCGTTGGGGAAGGTGGGTCAGGTCTGGTTATGCTGCACTTGATTATTTGTAATTTTTCTCCAGTGTAGTCCAAACAATTTTTGTTGTCAAACAAAAGATTAAAATATTTTAATGCAGGCTAAGTCATTAATACATGTCATTCCCTTTTATCAAACATGACACTAGTGCCTTCTGTTTCATTTTACTCTGTAGAGCTAACAAATATAACATTGCAAGCATCAAACTAGGTAAAAAAGTAGTTACCAATAAGGGGTTTAAGCAAAATAATTTCTTCGATGGGAGGGATTTTTTCTTTGCTCTTAAATGAATACGAAGGATATTTGTGTAGGTCATGTTTGATAAGCAGGACTGGCCTGAATTAATGGCATTGTTTGCATTAAAAACGTTTTATTCTTTATTTGGTAAAAGAAATTGGTTACGCTAAACTGGATTAAAATTACAAACAATCCAATACTGTCTAGTCAGGCTTAACTCACACGTGGTTTGCACTTTCTCTTAATTTTTTAAAATATTTTTTTGTTATTAATACCTTTCATGTATTAATTAAAAATAATAATATATAATTAAACAATTCAATAATTCTAAAGTATATTTATGATAAAAAAAAAAAAAGTACAATTGTTTATCATAGTCATCAGTTGTTGTGTCAATCGCTGTTAGTTACCAGAAATTTTTTATCTTTTTGAATTTTTGTGAACATCATCAAAATTATTGTCAAACATTTTGGACAGTGGTGTAATTACAATCACCATTTAAGTAATTATTCGCCATCTCAAACATTCAGCTTCAAATTTACGGTAAGTAATAATTCAAATAGTAATGATAATAATATCATTTGAATTCAAAAATTCTATAATCGTTGCTAGTGGCTGACGGTAGTTGACAGTATCATCAATGACTATAATTGACAACTACAATTTTTTTGATCATCAATATATTTTTGAATTATTTAAATTAAAAACTATAATATATAATTAAATAAATTTAATATTTTATAATATAATTACATACTAAATATGATATTGCATTAAATTTTATCATTTTCAATTTAATACAATTCAATGCAATCTAATCCATTTAAAATTAAGGGAAAATGACATATTCCCTTATGATGTTTGGTCTAATATGTAGATCTACCTAATGTTTGAAAAAAAACAAATATTCACTCTGACATTTTGATAAATAGGCAAATACTCCTTAAACTTTTATTTTTATTAGTTGATTAATTAATTTATCGTCATCTGTATTTCTCATCTTTTATATAATAATAATATGATATATATTTTATTTAATTAAACACTTTACTCTCTATTTTAATATTTTTCACAATATAATTTTTTTAAATATATTAATTTAGTTCATATTTAATATTTTTTTTTAACAATATACTTAAAACTAAAAATATTTTTAATTTATCATTTCAATAGAAAATTTAGAAAATAAAATATTATTAAAAAATTTTAAATAATGAGTTACATTAAACTCATGTTAAAATACTTATATCATTTTTTTTCTTTTTTCTGCAATAAATTTGATATTTAATTGTTAAAAGTTTTTTAAAATATATTTTAACATTTTATTCTTATATTAATATTTTTATTTAAAATATTATATTAAATTTATTATATTTTCTTGAAAAAAATTATGAAAATATAAATAAAAAAGAAAAAAAAAAAAAAAAATAGTATCATTTATTAATATAATTAATAATTAAATATATTTTAAATTCTTATTAATCAATATAATTTAATTTTAATTAAAAAATAGAAAAAAAGAAATTTTTTTATTATTTTTTTATTTGTAATATATATATAATATGTATTCATTATTTATATTTATATTTATATTTTTTAATATATTTCACAGTATATTGAAAAATAAAAAAAATTTAATTTGTTATTTTACTAAAAAATTTAAAAAATATAATTATTTAAAAAAATTTAAATAATGAGATAAGTCATACTCATATTTTAAAATATTTCAAATCCTTTACTTTCACTTTTATAATAATAAATATTTAATTATTAAAAAATTTAATTGAAATATTTTTTAACGTTTTACTTTTAAATGTCATATATTTATTTAAAAATTATTTTAAATTTATTATATTTTTTAAAAAATATATAAAAAAAATATAAATATAAATATAAACAATAAACACATGTTATATATATATATATTACAAATAAAAATATCAAAAATTTTCTTCTTTTTCTTTTTTTAATTAAAATTAAATTATATTGATTAATAAGAATATAAAATATATTTAATTATTAATTCTATTAACAAATGATAGTAAATTTTTTCTTTTTTTATTTTTTATTTATAATTTCCTGATTTTTCTCAAGAAAATATAATAAATTTAATATAATATTTTTTAAATAAAAATATTAATATAAAAAAAATAAAATGTTAAAATATATTTCAAAATTCTTTTAACTATTAAATATCAAATTTATTGTAAAAAAAAGAAAAAAATATATAAATATTTTAACATAAATTTTAAATATAACTCATTATTTAAATTTTTTAAATAATATTTTATTTTCTAAATTTTTTATTAATTAAAAATGTATTTAGTCTTAAATTATTGTGAAAAAATATTAAATATAAAATAAATTGTTATATTTAAAAAATTATATTATAAAAGATATTAAAATAAAGAATAAAGTGTTATATTTAAATAAAATATATATTATATTATTATTTTATAAAAAATAATAAATATAAATAATAATAAATTAATTAATTAACTAACAAAAAAAAAAAATTTATAATTATTTATCTATTTATTTAAATGTAGACGTCAGATAACATCTGTTTTTTTTTTTTTTTTTAAAGTTTGAGAGAGTTTTCCCATAATTAATGCAGTGCGTACCAACGAGGCAGAGCACAGCCGCCACCCTGCAACAGAGTCTTCGCCGAAGGATGTGAAGGATGCTTTTGCAACTCCCATCACACGCAGATAAGAAACAAGCTCCTTGTTTGGGCTTTATATGGGCCTGATTTAGACTATACATTGGGCCTGTGGCTAATATGTAGAATGATTTCTGTAAAAGTTCTTAAAAACCCAAGTTCTAATTGAAGCCCATTAAATATTTAAATCATTCTTTAATTGCATTTTAAATATTGAGAGAGTGGTGAAGAGTAAAAAAATAATCTTATAGACCGCATGCTAAGACAAGATATTTTTTTAAAGATAATGGAGAAGAGAACCAAAACATGCCATTTATTCTAGAATTTTGAATAAAAATTAATTTGCCGATGATTTTATATTTTTACAGTATGATATGTATCATATAATTTTGTTATTTTATATTTTTAAAAATGTCACGTTATTCTCTAAGTCAATTTGATAAAATAATTTTATTAGTGTATTTAAATAGCATTGCCCGTTTCATGTAGTTATATTAAAAACAGCACAAACAAATTTTGTTACTATACATTTTAAATTCGTTTGAATTTTTGCACCGTTTCAAAATTATTAAATTTGAAATTAAAAAAAGAGAGAGAGAGAGAGAGAGAGAGAGACAGACAATTTCAAGTTTGTGTGGTATCTCTTCAATGCAACTCTTTTTGTTCAACGTTTTTTTCACTTTCCAAAGGTCATCATCTCCACAACCACAATAAATATTCTTTCAATAACATGACCTTTTCAAAAAGCTCATCACATTCAACTTATTTTAATGGTTCGCTTTAATTATTTACTTGCATGACCGTCGTTTGCAAGTATCATATCAAAAATAGTGTTTTATATATAATTTAAATTACTTATATAAATTTACTAAATGATCTTGTAAAAACGTTTTTATACGAAATTCCTTATGAGAGTGATTATTTCTCTTTGGTTTTCAAATTTGTACATAACAATTTTCATCATTTTATTAAAAAATAATTAAAATTATAAATTAGTATACAAATATTTTAAAATTAAAATTTATTTCGATGACATTAACTCATGAGTCAAAAGGATATGGTGTACTACTATAATTAACTTGATTAGAGGTAATTTTTAGGAGACATTATATTCTAACAGTATTAATTACAAAGATGTTATTTTTATCATATATTTATTTATGCAATACGATTTCAATAAAAGGGTTCAAAGATAGAAATTTAGACACATTTTTATTTTCAATGAAATAATATTAAAAAAAATTATCCAAATTAATATAACATAATATTAATAAGGTAAAAATAAATAATTTAAATATTGATATAAGTTTGTAAGAAAATATATTTTTTCGAATTGGTCAACTTTGTTTTCCACAATTTTATTTTTTTAAAAAGAAACAAATAAATAAATAAAAACACCTGTAAAACTTGTTCGGCTTGTTAGTAACTGTAAAGAACCAAAACCGTAAAAGGAGGCCCACACAAGGAAGAAAGAGGCGAGCAACAGTGATGATTTCAGTGTTTGTGAGAGTGTGTGGTATTGACGGTCAACGCCAGCGTGGCTGACGTCCGAGGCATCGACTTTCACGGAATCTCCGCTACCTAACAGATGTCGCCTTCCCATTGGACCTCTTCTTTCCCCACTTTTCTTCACTCTGTTTATTTTATGTATTTAACTAGCCTCCCCAAACCCACTGCCCATTCCTATTCTCTAAAAATCAGATCGATCGATCTTCTTCGCAAGCCCTTAAACGGTGCGTTTTAATTCCTCCCTTATCTTCCTATTTCCTTCGAGTTAGATTTAGGATTAACTACTTTAGATCTTCTGATTTTTCTTTACTTTTTCGCGGATTTTTTTTGTGTTAGATCTGGACATGTTGCTCGTTTGACCCGCTGTTTATTTGTTGTTTGACATGATTTTCTCATGCTTATGATTCGATTTGTTGAGATTTCATTGATAAGTAGATGCTTTTTTTTTTTTTTTTTTTTTTTTGGGTAAGGAAATATGTTTGGTTCCCGAGAATACGATGGAAAGCACGAGAAACTGAATATTTGACCTTTTTTTAGTTATTAAGACTAAGTAGCGGAGATTTATTATTCCGAAATTGCTATTTGGGCAGTCTAAGGCTTCATTTGACCAGATATAGATGTCTTGATATTCTTCTGATCTGTTTGGCGAGCAAGAAAATGTTGGAAACAAAAGAGGAACTTATTTTTTGACTTTGATTTTTACTTATTGAGAGTGAGGAAAGGAGATTTATTTTGAAGTTGGCTTAAAGTTGCTATTTGACTTATATGTAATCGTTTTGACTGGTTGATGTGTGATTAATTCTATCTGGATCTGTGTCTGCTAAGAACAAAACGATGTGACTGCAGCTAGTTTTGAAAATGTGAAGATCTCAGTTAAATGAATTAGAACTAATGAATTTTTCCACTTAAGGTTCCTTTGAAGATTTAAAGCTTGTTATGCATTGGGAAGGTTTTAGTTATATTATCTAAGAGAAGTAATCATTTTGTCCTTTTGATTTCTGAGAAAGTCTGGGAAAACAAAAGGTATTGAGATCTGTTTGCATAAGTTTTATAGAAAGTGGTTGAAAAGAGTTAAAACTTTTTGCTTGACTTAATTTGATGAATTACATGGAGTTGAAAATTTGTTTGCATAAGTTGTTTAGGGCTTTCACTGCTTCAAAGATGTTCAATTATCTTAAGGTCGCAAAAATTTCTGCTGAAATTGTTCATCATTGATGTGTAGTTAATGTGAGATCGGTTTATATATTTTTTTAAAGTTAAAGTTTACAATAACATATGAATAAAGGTTGAGATCAGTGAAACAATTATTATCTTTCAGGTTTTCTGAGTGGAACTAATTTTAATCATCTTGCAGAACTACATACCAGATTAATATAGCTAAGATGTCACCCACGGAGTCAACTCGTGAGGAAAATGTATACATGGCCAAGTTGGCTGAGCAGGCTGAACGTTATGAGGAAATGGTTGAGTTTATGGAGAAAGTTGCAAAGACAGTTGATGTTGAAGAGCTGACTGTGGAGGAAAGGAACCTTCTCTCTGTTGCCTACAAGAATGTGATTGGGGCCAGGAGGGCTTCATGGAGGATCATCTCTTCCATTGAGCAGAAAGAAGAGAACAGGGGAAATGAAGAACACGTCTCAGTGATCAAGGAGTACAGGGGCAAGATCGAGTCTGAGCTTAGCAAGATCTGCGATGGGATTCTTAGCCTCCTTGAGTCCCATCTCATTCCTTCAGCCTCATCTGCTGAGTCCAAGGTGTTCTACCTGAAGATGAAGGGTGACTACCACAGGTATCTGGCTGAGTTCAAGACTGGAGCTGAGAGGAAGGAAGCTGCAGAGAGCACTTTGTTGGCCTACAAGTCTGCTCAGGTAGTGTTGCTGTGCTGTGCTCTTAAGATTATTACTCTTTCTGTTTCCTGCAATTTATTATATGTACTTTACAGTATGGATAGCTTAGCTGGTTTTCCTATCATTGACATTGATACAGGATATTGCTTTGGCTGAACTGGCTCCTACTCACCCAATTAGGCTGGGACTTGCACTGAACTTCTCTGTGTTCTACTATGAAATCCTTAACTCACCAGATCGTGCTTGCAATCTTGCGAAGCAGGTATGAACATGTTACTGTTTTTACTTCTATTTTTTTTTCTTCCTTTGGATAATCTGGGAAAAGACATTGGATGATGACCGATAGTAGAAATTAATGGAACGCCACTTCTCCCTTCTTGGTTCTTGCTTTATTTTGAATTAGTTTATCAGTTAATAACTTGAACTTGATGTAGAAAATCAATATTAGGTTGCTTTCTTGATAGCTCTTAAGTAATTTTATAGTTGAGGGTCAATTTAAGGAAGGGGATCTATTATTAGCAACCGTAGTGATGCATTAGCCTTGAAATGGTCTTGCATAAGGATTGATGTAAAAGTTATAGACATTTGGGACAGGGTTTTTTTTTAACCTTTCTTCCATCATGTTGATCCTATTTGAGTTTTTGAATGGATTTGCTTTGCGTTGTGCACTGATTTTGGGCTGATGCTGTATACTAATTCTTTTGCATGAGCAAATTCTTGTGAATTTGATGGTGAACCGCTGGGCTTGCCTTGTGCTTTCTTTTTGCCTGAAATAAATTTGTACTGTTCTACGGGATGAAGACTGTTTTGATGTTGATTTTATTGTCTAACATGTGAGTAATTTCTTGTGCTTACACTCAATTTCATAAACAAATGGCTTCTCTTAGCGTTTTTTGGAGTTGAAATTTTGATGGCCCTGTTCTGCATTTGAGTAAGAAGTTAAGGACGTGCAGAGATCTTTTGGGACTTTTCCTGGGGATTTTGGAAGTCCGGGGAATTAGTTTCTAGATTGCATGCAATGTCTTTCTTTTATCTGTGCTCTTCCTGATTTGTCCCACAAATACAATGCAGGCTTTTGATGAGGCTATCTCTGAGCTGGATACTTTGGGTGAAGAATCCTACAAGGACAGTACATTGATAATGCAACTTCTCCGAGACAATCTTACACTATGGACTTCTGATATCACAGTATGCTCTCTTCCTCCTGCCAACTAGTCACATTAGAGTATAAATGCCCAAACTCTGAATTTGTTGGTTTATTATTGGAAAATGTTCAATATAAGTAATAGTATTAGGAGGTTGGTAAATATTCTTAGTGAGGAAGCTGTGACTCAATGTTATCATATCATGGCCAGTGCTTATGTCAAATCTCTTCATATTTGTTATAACCTTTTCCTTCCTTGTCTCTGACAAATATGATGTTCTTGATTTCAGGATGATGCTGGAGATGAGATTAAGGAAGCATCAAAACGTGAATCAGGCGAGGGTCAGCAGTGATGAGTTCAGTTCATAGGATATGTACTCTGTATTTTTATGTTTTGGCTTTTATTTTACATGGATGCCATGTGGGTTGTTTTAGCAGGATATTCTCATGAACTGTTAATCTTTGAGTGTTGACAGCACTTAGGGTTGAAATGTTCCAACAGATTGTAAACTATAGCTTTAATTATTGATGAGAAGAATTTGGTTTGGCTTTCATGTAGTGCTCAAGTGTTATGCCATACTTTAGTCTTCAAATTAGGTACTTTTTGTGTTATGTATAAAATTTATGATTTCTTACGTTTTTGGATGAGTACGATGTCAACATCATCGGATAAGCTCCTTTTCGTCTTACTGGCTGCACGTACGGGCCTCGTTTTCTCTGTGTTTAATAGTTTCGAGCAGCGGAAGAATTTTTTTGGTCCTTGAGTTTTGGGATGTCTTGCATTAATGGAGCCTTCAAATTTGTTGAAATTTGGTGGTTTATTCATTTGTGATTAGGCAGTTGGTGACTTTTAAAGATAAAGAATTTTTCAACTTTTCTTAGAAGGCTGATAGTCTGACTTCTATTTCTTATTTTAAAGTTTTATTCCAGTTCTCTTGCTGTAAAAAATTTATTTGTTAAAATTATTATATAATTTTTATAAAATTTTGTAAAAAAAAATTAATTTAAAAAAGGCATCATTAATAAATATTAACCGTAAATAAAAAAAATAATTGTCAACTATTTATTTGTTGCACCTAAAAAAATTTTATAGGAATAGACTCGGTGTTAATAAATCTGTCAGGATGCAAGGCGTATGTATTGGGTGACAAATCATGTTTAGGATGGACTCAGTTAATAATCATGTTTAGAGTTAAAATTGGTCAGGTCACCTTTTTAATTTTTTATATATTTTAGAATATTTATAATTTATTTATTTTTATTTTAAATAATATTAATTTTAAAATATTAGAAATAAAATTAAACATTTTTATAAATGAAAAAAAAAATATTAAATTAGAAATAAATTAAAAAAATTATTTAAATAATTAATTTTCTCGGAAATAATTTCCAGTCTTAAAAATTCAAAACTCTTATTTAGTTGAATTATTAATTATGGCACATTATTATTATTATTTATTAATTTTGATATTTTAAGTAATTTGAATCAGTTGTAAATACGAATTTTATATTGTATTTGCATGGAATTGAAAGGTTATGTCAGAAATTTGCTATCACGTATGCGTCTAGAAATTAGGTGTAGGTTACAATATTTGTATGACAAGAGAAATAGCGCATTGCAATTCCCGACTAGTAATTGGTAAATGCCATTCATTTGGTTATGCGAGCAAATAGCAATGGAAGTAAAGTGAACGTGTGACAAATATGCGTTGCATCTATGATCTAACGCAACAAATATATTTATTTAACTGACAACGTGAAATTTAAAATATCTTATGTGAAAATTTACAATTTTAATATAAATTTTAAAAAGTTGGAACATTAAACCTAAACACAATTAGGTGTATTCAAGTATAAATAAATTAAAATTACCACTCCAGAAATGTGAAACATGATTTCCAACACGCATAAAAACAAAGAGAAAGTTGCATTATCACATTGTAATTTGCTAACATGTATTTGTAACTGGTTATAACGCAGAGTCAGTCGTACAGCATCCACTTTTTGCCACCTTCACCCGCTATATAAATATAAAGATTAGAATAGAGATCATATTGGAATACAGCAGTGTTAGGCTAAGCACCTCGAATCAAATTCCCATAATCCACAACCAATTTGACATTTGTTGCTTAAAAATAAAAACAGCACTAAAACCCTCTCTCTGCTTGCTTTTATTTTGCTTTCTACTTTTTCACTCAGTCAATTCGCTCATGGCTGCCACGACGTCCCTCATTGCTTGGTCTCTCCGTCTTCCTCACTTTAGCTTTCTTTTTTCCATCGACGTTGATATTTTACTGCCATGGTAACGCTTCTTCTTGCTTCTGTTCAGGGGCTCAGGAGAAGATGGGCAATTGGGAATAGGAAACAATGAAGAGAAAGAATGGGTTTGCGTTGTCAAAGCTCTTGAGCCTTACAAGGTCCGCTCTGTTGTTGCTGGTAGCCGTAACTCTCTCGCCATTTGTGACGACGGCAAGGTCCCCTTTTACTTCTATGAATTTTTTTGTATTGTCTATTTCCCTTCTTCTTTTGATGTCTTAATTTCTAAATTTTCTCTTTTTTATTTTATTTTTTAATCAGTTGTTTACATGGGGGTGGAACCAGAGAGGAACTTTAGGTCACCCTCCTGAGACCAAGACGGAAAACGTTCCCAGTCAGGTTAAGGCTCTTTCTAATGTCAAAATTGTGCAGGTAATTTAATTTTTTTTCACTAAAAACCTTTGTTTGGATTCTTCAAACACTTGCTGCTCTCATTAAGTCGACCGGAAATTGAAAGTGTAAGTTGTGGATTTCTTCATTTTAGGCTGCTATTGGTGGATGGCATTGTCTGGCTGTTGATGATCAAGGCCGCGCCTATGCCTGGGGTGCGTAAATATCATCTAATCTCTGTGGTTACTGGTTTTGGTTGGTTGTTTTTAATAAGATGTTAGAAAATGAAAGACTTGAATAAATTAGGCAGCATTTGGTTCCCTATCAGAAACTAGTTTTCAAGTTCTGGATACAACTTTAAAAACTTTTATATCATCTCACCTCACCAAGTATATTAAAAAACAACTTTTCACTTTTTTGATATTTCATTTGAATTCTATCAAAACTGCATTTGAGAGCTCTCAATAAAAAGCATTTTTTCAAAAGTTTTTTATATCCCTTGTTTTTGAAAATAACAAATCTTATTTGGATTCTCAATCAAAGAGGCACTTAGATTTTCAACTTCATTTTAAGATTAATGGATGTAGCAAGAGCTAGGGAAAGTTCTTTGATTGTCCAGCAACTAAAGGGATGGTTAGATAATATATGTTTATTGGGGAAATTAGTCTCAGTTATAACAAAACAGTATGTGTGGTGCAGGTGGGAATGAATATGGACAGTGTGGTGAAGAACCTGAGCGGAAAGACGATACTGGTAGGCCTTTGAGGAGGGATATTGTCATTCCTCAACGATGTGCCCCAAAACTTGTAGTTCGCCAGGTGATAAGCTCATATTTAATTTGTCTACTTGCAGAAGTTTCAATCACTTGGTAGAATCCATCTGCATTTTGTTTCTCAATCACTTGTATGAGTATGTGTTGCAGTACACATTTCTGGTTATTTTTAACATGAGGTTTCAGCATTTGAAATTTGTTTGAGATTTAAACATTTGAAATTTATGACCTATCTTTTTACAAGCTTTTTCTGCAAAATCTTGTTTGAGATTTAAACATTTGAAATTTGTTCTATTTACCAAGTCAGAGAACAGTGCAGGATGGCAAATATTTATGACTCAAGAAGTTGTGTAATGTGTCTCAGAAAAATCTTGGCACTAACACAATAACTAAGAAGCATTCCACTGCATTAAACGTGGGGATATTTAATTTCCAAAAGATGCAAACTCGTTTTGGGAATACATCTGCTTTGAGTATGGTTTTCATGTGTTGCAAGATTCTCAAGATGGCCATCAAAAGGTCTTGATAATAGGTTTATATAATTTCATATTCGCATTACCCAGTTGTCTTTTGAACCGTCTTGCAAGTTCTACTATACTTCACTGACCAATTGGTTCCAGTGTTATACTATATATTAAGTGTTTAAACATTATTTGGGGCAGTTTTTCCTTAGTATGGCTATTTTGTTTTACAATCTATGTTGATTTGTAACCATCCTCATATGTTTTAGGAGACTGCTATGATCTTTTTTCAATAAATAGCTATGTTGGATAAGTGATTTGCCCTCACTGAATTTGCGACAACTTGTTCAGGGTCTGGTTTATACTTTTCTCGTTGTGGTGTGCTGACATCTGCATTACCTTTTTGCATGCATGTATCTAATGCTATTACATACCCTAGATTAATACTTGTTATTTTTCCAATTGCTTATTCAATAGGTGGCAGCAGGGGGTACTCATTCTGTGGTGCTTACACGGGAAGGACATGTATGGACCTGGGGTCAACCGTGGCCTCCCGGGGACATGTATGTTCTTCTTTGATTTACTTCTCCAGCCTCATTTTCATGATATGTTTTTATCAATCCATCTAATCATTCTTCTGGTGTGTACCTTGATTACTTGCTGCATGCTTGTAATTAAATCTATTTTTTTATTGCAGCAAGCAAATATCCATTCCTGTGCGAGTACAAGGTCTTGAAAAGGTGAAGCTTATTGCAGTTGGGGCATTTCATAATTTGGCTCTGCAAGAGGATGGAACATTGTGGGCATGGGGTAACAATGAATATGGACAACTTGGAACTGGGGATACCCAGCCAAGATCGCAACCTATTCCTGTCCAAGGGCTCTCAGGCCTCACTTTGGTATGTTTTTTATTGTCAAATTCCTTGTTTTATCTGAATTGGGCCTTCTGTTATATCAGCATTGGCTGTCAACATGATATATAGACATCTGAAAGTATGAAGTGTTGAGAAGTTTGTTTGTTAAATTGTGTGTATTGCTTGAAATTGTGAAAATAGGACCAAAAAAAAAAAAAAGAGAAGATCCTTCCATTCTAGAATTATCATTTAATCAAAATTACTATAAATGTAGCAATGTTTTAGAGGAGTGTTATGAACAACATGCCTGCAGAGAAGGTAAGAGGTGTTGCGTCTATAACTTATTGCCTTGATCAGCAATAGTTATAGGATGCGGTGCAGTATGCCTTCATGCCTCAAGGCAGTCTATGTATGCCTCGAACTAGGAGGAAATAGGATATGGTAATGGAAAAATGCTGTTGTGCATATCCTCATTAGTGTCCCCTTCAGCAGGACTGCATTAGAATTTGGCTGTCAGTTTGCTCTCTTATGGCAAAATGCCACTATGGATCATGTGCTGGATTTGAACTTTGCCTTTGGTTATGCCTGCATGTGCAAGTATCGAATCCTGCAACTCTGTGTTTATTTGGAGTCCTCTGATTGCATCAATAAAGCCAATGGCTCATTGAAGGCTCCAAATCCTGGCATGTATATGCCTGTTGGGTAATAAAGTTTTTGTCATCAAATATAAACTTGATCTCTTGCATTTCTATTATGTCAGTTGTGCTTGTGTCTCCTTCCCATTGGTTAATTGGCTCACAGGTTTTTTTTTGATATCCTGAACTTTTGTCCATCAGTAGTTCCAACTTTGCTCATCCCCAATTTTTTTGTTGCTGAGATGTGGATAATGTGGCAAATCTTTTCTATATGATGATTATAAAGTGGCCATGCTTGTATGCTTGCTATTACTTTTTCTTTTGAAATAGTCTGATCAGCTATATATTCATATGTGCTTCTAGGTTGATATTGCTGCTGGAGGTTGGCATTCTACTGCATTGACCGATGATGGGGAGGTTTGTATTTGGTTGTGCTCTAATTTTGTGTTCTTTTGTGGATTCTTCAAGGGAGCTTCATTCTTAGTGATAAAGTTTCACATTTTAATAACGTGCCATGTGCATGCTGAATCTGTGATGGTGGAATTTCTAGAAGACCTCAGACTTTGCTTATAATGTCTTGAAGCATTTGCTTCAGTTCTGTGATATTTTTGTTGGTTATATTTGGCTGGTAGGATGGCTCAAAGGTGGCAAGCCTTAGAGATTGAATGGACTTATTTTTCTTTTTCAAATGTTAGATTTCTATTTGGATCTGCAAAATGGAATCTCAGCAGATCTAAAAGTGGAGAGATTTTTTTAATTTTCATTTTTTTTGGTCAGTTGAGTATTCTTCTATCCTCTGTTGGGCAGCTTGGCAGCTTGATAAAAAGGAGGGATTAAATTTCTAAAAGCATTGCCCAAAGTTTTTAAAATGTTGTTTGTTGATTGCTCTTGCTGTCTTCTTGGCAATCAATTGGTGAGACAATTGAAGTAGGAAAAAGACTTTGTATATTATGTATCATTTTTACCTTCTATTTCTCTTACATAGCATACTTTTACGGCTAAATTGAATTATCAAATTTTTCTTGAAATTCACCAAAATCAATATAGTTACCATTAATAATTAAGAACGTTTTAGGTAAAATAACAGCGAACATAATTTGTGATTTTTGTTCTATGTGGAGCTCACTGCAAATGTTTAGCCTGAATTCTGTAATGTGTGCAAATCAGCAATAGTTTTTGAGCTCTTAATCTTGCGAAACATATAAATTATGAAATGTGGATAAGATTCAATGTTGTGATTGCTTTTCAGGTGTATGGTTGGGGAAGAGGGGAGCACGGGAGGCTTGGATTTGGGGATAATGACAAGAGCAGTAAAATGGTGCCCCAAAGGGTTAATCTTTTAGCTGGAGAGGACATTGTTCAGGTACCATCTAGTTGACTATTCTATGTTTAAATCTGATTAGGTTGGTTGGATGGGATGAATTTACAATGTAAATATAATTATATGGTTTGGAATGATGGGGTTGTAGAGGATCATTATTTTTGGTCTATGTCCTCCTTTTATAAAGTTCCCAAGATCGATTTGTGCCTTCAAATGCAACAAGTCGATACCATGACATTCTAAAACACATACCCCATTCCTTGCTTCTTAAAAAAGGTTTTGAGGTTTAGCTAGTCTATTTATGATCCAGGTATCCTGTGGAGGAACTCACTCAGTTGCTTTGACACGTGATGGGCGCATGTTTTCGGTGAGTATATATTTCGCTTCATGTTCTTGGTTTCAGTAGGGAGTGTAGTGGTAATTGTTGGTAATCGTATGATAATGGTGAAAGTCGTGCTAAGTTTTGAGTGAGGCAATTATGATATAGGATAAGTACTGGGATTTGCCATTAAAAAGAAAGACTGAATTTCTTGCTAATTAGTGCATATAAGTAATTTTCCTGTGGAAAATTTCGTTACAATTGTCAACATGCTATTGATACTTGATAGAAGCATTGGGGATTGCCTTGTCAACTAAAAGTTCATGTCAAAAGAAAATCTGCTTTCCTCATCTTTTGATCAAGGAATTGACTCATCTTGTTTAAGCAAACCATAAATAATCATTCTAAATAATTGGATTGGCTATTCGCAGTTTGGACGAGGTGACCATGGACGTCTTGGATATGGAAGAAAGGTAACAACCGGTCAGCCAATGGAAGTGCCGATAAATATTCCACCTCCGAAAGATGTTGGTGAAGGTGGAGCTGAAGGGCATTGGATTTCTAAACTTGTTGCCTGTGGGGGACGCCATACCCTGGCAATAGCAGAATGGCAATCTGAAGGATCCAAGTAAGTTGATGATAATAAAAATGTCTGGTAACAAGAGTGTTCTGTTTCTGTAAACTAAATAAACTCTTGATATTAATACAGCGGAGACAATTTTGATTTATTTGTGGCTGCTTCCTGAATCACCAATTCACTTTGATATATTTAGCTTATATTATAAGATCTTTTAGAACTAATTGCATTTAGATTATATGGGAATTACAAATTACTCAGCAAGCTTGGATAACTAGTCATTCTTCCGAAAATTTATTTGGCTTCGGACAATGGAAAATATTTTGTAAAGCGTAAATTTTAATACCCATGGATATATGGGAAGAGAAATGATCAAGCTTGTGTAGCAAATGGAGTGAAACTCCGCAATAATTTCTGTACAAACGACATACGTTCCACGGGAGTGTTATAATTATTATTAAATATAGATATTAGGGTAATAACGAAACAACCCAGCAAGGAGAAGTCCCAGATGCAGCAACTGGCTTGTCAGTGAGATTATAACGAATGCTTCCAGTGTTTGTTGAAATTCATCATCAGTAATTTAATAGCGACAATGTTAAATTAGTTTCTGGAAGTGCTTTCCAAGCTTTCTGAAACCAATACACAGGAAGAGGCATAAACATCAGATATAATATACATATTAATAAGTTCTTACCAACCGTTTTCCTCTGTGCCCTCCTAATATGATCTCCTTGCACACAAGCCTGTACGATGAAAAAGAAACTAAATAGAAAAAAGTATTAGTGTAGAAATTAGGCTGGAGAGGTTGTGAGAGGTAAATACCGAATAGCAAGAGCTGTAACAGATGATTGCTAAAGAACTTGCAGCAGCTAAGCTATCACTTCGCCATGCACGAAGGTG